>BSBM01001028.1:0-600000 GCA_027924585.1 Larix kaempferi | reverse complement strand
AGTGCTTCAATGCTTAAGAGAGAACCATTTATACGGGAATTGATCCAAGTGTTCGTTCTTTCAAAAGAAGATCCACTACCTATGACACATTATATTTGGTGAAGGGATTGCGGTGGAATCGAAAAATATTGAAGCAATTTGGGAATGGCCGGAACCCACCAATGTACATGAGATATGAATTTTTATGGGATTGGCGGTAGATTATAGATGGTTTGTAGAAGGTTTCTCCAAAGTGGAAGGACCCATAACAGAATTACAAAATAAAAATAGACCTTTTTTGTGGACTGAGAAATGTGATGAGGCTTTTTCTAAACTTAAGGAACTATTGACAACAACACCAATACTAAGAGTTCCAGATATGGACAACGATTTTCTAGTTTGTACGAATGCATCGAAGGATGGACTTGGGTGTGTATTGATGCAAGAGGGAAAAGTGATTCCCTACACATCCCGAAGGCTAAGACCGCACGAAGAGAACTATGCAACACATGATATCAAAATGACTGCATAAATTCATGCACTAAGGTTATGGAGACACTACTTGGTCGGAAGGAAATTTGAGCTAAAGACAAACCATTGTGGAATACAACACATATTTACTCAAAGAGACTTAAATGCTAGACAGAGAAGATGGTTGGAGTTACTCAGTGATTACGATTTCGACATTACCAATGTGAAGGTAACCTTAAACAGAGTAGTTGATGCACTCAGTCAGAGACCTATGATATTCTCAGCTATACCGATGAAAACCAACCTAAGAGAGAAGATTCTAGCACTACAACAAGATGACGCATGGTATAATGAAGTGAAAACGAAATTCGAGATTGAGAAAATGAGGATCCACAAGTATGAAGGGTATTCCTTGGACATGGATGGGTTACTGAGGTATAACAACCATATCTATGTACTAGAAAATGAAGATATTTGGAATTTGATTTTGACAGAATCCCATAGAGTGATTTATGGGGCTCATCCCAGATTAAAGAAAATGTATGTAGATCTGAAACCCTTGTTCTTTTGGAAAGGAATGAAGAGGGATGTGGCAATTATTGTAGAAAAATGTATGGAATGCTAGATGGTGAAAGTAGAACACCGACACCCCGCTAGATTGCTCCAACCCCATGCAATTCGTGAGTCTAAGTGGGAAGTCATCTCCATGGAATTTATAGTTGATTTACCTTTGACAAACAAAATACATGACACCATTTTTGTAGTATTCGACACTCTTACCAAGAGTTCCCACTTTCTACTGATCAAGAACATGTATCAAGCTCCTGAAATTGCTAAGGTTTTCATGAATCAATTTGTAAGATTGCATGGAATAATGAAAAATATTATTTCAGATAGAGGATCGGTATTTACCAGAATGTTTTGGACAAGCTTCCAAGAAGCCCTAGGTAGTCAACTCAAATTTAGTATAGGATCGGAAAAAGAGCTATACGGATGCGCATAGAATAGATCGAAGTTATGAGACTCGGGATAAGGTATTTCTATGATTGAAACCATAGAAGAGTTCAATAAAATTTTGAAAGGGAGACAACTTATCCCCTAGGTATGTAGGACCCTTTAGGATCTTGGAATGGATAGGAATAGTTTCCTATAGTCTTGAGTTTCCATCATCTTTAAGTAGGATTCACAATGTTTTTCACGTTTCAATATTATGTCATTATTTTCCCCATACTTCACATGTTATTGATCTGATAAATGTGCATATAAAGAACGACGGGGCCATGATGGCCGAGACGATCCGGGTACTGTACCAAAAAACATGACAGCTTAGGCACCGTGTGATTGATCAACTCAAAGTGCAATGGGATAGTTATAGTCCTATCTTTGTGACTTGCAAGGACGCAAGTGAGATGCATCATAGCTTTCCATATTTATTCTGAACTTTGGGATGAAGTTCTAGATGAGAAGGGGTGTATGTAATGCCCCTAGACTGATGTATACTTTGAGGTCACTTGTCAAGTGACCCAGTTGAATAAACTATAATAAAAATTACCCTTTGATTATATATATTATGAATAATTGAGAAAGACCTGATGATGTGCATGATGACAAATTGATAAACGAAAACAATGAATTGAATTACATTTGTGGAAATGGATACTTTATTTAAATTGATGAATAAATGCATTTTATGCTTAATGATTAGTTGTTTTATGAAATATATGATGTGTATAAATGAATTTGCATATGTTTCTTAATGGTTAGCTAAGTTATGAAATATATGATGTGAATGAAAGAAATGCATGTTGGCTTAATGATTAGCAGATTGATGAAATATATCATGTTATGAGTAAATTATGGTTGCGTAATGATTAGTAGGTTATGAAGTGAATTATGATAAATGAGAACAGAGCTACTAATGTGTGCTTTGGAGCATGTGTGTAGTGACAGCTGAAACGATTCACCGACGGACTCACAAAGGATATAAATGGGTCATAGTGTACGAATAAAATCACACACGGAGGAACAGCGACGTCGTAGACTTCCTACGGATTCCACGAATGATTTTAAAAGAACCTATCTGCTTACTCGGGGTAGCGTGAAGTCATGTGAAGTGGAGCATGATGAAATTGGTCAAGTACAACATTGGGGAGCATGCAGTAAGAACAGAATTACTCCTCAGTGCCATTAGTCTCCAATAGAGTGTATACGGAGGATTGAAGGTAACAAATCTTAAATCCCTACATGAAGTTCCTGCAAATTAGATGAAACAGAGAAAATACTAACGAAAGGACCCAATGATGTGGTACAATTTTGATAATAAAAAATTGAGGGATGGATGGACCCAACGATGTGGTACCTAGACCCAAGACGAGAAAAACTAACGAATATTATGCATTGAGCATATAGGTTTGCATTTAGGCTATTTGCACAAGAAATAATTATTTGTAATTAAAATAATGGAGAATATTTGTTTAGGAGAAAATAATATACTAAGAAATTAGCATGTAGACATCTCCACTTTCACCCACAAAAATAGAAACTAGATTGAAGCGTCAGGGGGGACAAACTTGATTAAATCTAGGAATGTAGGTACACTCTCTTAGGAATTAGACACATGGCTTGGTGAGCTAATTATATTTAAATAATTAAAATATTAGGAATATTTGCATGAAGCGACATGTGTTGCAGAGAAATTTCCTATATAAGGAAGGCAAGAGGAAAGGGGAGGATACCCTATGCCCGGATGGTTACCGAAATAATTGTGAAAAATTGATTTGTCCCTATTGTGAGTTTGGAAAGAGGTCCTGGTGGGGGGAAGCCCACTTCTGGATCTCTAGTTTCTATGTCTAAGCTCTACGACCCAATTTCTTGGGGGTTTGGAAGGAAGAAGAGTACTCTTGATATGGTCGGACGTTCCACCGAGGTGTCCACCGGTGAATTCTGGTGTTTTGGAAGAGGATCGAGAAGTACTTGAGCTCCAATATCACTGCGAATAACTCGAGCATCCGTCTGGTCAAGTAATATTTATTTAGTTTGAATATATTTGAAAAATGAAAATGATTAGAGATAGTAGTTATATATTACAAGGCAGATTTATTTGTAATGCATTTCAATTGTATAAATTTTATTGTGAAGTTGAACTCAAAGGATATTCTCGTAGAGATGAAACTAATATGGAAGCTCACGATATACCCATGGTATCTGTATAACCTTGCATAAAATTAATTTTATTTATGGGCTTGCGCAAGGTGGCCTTGGCATTGCATGGGTCTACTTGATAGTATTTTGAATTTATCCCTTACTGCATTTTCTACCTGTTGGAAGACCATCCACGATGACGTCCTTATTCCTCCATTAAGGAGACTGATGTAATGTTTCATTAAAATTGCATCTTGTTAAAATTGTATTGGCGATTGATCTATGTAGATCAATGCCAGCAGGATGTATTCTTTTATTATATCAACATAACCACCGAAGCGACTACCATAACACTTCACTTCCTTGATTTTCCTTAAATGTGGGAGGAGATCAATCTCTGTAGATCGATGCCAAAGTGTTTGTAATAGGTTGTTATCTATGCATACTAACTGAAGCGAATGGTGAAAGATCTCAGTGGATCAATTCCGATTTGCGGTTGTGTTTCATTATACTAGCATCACATTTGAATATAAATGGTGATCGATCTCTGTAGATCGATGGCCAGAATGCTTGTGTGAATTTATTATTTATGCATATCATTTAAAGGTAGGCGGTGATTGATCTATGTGGATCAATTCCAGATTTCCTTCAATAATCAATTGCATACAACCTTTTATTTCACTTACATACCTTGCGAATACAAACACAGATCGATCAGTTCATTACACATGTAAGTCAACTGAAGTAGATGGTGATCAGTCCTTGTAGATTGATGTCCGTTCATTTGTTAATACTTCATCATACCTGCATATCGTTTTAAGGTAGACGATCATTTATTTATGTGCATCAGTGCCATACTGCCTTCGAGGTCAGATGGTGTACAACCTTTTGTTGTGCTTTCATACTATGAAAATGTAGACGGCGATCGATCTTGTCATTACATTTTCATGTCGATTGAAGTGAATTGCGATCGATCTCTGTAGATCGATGCCAAATCGCTTCTAGTGTTTCAATCTACTTGCATAACATTTAAGAGTAGATGGCGATCAATCTTTGTGGATCGATGCTAGATTGTTTTCAATGTTGGATTGCTACAACATCTCGTCATGCTTACACTATGTGAATCCAGAGGGTGGTCGATCTCTATAGATCAATGTCAAATGATTGAAATATTTCCTTATGTTTGAATTTCATTTGTTTATGGATGCAATCCACCTATGGATCGATGTCGTGACTACGTATATAGAAATGTATTTTTATTACATGCGAATGGCGAGGCATGCACACGATCTATGTATTGATTCCATCCCAATGTAGGTTGTGTTCCATTAATTACTTATTGAGGTATGGCGTGAATGCATATGGTCTCGGTGTGACCAATTTGAGGTTATGGAAGTGTAGTTCACTTCCCATATACCTTATGCAAACCTTAACATGTTCGATATTCAAGTAGATTGACCTTTTATATTGTTGTTGATTTGAGCTCATATATTCATGGATTGAGCGACTCCATTTTATTATATCAATTGTATTGATTAACTTTTAATGTATTAAATAGAGTAGGAGGGTAGGTAGTATCCACATTATTATGGTGATGTTCATTCAGGATTTTCTTATGTTGTATATTTAATACACATAGTAACTTATGCTTAGTATTTTCATATGTTGTATCTTTAATTACCGAACAAACAAAAGAATTGTAATTATGACGAATCTATCTTAAGGATAAATATGGTTGATTAATTAAACTGGAATAGTTTCTTAGAATAATTAAATTATTGTTTAAGAATTTCTTTAATTTAAATGCTATGGTCAACACATATGGATGTATGAAGGTAGCAGAATGCGTAGAGTATTATTATATTGTCTTAGAGTATTTATAATGTCATATGTTCTACTTTGAATTAGGTTGTATGATATGAAAATGAAGACACTCTATATTCAATTATGTATGTCATGATGTGGATTATAGTAGGGTCATGGTTAGGGGAATGAGTCTTTCTATACAACTAAGTTATGATATTGCTACATTTGTATTGTGGTTTCAGAAAAGAAGTTGACCACTTATCATTGATCATGATACAAAATTGGCAATTTACTTATTTTCAAAAAATTAATTTCCTAACTGAGCCGGGCCCTACAGCCAAGAAAAGACACTCGTGGGTCTGCCAATAGTAAATTCCCGAGTGAAACTTATACTTGTGGGTTCTACACGGAAAAGGTCGCGGTTCCTCGCGGGTTTAAAGTAGAGTCAACCACGGATGCGTAGGTCTATAAACGCGAAAGTCACGGTTCGTATCGGATATTCACAGGTTTCTCTACAGTAAAGTCGCGGCTATGCTGAAACACTTGGGGGTCTCTGCACTAGAGGGTATCGAGTATCCTGAAGTAAACACGAGTTTATAGTTAGAGCAGACGTGAGTATGTCGTAGCACACGCAGTTCTACATACTAGAAGTCGCGGGTCTGCAGTATACTCACGGGTTCGCAGTAGGTCAAGTCTTGGTTACCCGTGCTGTCTATGAAGAGAAAGACGTGAATGTTGAGTTTTAGGTCGAAAACAGTGTCGATTATGTGGAAGACGAAAAACCTGCAAAATGTATACCAAACTTGGACGAAAACTACTGATTTGACAACCGGAAGATAGATATCCTTGAGGAGAAGACAAGAGTCATATATATCTACAAAAAAAAATTCAATAACCCCTTGAAAATTTTCTGCAAAAACTACACAACAAGGTTAGGCTTATTTAAAAAAACTACAGAAACATGCCCAGATTTGAATAGAGGCCTAATGGCTAGTAGATAGAAAAAAAATCTACAAAAATAAACAATGCCCAAATGATAATAGTTATTGATTGAAATCTATATAAGGTGCTAGATCATAGCAACCAGCTCTGATACCATGTCAGAACTATAGATCTAGCAAAACTAGCTTACATATATTAGCAATAAATAACATATCAAATTAAATAAGAACATAAAGAGAACAAGGAAAATAATACACCAGATATACGTGGTTCACCCAATTGGGATATGTCCACGGGAAGGTTATCTTCTATTATCTCCAGAAATCTCCTTCAATCTTACAAGAGAACAACTACAAATAACCCCAATACAATATAGCATATATTGTGAGCACAATACAATGTGTTGTATTAGTATCACATGATGATGTGTTATGACTCCCTTGACCCTATTATATACCAAGAGATATGGAGGAATTACTCTCACATATTGCATGTGGGATAATATAATTCTCCATAATAACATATCTTTATATAATAATGGATAATAAGAGAATAATTTACCATAATGAATATTGGATATAATGTATTACTCTTTTACATAAGATTGTATATAAATTATGACATAATACAAAGACATTATTACCTTCCAAGCAATATAATTATGTAACGATCATAAATAAAGAATAATAATTAAATAATTAATAGTTAATAGTTTAATAGTTAGGAAAAGACGTGTCTTCTCGTCTTAATGGTCTGGCCATAATTAAAGGTGACCAAACCTATGTAATCATCATCTTATCTTATCAAATATATTTTACCATTTACCTATTTATGGATCCACTATCGTATTTATGTTGGAAGTTTATTTAGAAGTCGGATTCCTCCGCTTCATTTGGTATCAGAGCAGCTCTTTCCTCAAGCCTCATTGATTCCAAGCTGGTAGCCATCTTCTCAGAATTTCTGAGCTACTTGGTCTTTGACCAGATATCGAGCTTTTGGCCCTCGGCTTCACATACCCCTCCGTTTGCAACTCCTACATTGCAACTCCTCCATCACTCCTCTCCCATTCTACCTTCGCTACCCATTTCTCCCCCGCCACATCCACTTCTCTGCATATAGTTCACCATCATACGCTCCATACGCTCCATCTCCCGCGCAAACCTTCGACTGGACCTCCATTTTTCCTCCCTCATTCCCCTTCACATCGCAACTCCTGCTCACCCCCTGTGCACTTTTCCCAGCACCATTCATGCCTCGATGAGCCTTAGATGCAACCTTCCCGCTCTAACCTCTCACACTGCTCCCACTGCCTTCTGTTGCACCACTCCCTCCACGCAAGCTCTCCAATCCTCGCACCTCCCTCCTCTCTGCCTCCCTCTGTCCTCACTCCAAATGCCGTGCCTTCTCCCCATACACCCTCGCGTACCCTACCTTCCTGCCCACCTCACAACGCCTTTCCTTCCATCTCCCCGTTCCTTCCATCTCCCCGCTCCACTTTACACATGTTCTTTCATCCACTACGTCCACCAAGTCCCATCCAAACCCCCCACCATTTCTTGCTAGACCTTCACACCCTGTCATCCATACTTCCTCCTACACACGATGCACCCATCGCCCACTTGCAAATCCTTCCCCCACCGCCACGACCTTCCCACATCCTCCCTCATTCCTTACCCTGTCCCTCCTCACTCGACCTGTGCCGTCCCTTCTCGACCTCCCTAACCTGCTCTCCCTCTCCTCTTGTTGTGCCTGCCACCACCTTTTCCTACACTGCCCTCCCACTTGCCATCTCCACCGCGACTGCTCTCCATCCCCAGGGCCTTCACACTTGCAAAAAAAAAATGCATATATTAAAATTATTATAATAGTTTAACTATTTGATTAAAAATAATAACAATACTAATTTATTATTATTATACTAGATCATATTTCAAAAACAAAATATTAATAATAATAATATTATTAAATTTTTAATAATAATTATTGTTATCAAAAAAATAAAATCAATTCTTTTGAATAAGAATTGTTTGGAGAAACAAAGCAAATTCAAGCCAAAGAAGGCTCATCAAGAAGACATTAAGACAAAGCCAAGAAAAACAAAAATCAAAAGTCCAAGCAAGACTCCTTATTGTCAAAGAAGTTGAAGATCACCGAAGAAATCAAAGTCAAGGACAATCATTTATCATTGAAAAAGTCAAAGTAAAGGAAGGCTTATCAAGAAGTCGAGACGCTTTATCAACAAGGAAGACCAAGTCAAGAAGACCAAGTTATCGTCCCAAGCCAGGAATTATGGCGAATTTTAAAGAAGAATTGTAGTCCGGACTAAAAGAAGCATTGGACAAAGCATTTGACATGACGAAGCGAGATATGTCTAACAGATTAATAGAACAAGAGAATCATTTAAAAAATGAAAACAATTTCAATCAAAGATTGAAAAATAAAGATATAAATAAAGAAATAAATGATTACAAAGCAGAAATAATACGCTTGAACAAAATCGTTTCCAACAAGGATGAAGAACTGACACAGATACAAAAGAAATTAGAGGATCAAGAATCATTGGTCGACCAGTATCGACAACAGAAAAACGTTCTTCAACAACAAAATGATGAGTCTAAAAAGACTCATAAGTCAGAGATCAGAAAAAGTAATAAAACAATATCCAACAATTCCAAAGAAATTTTCAGATTAAGAAATCATAACCAGACACTAGTCACAAAAATTAAGAAGTTGAAAAATAGTCAAAAGATAGAACTGTCTACGGAAGACATTGAAGGAAAACTTCTTGACAAGCAAGAAACAAATAGCTGCATCATAAGTCATAACAAAGATCTTAAGGAACAACTTAAGAAGTCTGAAGATGAAAGAATATCGCATGTAGAATTGATTAAAAAATGTCAAAATGATAACATGCAGTTAGAAAAATAGTTGGAAAAGATAGAGAATGAAACCTTTAAACATCAAGGGAAGAAAATACAACTTTCAGCTTAGAGCAACGAAGCAAAAGAATAGGCAACAAGATCTCGTTATCGTCACTCAAATTATAAACGTCATTTTGACCAACGATAGGGTCAAAATGAACATACACAGAGGAATTACGATGTCAAACAAGCAAGAACATCGAATCAATACACTAAGCATCAAACAAAAAGTTACGTCCCACAAAGTGATCAAATAGCTTCAATAAAAATAGATCTCGGATGGACCACATCAGAGACGATGCGACAGTTCTTACTTGGAATTCGTAACTCATATTGCCTCGTTTCATCAAAAGTCGCAAAGACTAAAGATCAACAAATAACATTACAAGCAAAAAAATCAGACATAATCATTGTCGTCAAATAAGCTTTGAGGACAAAGCTTCCCTTAAGGGGAAGGCAATGTAACGATCATAAATAAAGAATAATAATTAAATAATTAATAGTTAATAGTTTAAAAGTTAGGAAAAGACGTGTCTTCTTGTCTTAATGGTCTCACCATATTTAAAGGCGACCAAACCTATGTAATCATCATCGTATCTTGTCAAATATATTTTACCATTTACCTATTTATGGAGCCACTATTGTATTTACCTTGGAAGTTTATTTAGAAGTCGGATTCTTCCGCTTCAAATTAATATATTCCAACATTTAGGTCATGAATCTATTAGTACTCATTATGTGTTAGATAAAGACCATATGACATCCCCTAAAATTCCTTTGGTCAAAACAAAAACATCTCGCCAAGCTAAACGGGGATCAAATAAAATTGATCTACTTGTTCCTGAAACTCCTCAGCCCTAGCCCAGTTATATTCTCACTTCATCATTCAAAACTCTTTCTGAAGGTGATAGTGTTCCGGTTGGGAATGTTGCGGGTAAGAAAGAGGCACAAATGTTGTCTAGGATTAAACAAAATTGGTCTTCGCAACCACTCAATCGTTCAATCATTGATGTGGACGACCTCAAAGAACCTCAACCTGAGACTAAAGGTTTTAAAAGGGAGTTACAGGAAGTTAAACAATTAGATGAATAATTTAAACTACCTACGAGTGTATAATCCGCTCCCCACATCCAGACTGCGTTAAACAAGTCTCAATCCATCTGCGACCGCTTGATGAAGTTACCGGATATATTCGAGGTACATCGTGTGAATGCCCCAATGGATTGTAAGATGTTCCAGTATCTTGTAACCGACTAGGCTTCCAAGAATTATGCTCTCACAGAACAGATACAGGGTTATAAAAACAAAATTCAGAAATTGGTCAAAAATCAAAATCTTGTGGTTAAACAGTACCAAACTCAAATTGATCAATTAAATCAGGAATTAAATGCATCCCGTCAACAATCCATCATCCATATAGATGGGATGAATATATATTGTGCCTCTGATCATTTAAAGTCTACTGGGAATTCATGAACCGTTTGATTATTTATTTTTTTACATTTTTACAGTAAGTTAATTCATTGCATTTTTATTATTGATCATTTTCTTTAATAAGAGATAGCTGCAGAATTAAAATGTTGCATCCATCTCGCTATATTTTATTATTTTTTATTAATTTTCGGTGCTTATTTTCAGGTACGTATTCCCTTATTTATCTTCTTCCCTTATTTATCTTTGTTTTGAAGCTACGTGGTCCTCACCGTCTCAAATTTTCCTATGTGGAAAAGTTTGGTAATTTGGTATGAGATTTTGACTTGGTTATTCATGCTGGTATCAATCATAGATGAAATATTAAAGAAATAGACTATGGAGGTTGTTGTAATATCTCATATTTCATGCATATATCATGCCTTGTGTGTTGGATCGTGGTGATCTTTTTAGCTCTATAAAAAGGATTATGTAGACTTGTAATGGGTTTGGAGGGAATTGGTGAAATACTCCTTCAGACTTAATAACTGTTGACTATCATGAACCTTTATGTTGAATATATATATGAATTTTTCTGTATGTTTTCATTATCGGTTCCTATTTTTATGTCATTATTATGTTTCGGAATTTATAAATGCCATCTTTCCCCTGTGTAGTTTTTGCATTTTGAATTATACAGATTAATGATTGTCTGAACTTTGCCAGTAATCATTAGTTCCATAATTTATTTCACCTTCCCACTATGTTTAGGAATTGCCAATATTTATGTTGACCAGATGTTGTTATGACTTGGATTATTTCATCAGTAGTTCTATTGAATGGCGTATGTGTAATATGGTTTATTTATTTAATTGCAAAATTATTTTGTAATTAAATCACAAATGTTTGATCATGTGCTATGAAATGCTTGAAATGGTAATTGAATTAATTGATACTTATTGGACATGTGGTCCTGAGGGAGTTTTTTTATTTTATCACTCAATAATTTTTTGTGTCATATTAATCACATATTTTATGTGTTATTATGACAAATAATTGCACGTCTTATGTTGGCATCAATTAATTTCATCTGATCTATATGATTCATCTCGTCCGAGCAATAATCGACTTTATTTTAGTTACAGAGTGAGATTTTGATTAATATTCTGAGGAATATGTCGATTATGGATAGAAGATTCATCTCAATAATGAATTGAATTGTCAGGCAACTAATGCTTTATATATTCAGGATATATGAAACATTATATGTTTAATAAATTTGGGATATTAAAATTAGAAAATATTATTTTGTGACACCATAGCTCTTTATCATTTTGTTATCTGCAGATTAAGTTAGTTACTACTTGGGATCCCAACCCTTTTTATGTATATTATGTATTAAGGTAGTAGTTTAATTTACTTTCTGTACATATTGTAGTTTTTTAATTACCTTTTGTTTTCCTTTTTTGTATTCTTAGTTAGAAATAATCTCGGCTAACATAGCTGTTAAACATGTTAGGATTGGTTATTTCAATAGCCTAGGGTCGATTTGACACCTTAGGATCGGGTCAATGCCTCCTAGTTGACACTAGTGCATAACTCCAGTGTCAACAACATGTCATGCCAATTGGATGAGGATAAGTAATTAATAAGTGTAACAATGACAAAATGATATTTTGATTGTCGGTGATCTTTATGTTGTACCATATTTTTTATTCTTATTTGTATATAATAAACTGGGTTTCTTCTTCTATTGGATTGTCTAATGTTGCAAAATATTACATTATTGATCAAATATATGAATGATTTACAGTGTGAATTTGAACAAAGCTGTAATCAACACCCTTCTCAAAACACAATAGGTATATTATAACAATAAAATATAAAAATAAATATTACTGTAAAAATACTTGATTCTCGAATGATCAATTGAAAAATTGTAAAAATAAAAAAGAGAAAACTATATTTACATACCAACAACATCGAAAAAATTCACCATGACACCATACACAATCTATAAAATTAATAAAAACTATATTTACATATCTGCAGCATGGAAAAATTTACCACATTAGCATATACAATCTATGTATTTTAACTAACGAGTGTTTTTTTATTCATTTCCTTGAATTGATGCCTACTCAAAATTTATTCACCGGTGCTCTTTCACATATTAAATGTACTCGTGATCTTTACATATCATTCAAACTAGTGCTCTTTTTAAAAATAAGAATCAGTTTTTTTTGTCCAAACTATTTGCACTAACACTCATTGGTATACTATATGCATTGGTACTTATTGGAATAGTATACACACCGATGCATTTTAATACAAAATGCACAATAGTGCACATAATACAACATCAACATTGGTATGTTTAAATATACAAGAACACTAGTGATTTAATAAAATATACGAGGCACCAATGCATTTAGGACAATGCACCAGTGTTGTTACAATACAATATATGCACCATTGTTTGTGAATTAAAACATAACGTTTAGTGCATTGGAAATTAATCTACGCATCAATTATATCATTAGAAAGTATAATAACCTGTGTGTTTTATTTATAATACATGCACTAATGTGTTGACATTGTGTTTATGCACCAGTGCATTTTTGTTATAGATGATGCATCAGTGCATGTTATAAAAATATAAAGCATCGGATAAAAAACATTTGCTAAAACCTCCAGCCTCCCATATTTTTTGTTATAGTGATTACACATTATAACCTCAACAAAATCGTTTGCTACCAGAAATGGATGTTGTAGCAGAGGCTTTTGGACAATTTTTGTGAATCTTGTAATACTAAAAAGCTCCACTAAAAGTTTTTTTTCTTGTAGTGTCAAAAGATAAGAAGGCTAAGCCCCATTGTATTTTTTCTAGGAAATATGGTCATCTGGAATATAAGTGTTTCAATAAGATGGCATCCTTGGAAGAAGCAATGAAGAATCACATCACCAAACTTGATTCATCTTCTAACTCTATAAATCATGGACATGCACTTTATGCTTCTTGTCTTTCCTTCAATGCATCTTCTTCCTCATCTCCTAATGGGTGGCTCATTGATTTTGGAGCATATTATCATATCGCTAAGGATAAATACATTTTTTCTTCACTAAATGAATGTAACACAAAAAAATTATTTGTTGGTGATGATACTAGTCTCTAAATGTTGTAGGAAATGGTCAGTTCATTTAGGTGAAGGTAAGAAATTAGATTTTACAACTCATCAAGGTGTAATGAAGGATTTAAAATATCGTAAGCATGTCCTAGCAACTTGAATTGCTGAGAATATTACTAGCTTGTACAGATTCAACAACTTTGGGTCATCACATTTTCCCTATGTTTATATTTTTCATAGTGATGACTTGAGAAAACTTTGTGATGAACGATTTGGTCATTTAAAATATAGTTCATTGCAGCAACTATGTAATGAGAAAATTGTGACTAGTGTTCTTGTCATCTCTTGCATAGATGGTGTTTTTCCCGAGTGTTTTCACGGAAAACATCATTGAGACAATTCTGAAAATCATGCCTCTTGTAACACCTCGTGTAGTGTCCATTTTTAAGAATTTGCACAAACTAGAAAAAATTGCAATTTTTAACCAATTCAACCCTTAGATTAGCATTAACCCAACTGCTTCTGACTGGCTCCAAATGCTTCCAAATGGGGTCTGAATGAGTTTGGAAGGTATTCAGACATATAAGTGAGAATTATGGATGCTTAAAAACCCTTAAAACACTTCTGCAACATTCATTCACAATCTGCACAAAGTAGGGAAATGTACTAGTCAAATCGAGCTTCAATCCCCCAGGAGTAGTGGTCAAAGATGCCTCTCCAAGTGATGTTAAACCTTTAAAAATTTCAGAACAGAGGTATGGTGCTGATAAATTACTTTAACAAGCTCCCAAATGTATCATCAATTAGTTCTTATGACCTTCTGAAACTCCCTTAAATCATATGTTTATATGCAAGTCTTCACATAGGGGGGAAAGCTAGTAATTTTCACCATATGTTATGAAATTTGAAATTTAGGTGCCAAGGACTTGTGCAATGCGAATGAAACTTCTTCATAAAATTAAATACACTCCATAAATCAACAAAATCACAGAGAATGACTGATACAACTCGAAATAATGGCTCTTCAAGCTCCAACAACAAGTCATAGAGAAAATGGCATCATTTATGCATTGTTTGATACTTTTACATAGTTTCACTTGGTATTTCGACCTGAGAGTCTTCTGAGAAGTAAATACATATTATATATATCAGAATAAAAATAAATTAATATTCATGTACTCTCACAAAAATATCAGCATCTCACAAAGGGCGCAATTCCTCCAGGGGCCCAAATATGCAAGAAAATGTGAAAGAGATGCAAGAACAAGTTGTAGATGAATGAACCACGAGCTTCCTTGAAGCTTCAACCTATAAATAAAGACTCCATTTTAGCTCCAAATTAAATTTCTGAATGGCCTCTCCACTTTCCAACTAGGATGGGAATCTTTCACCCTCGAAATTGGTGATAAGGCAAGTAGACTAGCTCTCTACTTGCTCTTCTCTCCAAATGCAATATTGTTAGGAACCCATGTCTTTACTTTGTTAGTATATTGTTGTTGGACGCATATGCTTTGTAGGTCGTCCTGTAGTATTTGTTGATCAATAGTTTGTGTTATTGTTGTTGGCGCATATGCTTTGTAAGTCGCCCGTAGTATTGTTGATCCATAGTTTGTAGTGGCCCATGGTTTTAACCCATAGTATTGGTGCCTAGACTTAGTATATAAGTGTGTGTTGAGACTTATGAAGGCACCGTGAAGTTATTTGTGTTGAGCTTGCTCAAAGGAGGTTGCCCCCTCGAAGTGTCCTATGATCAATATAAAAGTGATTCTAAGTTCTATCATTTCTGTTATTTCGCATATTCTTATTAATTAATTGTTGCAGGTGCTTCACATCTGGTATCAGAGCACTTTCTTGGGATCGCTCGGTGAAATTTCTGCCAAATTTTTTTTCGCATTTGTTGCAGGTTTGGATTTGGGAATAATCCCTATCCGCTTAACTATGGGAAGTACTTGGACAAAAGCCCTAAAACTCATTGTGAGGAGTACCAAAGAAACCCCGAAGTAGCTGTCCCATTGAGAGGACCTGCCAGCGGAAAGGGAAACAACCCCTACCTGATTGACTAGTTCCCATCCGTGAGGTAAACCGAGAGTTGTCGTTTGTGGCAAAGCGGTTATCAATTTTACCTGAGCTGTGGAGTGAGGGGTACTGCCCCAATACGCAAGCCGTCAGATAGCATTGGTGGCCGAGTGAAACCGCTGAACTGTTAGGAAGCTGCACATACCTGGGGTCCATATCTATTTTCAGCTGAATTGTTGTCGATCACTGCTACGTTGTTTCAGATCCAGCCGTTCAGATCCATTCTGAAAGTCATTCCAGATCCAACAGTTTTTTCTCCATACCTCCCTTGTTTTCACTCTATTTCCCTTGAAATTTTTGGGGAACCCCTGTCATCCCATTTTGCATATTTCATTCCTAAGGACCCTATCCTCAATTCCACTTCCCAAAGCCCGAAATCCTACATTTGTCTATTTTTAGGGTTTTCCATAACTTCCTCAGATTTCACCCAATCACCTTAAAATTTTACCACAGAGTTCCTTTCCGAATTCTGCTTCTTTGTCCCCCTCTACCAAATTTTTCCATTCTTTCACCCCCACTTTTGAAATCCTCATTTTTTGCTTCCCTGTCTATTCGACAATGTCCCAAACCTAGTCAAACCCCAATTACCCTTCATATTTTTTTTCAAATCCAGATTTTCCTTTACTGAAGCAGTTTTTGTTTTTGTTTTTCTACCCAGTCAACCAAAAAAAAAAAAAAACTCCTGGTTATGGTTGTCACCCGCACAGGAGCAAAAACCATGGAAGAAGCACTTGCAGCCATCCAAGCCAAACTCTAGGATCTGGATGAAAAATTTCTCGGCCTCCATCTTGAACATTCAGCTATGAACAACAAACGGCAGTCTGAGTCTTCATCAGACAATGGGTTGTTTTCTTCCAGCAATTTCCGTGGTCCGAAGCTTGATTTTCCTTGCTTCAATGGTACTGATCCAACTGGATGGATCTATCGTGCAGAACAGTATTTCAGTTTGCTTAATACTTTTGATGTCAACAAAGTTCCACTTGCATCCTTTCATTTGGAACAGGAAGCTCTTCAATGGTACCATTGGTACATCAAGGCTCATGAAGAGCCAAAATGGCCAGACATTTTCCAGCTCCTTTTGCAACGATTTGGTCCTAGTGCGTTTGATGACTTCACAGGAGCCCTCACTAAACTTCGCCAAATTGGCACTGCGAGAGAGTATCAAACCAAATTTGAGAAACTAGCCAACCACACTGAAGGATTGTTTGATGACTTTTACCGGAGTTGTTTTATCAGTGGTCTAAAGGATGCCATCCGCTCTGAGGTCAAAATGTTCTGTCCCAACACAATTATGGAATCCCTAGGGTTGGCTAAGTTGGCAGAAGACAAGATTGCAGCCCAACAGTGCTCCTAGCTCACTTTTGTTCCCTTTCGAAATATGGGTTCTCAACGACCACCCATACCACAGGCTCCTCGACCAACTCCTATCAAGCATTTGTCTGAAACAGAGATGCAAGCACGCAGAGAAAAGGGGCTTTGCTATAATTGTGATGAGAAATTCACTTGGGGACATAGATGTGTTTAGCAAAAGCTCTATCTCTTGGATGTGGATTCTCCGCCTGTCTCTAAAAATGGTGACGAAGATCCATAATCGATGGATGCTCAGGTCAACATTTAGGAACCGCCTATTGACCCTGCGTCTCAGGATGACCAACCAGAGATATCTCTCCATGCTTTAGCTAGAATCACCACCCCCCAAACAATGCGGGTCAGGGGTTACTTCAAGAAGCTTCCTCTTACAATACTCATTGATTCTAATAGCACTCATAATTTCATTGACCCTTGGATCGCCAAACAAGCTGATTGTTTTATCCATCCTTGCTCCAAATTTGAAGTCATGGTTGCCAGTGGGGGCACCTTACCTTCCAAAGGGAAGTGTCAAAATGTGCGTATCTCTATGGGAGATTATACCTTGCGCTCTGACATGTTTGCATTGACCTTAGGCAGATGTGAAGTGGTTTTGGGCGCTCAATGGCTACGCACACTTGGCCCTATCTTATGGGATTTTGCTGAACTTTGGATGCAGTTTTTCCTCAATGGAAAAAAACACACATTGACAGGATTACAACCAGAGTCTCTCAGCATCATCAGTTCACATCGCATGGAAAAACTCCTCAAGAAGAATTCACATGGTGTCATCGCTCAGATCCATTCCATTTAGATGCAACCATCAGCGGTCTCCACTACTCCTTTGGATCTACAACACATTCTGGATCGATATACAGGTGTCTTTCCTGAACCAATGGGATTGCCACCTTCAAGGAAAGAAGACCATCATATTCAGCTCCTTCCTGGCAGGGTTCCTCCCAACATCAGACCCTATCGCTACCCATTTCACCAAAAAAGGGAGATTGAAATGCTCGTTCGGGACTTATTGAAGCAAGGTATTATTCGCTCAAGCACTAGTTCCTTTTCTTCTCCAGTTCTTCTTGTCCGCAAAAAAGATGGGTCATGGCACCTTTGCATTGACTTCCGAGCACTTAATCACCTCACCATCAAGGATAAGTTTCCAATTCCTGTTGTTGATGAGCTTCTTGATGAGCTTCATGGGGCTCAATTTTTCTCCAAGTTGGATCTTCGTTCTGGGTATCATCAAATTCCGGTTCATGAGGATGATATCCCTAAAACAGCTTTCCGCACACATGATGGCCATTATGAGTTTTTGGTCATGCCTTTTGGCCTCACTAATGCTCCTTCCACATTCCAGGCCTTAATGAATAAAATATTTCGGCCCTACTTGCGGAAATTCATTTTGGTATTCTTTGATGATATCCTCATCTACAGTAAAACATGGGATGAACATCTCCAGCATCTGGATCATGTCATGCAACTTTTCTCTGGCCATCATCTCCATGCCAAGCAGTCTAAATGTGTTTTTGTACAGAAGGAAGTTGAGTATTTCGGGCACATTATCTCAACACAAGGAGTTCATGTGGATCCTGCAAAAATCGATGCCATGAACAATTGGCCGCATCCTCAAACACTCAAGAGCCTTCATGGTTTTTTGGGGTTGACTGGCTACTACTGCAAGTTTGTCAAGGATTATGGGAAGATTACAGCTCCATTAACTGCTCTATTGAAAAAGGATGCTTTTACATGGACACATGCTGCTCAGTGTGCATTTGACAAACTAAAACAAGCTATGTGTACTACACCTGTTCTAGCTATGCCCGATTTTTCCAAGCCTTTCACTATTGAGAGTGATGCTTGCGGCAATGGACTTGGTGTTGTTCTCCTTCAAGATGAACACCCCATTGCGTTCACCAGCAAATCCTTTTCAGGTAAGAATTTAGCTGCCTCTACATATGAGAAGGAAATGATGGCTATTTTGCATGCAGTACAGAAGTGGCGACCATACCTATTAGGGAATCATTTCTGCATCAAGACTGATCACTAGAGTCTGAAATATTTCTTGGAACAGCATGTCTCCTCCCCAGCACAACCGAAATGGGTTAGCAAACTCATGGGTTATGACTATGAGATCACTTACAAGAAGGGTAAAGACAATATTGTGGTAGATACTCTTTCTCGCACATTTGATGCCAAAGGTCCTCTTTTAGCTATTTCTATGCCTGTTCCAACTTGGTTGCAATCTATTCAACAGGGTTATGTCAATGACTCTTACTTATCTCAAATCATCCAACGCTTGACCAACAACCCTTCTGTTGTACCACATTACTCTTGGGATGGTGCTTCTCTGAGATACAAGGGTCGTCTGGTGCTTCCCCAGAGGATAGATCTTCAACAGGATGTCTTCTATGAACTCCATGCTTCTCCATCGGCAAGGCACTCTAGGTTCCTCAAAACGTATGAACGGGCACAGCGTAACTTCTTTTGGCAGGGCATGAAAAGGACAATTCAACAGATGGTGGCTGAATGTGATACTTGCCAGCGCAATAAGGGTGAAACAACACTCCTTCTAGGATTGCTCGAACCCTTTCCCATACCTACACGGATTTGGATAGATATTTCTATGGATTTCATTGAAGGGCTCCCTAAATCTAGTGGGAAGACAGTGATACTCATTGTGGTTGATTGCCTCTCCAAATATAGTCATTTTTGTGCTCTCAGCCATCCCTATACCGCCTCCTCAGTCGCTCAAATTTTCCTGGACCAGATCTTTCGTCTTCATGGCATCCCTTCTTCCATTGTCTCGGATCGTGATGTGACTTTCACTAGTCATTTTTGGACAGAACTATTTTGCCACACTGGCACCAAACAGAAGATGAGTTCAGGGTATCACCCACAAACAGATGGTCAGACTGAAATTATCAATAAATGCTTGGAAACTTATTTTCGTTGCTTCACCTATGAACAACAACATCAGCGGGCAAAGTGGCTCCCTCTCGCTGAATGGTGGTACAATACCTCTTACCACACTGCCTCTAAAATGACCCCATATGAAGCAGTCTATGGTCAGGCACCTCCAGTTCTTCTTCTATACACCCCCAACAATTCACCAATTCAGGAAGTTGACACAATCATCCGAAACCGCGATCAGATTCTTCGCATTTTGCGGGACAATCTTCACATGGCAAGAAATCACATGAAGCAACAAGCTGATCAGCACCATTCTGAGTGCACTTTTCAAGTAGGCGATATGGTTTTTCTTCGTCTCCAGTCGTATAAGCAATCCTCCCTGAAACTTAAAGGGCGTCATAAGCTCGCTCCAAAGTTCTATGGGCCATATCGGATTCTTCAGAATATTGGGTCCATTGCTTATAAATTGGAACTTCCTCCTTCTTCCCGCATTCATCCAATATTTCATGTCTCTTGTTTGAAGAAAGTTCTTGGCGCCACCATCTGTGGTCAAACTATTTTACCCAAATTGGATAATGAAGGATCCATCCTTTTGGAGTCAGAGGCCATCCTCAATCAGCGCACTCGTCAGCTTCCCTCTGGCTCTATCACAGAGGTCTTAATTCAGTGGCACGGCATGCAACCAGAGGATGCTACATGGGAACCACTCCTTCAGATTCAACAACAATTTCCACATCTAAAGGTTTGAGGACAAAGCTTTTTTTAAGGGGGAGGGGATTTTAGGAACCCATGTCTTTACATTGTTAGTATATTGTTGTTGGACACATATGCTTTGTAAGTCGTCCCGTAGTATTTTTTGATCAATAGTTTGTGTTATTTTTGTTGGCGCATATGCTTTGTAAGTCGCCCGTAGTATTGTTGATCCATAGTTTGTAGTGGCCCACGGTTTTAACCCATAGTATTGGAGCCTAGACTTAGTATATAAGTGTGTGTTGAGACCTATGAAGGCACCGTGAAGTTATTTGTATTGAGCTTGCTCAAAGGAGGTTGCCCCCTCAAAGTGGCCTGTGATCAATATAAAAGTGATTCTAAGTTCTGTCATTTCTGCTATTTCGCATATTCTTATTAATTAATTGTTGCAGGTGCTTCACAAAAATGAAAAATGTAAAATGATCAAAAGCTAGTATTGTTCTTTGTTCCTTACTTTTATAAACTTCCTAATGCTTCCCGAACTTGAATTCCATCCATGAGCCTCATGCCGACTCAATTTTCGAAGAGATTCCAAATTATGCCACGTGTCCCTCCAAATCTATCCTCCTCCTCCACTCAATTCAAGTAGGTGTCTCTTTGGATTTTTTAACTCCCTTCAGTGCCCTCTTGGAGGCTATTTTTAGCCCTGACATGTCATATATGTCATATTTCAACATTCAGGTCTGATTTGTGTCATAGGTGTCATAGCATTTTCATCATTGTTGTCATAGAGCTAGGGAATATACCCCAGGTGTCACACTAGCTCCAAATTGCCTCTTCCTCTTCCATGGGAGTTACTCTTCCTCTACATTTCATCCTCATTGATTCATGCCAAGTATTATTCCCTTCCAAGTCCCCCAAGGATAGTGGAATCCACCTTGGATTCGAATGGGTGAGAGTGGAATGCCATGTGGCATGGAGAATCTAGCTTTTTGGGGGTCCCACACAACCCATGTGTCTCCATGACCAAGTCCCACCTTATTTTCTCACCATAAATATTTAAATTTCCCCTTTGAATATATTTATTCCCAAACCAAAGTCCATTTGGGTTTATTAGTCTCCTTATTCCAATTTTAATGTCTCCACCCCAACCTAGGAAGCTAGTAGGTTGGTGGTATTTTCCTTATTTGACATTTATTTAAATGGGGACATTACAGTCCTCCCCACACACGATTGCTTGCCCTCAAGCAATCTCAATTTAGTATGCTACAAAATTGTTCCTCCTCTATCAAGTGGGCTTTCATGAGGAATGTCTCCCAAAACCTTTTCATTCTTGTGTTTCATATTGTGGGAAGACACTACCTTATTAGGATATGTGTGCATTCCTCTCAATACCCTTTGTTTTCCCTTCGAATGTTTGAATATCATCTCAGGGATTTGATAGTTCATTGTATGTTACCTTATAGAGTACATCCATTGCACTCCCAATACCACATTACTATCAGCAACATCAACCACATAAAATCTATCAAAAAATGTGTAATTACCTATGGTGAATTGTAGCTTTGGAATCCATGTTTTGCACTCCATAGTATGGTGACCTGGAATGATGGTTGTGAATTCCTAGAATGGTTCAGCAAGTATATTTCTCCTCTCCACCATGGCTACATCAATTAATTTATGTGTGTCTCCTCCATATACCAATACCAAAACACTTTGTCCTTGTACAACTCCTTGGCATCAAATAGTGTGGAAACGAGAAACTCCTAAAAGCACTGCTAGTCTCCCTTTTTCAGGTAATGGATGATCTTCTTCTTTTTTCTCTTCTTATTCTGTTGTGGCATATCCCTCTTCTTGGGCTGAAATATTTCCTCCTTCCTCCATTCCCCCTTCATAGTCATCATCACAAAATACTTCAATGAATTGGGCCTTTCCCTTAGCACATTTATGTCTTGGTACCCATGGTTGGAAGCATGAGTAACATAGTTTCTTCCTTCTGATATATTACCTAATTAGTTCCTCTTTGTTATCCTTTCCACATTCATCCTCTTTCCATGGCTTCTTTTCAGATCTGAATTGGGAAGGTAAGTTATTCTTGGGAGGAAACCTTGTCCTAGGTGGCACATTTTGTAGATCTCTTGTCAAGCTCATAGCATCCTTCAATGAATTGGGTTTGTGGGACTTAACTAAACCTTTTAAGGGTTCATCCAAACCTTCAGTAAACAGAAATACTAATCTTACCATAGATATATCAGCCACCTTAACTGATAATTTTTGGAATTCCATCATATATTTAGTAGGGGTTCCAACTTGCTTTAATTGGGCTAGTTCTTTGAATGGCAATTCTGGGTCCTTTTGCTCAAATCTTTCTAATACCCTATCAAAAAATTCTCCATAGGTTGTAACCTAATCATGTCCAAAAATTTTCATACCATGGAACCACCAATCATTGGAATCTCCTTCTAGATGCAAAATAGCCATTTTTAAAGCATCATTTTCCACCATAGGATTCAACTGAAAATAGACATCTAGTTTTTGTACCCAATTATTTGGATAACTTCGGGGTGAGACATCAAAAGTGGGAAGGGGAATTTTACCAATGGCACAATTCAATTCTTTATTCGTAAATGGAGTCCTATTACCATCCCTCATTTTTAGTTTTCTTGCAACATTAAAGTATTCCTCAAAGGGTAGAGTCCTCTACAATCTTCACTCAACTTTTCCCATTCTTTTACAATCTCCTCCATGTCAAACTGGGTGTTAGGTTATTATTTGGCCTCAAGAAATTTAGGTGTAGTATGACTTATTAAACTCTGAAATTCATTAGGTCTATTATGAGGTCCTATCCTTGAGAAAAAATTTTCACCCATTGCCTTATTTTCCTCAAAGGAAGAACTATTGATGCCTCCTATTACTCCTTTGATTTCAAGTTGACTAGCCAACAATTCGAACCCTTTCATGATATGTTTTGTCATGTATTCAATGAATGGTTTCATGAATTTATTAAATTCCTCTTTATACTCTGAGGTTCCCTTCTCATGCTCAGCCATCGTTTCACTAGAATACACCTCTTCTCCTTCTTCTTCCTCTTCAACAAAAACACTTTCAGTTTCAGATTGTAAGGGTAGGGGATTATTTCTTTGTATTATTGTATTCATAAATGGTCATCCAAATCAGGTTCAAGGAACATGCTCTAATAGCACTTATACTGTCCCTTTTTAAGAATTTGCACAAACTAGGAAAATTTGCAATTTTTAACCAATTCAACCCTTATACTAGTATTAACCCAACTGCTTCCAAATGGCTCCAAATGCTTGCAAATGGGGTCTGAATGAGTTTGGAAGGTATTAATACATATAAGTGAGGATTGTATATACTTAAAAACCTTTAAAACACTTCTGCAACATTCATTTACAATCTAGACAAAGTAGGGAACTGTACTAGTCAAATCAATCTTCAATCCCCCAGGGGCAGTGGTCAAAGATGGCTCTCCAAATGATGTTAAACCTTTCCCAATTTAATAAAATAGGTATGGTACTGATAAATTACTTTAATTAGATCCCCAATGTATCATCAATTATTTCTTATGACCTTCTGCAACTCCCTTAAATTAGATGTTTATATGCAAGTCTTCACATAGGGGGGAAAGCTAGTAATTTTCACCATATGTTATGAAATTCGAAATTTAGGTTCCAAGGACTTGTGAAATGCTAATTAAAATTCTTCATATCATTAATTACACTCCATAAATCAATAAAATCATAGAGAATGACTTATACAACTTGAAATAATGGCTCTTCAAGTTCCAACAACAAGACATAGAGAAAATAGCATCATTTATGCATTGTTTGATATTTTTACATAGTTTCACTTGGTATTTTGACATGAGAGTCTTATGAGAAGTAAATACAGATTATATAGATCATAATACAAATAAATTAATATTTATGTACTCTCACAAACATATCAACATCTCACCAAGGGCGCAATTCCTCCAGGGTCCCAAATATGCAAGAAAATGTGAAAGAGATGCCAGAACAAGTTGTAGATGAATGAACCACGAGATTCCTTGTAGCTTCAAAATGTAGCTAAAGATTCCATTGTATCTCCAAATTAAATGTTTGAATGGACTCTCCAATTTCCAATTAGGATGGGAATCTTTAACCCTCGAAATTGGTGCTAAGGCAAGTAGACTAGCTCTCTACTAGTTCTTCTCTCCAAATGCAAAAAGCAAAATGTAAAATGATCAAAAGTTGGTATTATTATTTGTTCCTAACTTTTATAAACTTACTAAGGCTTCCCTAACTCAAATTACATCCATGAGACTCATGCCAACTCAATTTGGGAAGAGATTCCCAAGTATGCCACTTGTCCCTCCAAATCTAGCCTCCTCCTCCACTCAATTTGAGTAGGTGTCTCTTTCTCTTCTCTAAATCCCTTGAGAGCCCTCTTGGAGGCTATTTTTATCCCTGAAATGTCATATATGTCATATGTCACCATTTAGGTTTTATTTGTGCCATACGTGTCATAGCATATTCATCATTGTTGTCATACAGCTAGGGAATTTAGACCAAGTCTCCCAGTAGCTCCAAATTGTCTCTTCCTCTTCCATGGGAGTTAGCCTTCCTATACCTCATTGATTCATTCCATGTATTATTCCCTTCCAACTCCACCAAGGATAGTGGACTCTAGCTTGGATTCGAATGGGTGAGAGTGGAATGCCATGTGACATGGGGAATCTAGCTTTTGGGGGGTCCCAGACCACCCATGTGTCTCCATGACCAAGTGCCATCTTATTTTATCACCATAAATATTTATTTTTACCCTTTTAATATATTTATTCCAAAACCAAAGTACATTTTGGTTTATTACTCTCCTTATTCAAATTGTATGTCTCCACCCCAACCTAGGAAACTAGTAGGTTGGTGGAATTTTCCCTACTTGACATTTATTTGAATGGGGGCATTACACCTCGGCTCCATTGTAGCTTGTTCATGTGATTTGTGTGGTCTTCTTAATTTTTATTGTTTTTATATCTTCAAGTATTTCTTAACGCTCATTGATGACTTCTTTAGATGCACTTGGGTTTACTTCTTAACACTTAAGAGTGAATATTTTGACAATTTTTTGTACTACAAGGCCCTTGTAGAGAAACAATTTGGACATCAAATACACAAGTTAAGAATATATAATGGAGGAAAATATGTAACAAAGAAATTTACCAATTACTGCATTGCACATGGAATTCAAATGCAAGATATTGTTCCATACACACCACAACAAAATGATGTTGTTGAGCGAAAGAATCGCACATTAAAAGAAATGGCTAACTAAATCATCCAAGCTAAGGGATTAAGTCTTCAATTTTGGGTTGAATCCATTAATTATTCCACTTACATAGTCAACCGCACTCCTACTAAGGCTCTATATGATATAACACTAGAAGAAGCATGGATTAACATCAAACTGTATGTAAGCCACTTTGGTGTGATTGGTAGTGAAGAATGGGATAATATTCTTGATGAAAAACGTAAAGCATTACAACCTAAGGGTGAAAAGTGCATATTTGTTTGATATTTTGAATATGTAAAAGGATATAGAATTATTGAACTGCTTTCCAATGACATTATTATTAGAGGATATGTTAAATTTGATTAAAATCTCTTAGATTGCGAGAGTAATTCATCATGTGCTCCATATGTGTCCTACACACCATCTTAGGTGCTTGTTCCACCTTCTACTCCCAACTTCTTTGAAAGTTTTCCTACTTTGTCTTCTTCTTATGATGATGATAGTGAGGATGAAAATTCACCTCCTCCTACTCAGTTTCCTCCAGTTACACCAACACAACTACTTCATAGATGGATCCATACAACATGTGAAATTTTTGTTGATAATGTTGATGATCCTAGAGATCCATGTCTAACACGTCCACAAATCTGGTGCACCTCTTCTCTTTTGGTTCAAGTTCTAGATAATCATGTTCCATTAACATTTGTAGAATATTTAGGCCATCCATATTGGAATACAACTACGGATGAAGAATATCATTCCTTAATGGAAAACAACACTTTTGATTATGGAAAATTTTAAGAACCCCCCCTAAATCTCTATGTATAATAAATGGGTGAATCGCCATGATATATAGGAAAATATGAAGGCTATTTTATGAATGTTATACTATGTATATGTAATTTTTTGGTGAATCTCTCATTAAATTATATAATATTGGAAAATATTGGAAAATATTTCACTAAATTATAAAACCTTATAAAGCTTGGTGAATCTTTCACTAAATTATAAAACCTTGTGAAGTCTTGGGAAATATTTCGGCAAGTTTCTCCTTAGAAATGCATGGGCCCCTACATGCCCAAATACATGACTATGAATGAAGTCCCATCCTGTTAGCATGATGCCCAAAACACCCACAAAATCATGATTTCCACATCATCGATCACAAGCTTAACAATCCCCATGTTTCTTTGGGGAAAATTTTTATTTGAGGTGATAGGATTTAGAAATATCCTAGATGCAAATGGGTTTCTATATCAATGACCCTTCTCATGTGGAGATTAATAAACTTGCAAAATTATATTCAACCCATAAAATATGGACAAATCTAACTCTAAATTTGATTTCCATGATCAATAGAAGGTGAAAGAGCCCCTAGTAACTGTCATTTCTAGAATTGGGGGCAAATTGAAGTTTCCTAGCAATTTTTGTCCGTGAACATGTTTAAATCCATTTTTAGGGGAAAATTTGTTTTATCTTGGCTCCCATTTTTTAATTAAATTAGTATAACCATCTATTCATTATAAATAAATAAATAAAATGTGGGTTAATCATACCCAATGGGTGTTTAATAAAAAATTATCCCATTAAAAATTTAAATCCCCTAAAATTAGCCCATGGGATAAGATTAGCCCCTAAATTTTTCATCTTTTTTATTTTGTTCTTGTTTTCAAAGGAATAAAACTTGTCAGATGTAAATGGGTATATAGAACTAACTATCCATCTAATCGAAGTGTTGAAAGACTTAAAGAAATATTAGTTTCCAAAGTATTTTCCTAAGTTGGATGAATTGGCTACAATGAAAAAATTTACCCTATGTACAAAATGAATTCCATCCAATTTGTTCCTTCCCTTGTTGCTTCACATAAACGGGAGGTCCATCAAATGGATGTCAAGTCATTTTTTTAGCATGGACATTTTCAATAATAAATCTACATGGAACAACCTCTTGTTTATGTTTATAATGACTCTATCCTTGTTTGTCACCTTAATAAATCTCTCAATGGCCTTAAGCAAATTCCTTGCACCTGGCATGCCAAAATGGATATCTTTCTCCTTGACACTAGTTTTTCTAAATTCCATTCTAACCCCAATGTCTATAACAAGAAAGTAGGAAACCATCTCATCATCCTTTTTCTTTATGTTGATGACCTTATTCATACTAATAGTGATCCTCAACTTCCAACCCATTTGAAATATATCCTTGAGAATAATTTTGAAATGACTTACATAGAACTTTCAACATTATTTTCTTGGCCTCTGAGTCGTACAAACCAAAGAAGGATTTGTTTATTTCTTACTCTAAGTATGATGCAACCTTCTTCATTGTGTTCACATGGTTTATTGTAAACCATCCCCATCTCCCTTCTAGTCTGGAGTCAAACTTTTTGCCACTTCCACTACACTTGATGTAGATGTTACCTTGTACCATTAGTTAGTTAGTAGTATTTTGTAGTTGAATCATACTTAACCTCATATTTCCTTTTTTATTGGCCTTTTTTTCTAGTATATGGAAACACCCCATGTGAGTCTTTGTAAAGCAACAAAAAGGATATTTCAATATATTTGGGGAATAGTTCAATTTGAGATTTATTACAGTTGAAGGGGGACTCCTTTGTCGGTTGGTTTCATTATTTTGGAGTGGTCCAGTGACCCTAATGATCAGAAGTCTACTGGAAGTTATGTTTTCAATCTTGGTTCCAAACATGACACTGGGCTTGTAAGAAAAAACTAGTTGTTTCTCTTTCTTTAGTAGAATCAAAGTATCGATCCATAGGTAATGCAAGTTGAGAATCCTTATAGCTTCAACATATCCTTTCATATTTTGGATTTGAGGAATAACATCTCACTACCATTTGGTGTTACATTAAAATTTCTATCAATCTTTCTAGATATCTAGTTCAACATCAATGCAGCAAACACAATGAGCTATAGACGCTCTTCATCTGAAACCTTATTTAGGATCTTGTTCTTGAACCGTTCTTTTTCCCTACAAATGATCAAGTTCTAGACATATTCACAAAGTCTCTTATAGAAGCTAAGTTTTCTAAACTTCGATCTATGTTAGGAGTTTAGGAATTATTCATTAAAATGGGATAGGCTCTAATGCTTCCTTGCTTCTCCTATTGTGTCACTTTTACAAATCCTTCGGTCTTATCCCAAGTTATTATTAAGGGGGATTGTTAGGATATTTAGACACTTAGGATTTAGTTAATATCAACTTCGTATAATGCATCTATAGGTAAAGAGTGTTTATGTATTATGCATTTGAACTTATGTAATACGATGGTCATGATATGTTCTAGACATAGAGTGATATGATGGTTCATATTCACCTCGATTTTAATGACTATTGATTCATGACCTTAGCACTCGATTGGTCCATGACCTTCATGTAAAGATCATGGAGGGTTATTTACTTCATGATTGATTGTGAGAAACTCATACGTAAAAAAAAATCATTTCCATATTATATTTCTTCAAGTGGGAAAAGATGAAATTTTTCAAGATCCTTGATTATTGTAAAATTATATTCATATATTCTAAGTATCATGAGATAGAAAACATTTGGAAAAAATTCCTCAAAATAGGAGAAAATTTGATTTGGAAAGAAAATAATTTAAATTAAAGGTAAAAACTATGGAGGTATAAAAAATATCAATTATTTCTCTAAGAGAAGAAGTGGTAGCCAAAGAATTTAATAAATCTAAAGATGTGATCCAAAAATATGGTGATAGAGCTTAAAAGATAGAATTGCATGAGCCAAAAGTGGAACTAGTGAAGGAGAATTTATGAATATTACCTTTCCTACCTCCCAAACCCAATCCATTTGAAATTTTCATAATTCAAAAGCTTATGTGGATAATCCAATCTTCCCATTAAACATTGTAGTTTTTTTTGGATAAGGTTATAATAGACCATAATAGATACCACTATAATTTTATTAAAGTCAAGAAGATATCCTCCACTGTAATTTGATAAAATTCAAGAATATATCCTCAAAATCAATTTAAGTGGAACATTGTTGTAAATGGATATATAAAAAAAATTAAAATAAAATACATAAATCATCTCTATCCCAAGAGTGTGGATTACACCTTTGAATATAATGAAATATTTGAACCAAGATGTAATCTTAAGCCTAGAAGTGATAGCTCCCAAAGGGAGGAACAAGGTTTTGAATGAGGCCTACTAAGAAGATAATGAACACATATCATTAGTAAGCCATAAATACTTCCTTACTATAGTAAAGAATATAACCATCAAATAAGTTAATGAAGGAAGAGTGTGGAATACACCTTTGAATATAATGAAATATTTGGACCAAGATGTAATCTTAAGCATAGAAGTGATAGGTCCAAAGGGAGGAACAAGGCTTTGAATGAGGCCTAATAAGAAGATAATGAACACATACCATTAGTAGGACATAAATACTTCCTTACCATAGTAAAGAATATAACCATCAAATAAGTTAATGAAGGAAATAAAATGATGATAAAGGGAGATACGGGAATATGGAAATATTTGAAAATGTGAAATCGTGATAATATTATCATTAAATGTGAAAGGAATAGCGAAACATTAAAAACAAATCCTCAAAATATGATTTGAAAAACAAAATCCATATGTCGTATTACTATGGGAAACTAGTTTGAAGGGAAGAAATTAGAGTTTTACTTTCAAGAATCCTAAAAGATTGCTTCTCTAGTACAATAGACTATGAGATAGATAATAAGCGAAGATCGAGGGGAAATATTTCTTGGCAGAACAATATCATGGATCTTACAAATTCATATTTATTAAATGTAGGTATTATTCAATATATTTAAAATCTAAATAATTTAAATAAGTGAGTTGGAATTTTCCATCATTAATTTTTAGGGCGAAATGATGACCAAAAATATTTCTAGGAAATCTTTAAAGAAGACAACACAAATAGAGAGGATAATGTAACATTAAGAGGTGACAAAAAATTGCCAATAAATGTAGGGGAAACATTGGGATAATGAGATGTATAATATCCCCTCATTAGATATTTTGTCTAATGGTTTAAATACCTTATCCTTTATCCTTTTTATGTGGAACACGCTAGTATGATTCTAACCTGGAGAAATTTCACAACTGGAGGACTGTTAAAACTATTAGAATGAATTTTGGTAGTAAAAAAGACTAAAAGAATTAGATAGGTTAAGGTTATAGGTTGGAGAATGAAGTTTCCCTCACCATCTACCAACATTGATTCAAAAATAGAAGAATGACTAAAAAATTCTAGGGTCGTTCAAATTCAACCATCTTTTGTTAGAAGAAGAGAAATTTAGGTTCTAGTCATTATAAATCTGGAAAAATATGACCCAAATATAGGAGAAATAATAATGTTTCAATTAGTAGCTAATTTGAAAAGAGTTGAGAGACTAATAATAGAAATATGAAAAAAGCAAAGTTTAGAATACACAAAAATATTTGATAGAAACAAAATTAAAAATTAAACTTATTCATAAAAGAATAAAATAAGGCATCATATTGAATTAACAATAATGAAAAACAAAAAGGAAGTTGTTGAAGAATATGGAGGTTCAATAGTATATATATATAAACTTATATAAACTTTTTCAAAATTATAGTAAGCATAAAAATAACACCAACATCATAGGGCAGATCATAAATAATCTTAGTTCCAAGAATAAAACACTTCATTAAATTTTAGAATAAGGAATAAATTACTTAAAATCCTTATTTAATTAGAACTCTCCAAGGTGCAGCATAATAAATATTATGAAGATATCCTCTTACTTTCCCATAATGTTATATTAGTAACAAAATGATTTTTTGGAAGCTAAGGTGACAAACAAAGAGTTAAAATATATCAAAGAGTTCTTTAAGAAAGCTAATATAATCCGGCCTTAATTGGTGGATAGAAAACTTTTGCTTGGGATTTTACTTTCAAGTAGAGAAAGAAATCAATAATTAAGTTTAAAAAAATATAATATATAAACATTCATAGCACTCATCCAAAATAAATGATCTAGAAACATTGAGTGATTACAAACCCATATCATTATGTAAATATATGTATAAAATTATCACAAAAATATTGGCGAACAAACTCAAAGAAATTATATATGAAAACATGTTAAAATAATAGTTTGGTTTATTGCATAATAATAAAATTTATGATGTCATGGAAATGGACCAAGAGGGTCCACACACAACACAAATTGAGAAGCTTTGAACAACGGTGATAAATATTAACCTAGCCAATCTTTTGATAAAGTTATCTGGAAGGATCTTACATTGATTTTCAAACACATAAGGATGGGCATCCAGTTAATTAATTATGTCACAAGGAACTTATCTTTATTTTCATTTATATTCATTTGATATGGAAATAACTATATCATTTTCTATATTCTTTTATGATTAAAAGGGGCTTATGATATGGTTTTCCATTGTCACACTTAGTAAAATAGATTAAATTTGAAAAGGAAAAGGAGGATTGATGATGAGACTAGAGAATTTATTTGTTCAAAATAGCCCTAGTATCTAAGAACCTATCGAGATTAATGAATGATGAAGTTCTATTTGGAAAAATATGGATTCCAAATGCATTACCTCCAATACAATATATTATTGGATTTGAAAAGGTGTGAATATAGATGGTTGAGTCTCAATTATTTTGAAAGGAAATGGTGAAATAATTTCCTTTGACATGTTTATGGTTAATATAGAATGTTGTTAAACGGAAAAAGGTCAAAAATGGAGAATACCCTTCACTAAGATTTGCCAAAAGTTAGAGAATGTTTGGATTTTTAATAAGTTTTCTACATATTTATTTTTGCATTTGATTATGGGTCAAGCATCATATGAAATTAACGATAGAAAACATATCTACAACTTGGTTTCCATTGAATCAACTATTTTAACCATCAATTATGAAAGGAAAAGTTAACATTAATGCTTCTACTAGTTGAAACTCATATCAAAACTCAAAACTAATACTATGCATGATAGGATATTATATATAAAGGTTCACACTTATAAAAATGGTCCAAAACTTATACATTAAATAATATTGCAGAGAATAGTGAACACTTAAAAAAAGGACTAAAGGGAAAATTATAATTTGATTTAAAATGTGATATTTTGAGAAAAGAGAAGTAGTACATAATGGTGTAACTTAAGGGAAAATATCCTCGTATTCTTTAAAATTAATATGATTTATTTGGCATCAAAGATCCAAAACTAGAAAGGAATGATTTGTATATGATTTAATAGGTGATTTACAAACAAAAATAATTAATAACCTTTGCGTTGTCATAACTAATACATGTTGGTCAAAATGAAACAAATTTACACATGAAAGGGGTAGGTCTTTTGATTTGTTTTGGGAAAGAAACTTTGGGTCAATTTTTCAACAAGAGAGAGTTGAATATATCATTTCATCTTTAAAATAACACAATAAAGCATAGATCAAATCTTGCAAGAACTAGAAACATAATACAAACTAATATATTGCTTTAAGTCACTTTGTTTTTTGAAATATTTTATATACTAATACATTTTAAAGAGATTTTAGTTAATATTATGTGTTTATATGCATTTGTGTGTATCTAATTATTTTTTCATTGTTGTACTATTTTAGTTATGTTTCTAATGCATTTTAAATTAATATACAATTAGATCTATAATAGTCTCTAAGTGTGCACATACGAATGAAGTCAATAATAAGGGAGACAATTAAAAAAAATCATTGCAATTTCTTAGTCCTATATCAATCTAGTTCAACCTGATTAGGTCCTCAATCAAGCCAAGATTTTTTCCAACAAAACATATCCAATCCAAGAAACTTGTGGAATAAGGGTAATAATAGTCATAAAAAAGTGTTCAACCAAAATCAAGGGACATAGGTAAATGCATCCAATCCACTAGCTAATGTTGAGCTCAATCCTAACATCATAATTCCTAATCAAGATTCCAATAATAAAGTGTGAAATAAGGGCAATAAAAGTCATAAAAAAGTGTTCAACCAAAATCAAATGACATAGGGAAATGCACCCAATCCACTAGCTAATGCTGAGCTCAATCCTAACATCATAATTCCTAATCAAGATTCCAATAATAAAGTGAAAGATAAATTGAGCATTTAATATTTTAGTTTCCATTCACAAGAGAAGGGTAAAATGAATCCCTTAAATTTGATAATGAATAAAGGAAGTGGGAAGGAGAATCCATCTCAGAATGCTTCAATGCTTTGTACAAATTTTTTTAAAATAATAATAAAGTAAAGAATAACGAGCCTAAAGCCCCACCTTGCACTATGGCATGGAAAATTTGGATAGATACAAATAATATGATTTTCTAAGGGAAATACATCTTAGCAATGCATGCATGTCTTTAAGTAAGGCATGTTTATAGTGGTATCTTGAAATAAATTTCGATAACTAGAAATTATATGATTTTCCAAGGTAAATACATCTTACCTATACATGCATCTCTTCAAAACATGCTTATAGTGGTATCTAGAAATCCTTGAAGTAGAATCCTATGACAATTTTAATCTATTTGAACATTGAGTATTCTAAATCCTATGGATAGGTGGATTTGTGCGCATTATACTTATTGTTAAATATGAGTAGAGGGATTTCAAGTATGCAAGTCCTCAAAGATAATAACAAATTGGGAAATGGATAATGCAAAGTTAGAAAATATATATGTCTTAGTGATGGAAACAATCAAGGAAGCAGGAGGATCTATGGAATTTGGTTTTTCATGTGTTCCATCAACTAAATAAATTTCTAACAAATTATCAAAAGAAGCATTAACATTGCAAGAAGGTTTAGTAGTAACAGTTGAAACAAAGAAATGAGGGCTCTTCTTAAAGAGGCCTCTTTGATTTTTTCAATAATTATCCTACAATGAATATCAACAATATAATTTTTTAACATGTTAATGTGATTTCCTTGTGTTATTTGGAATAGCCTAGCAAGCCTATATTATTTTTGAAGAATCCAATCTCTCATTTTTCTTAGGGAAACAAACTTATGATACTTTGAATGTTTATCCCTTATGGAATAATATAGCTAACTTATCTCTTGTGGAGTATCAAATAGACACAAATTAATGTATATTGTGATTTCTACTTCAAATATAGAATATGCAATTTGTTTTCTTGGAAAAATAATTAGCATCGATACTTCTAGTAATAATTGTGAATTTGGTGTCTAATATGCAAACCAAACTTATCCATGATACAATTTTATATAAAAAGATTCACACTTATGGAAAGAAACCAAATTTTCCATTATATAATATTATAGATAATTATGCACACTTATAGGGTTGGACCAAAGTAAAATTTATATTTTGTTTTAAAAGGTGAGATTCTGTCTAAAGACAAATAGTACACAATGAAGGAAGTTTAAGAGAAAATATCCTCATTTTATTGAAAATTAACTAGATTTTTTGGGGACCAAAGGCCTCTTAAATTGGCAGGATTGATTTGAAATTGATCAAAGAGGTGATTTACCAGTGCTAAATAAATAATAAATTTCACATGGGAATAACTGAAACTTCTTGCTATAATGAAACCGATTCACATGGGAAAGGAGGATAGGTCTCCTAATTTGTTTGAGGAAATAAAATTTGGATCTTTTTTCTAGAAGGTGGATGTGAATATTTCATTTCATCCATAGAAGAGAACAATATTTTATAGTTCAATTTCTATAAAAACTAGAAACTAAAGACAACTATAATATTGTTTTTAATCAATTTGTACTTCAAATTTTTTTATATACTAATATATTCTAAGTATTTTCTAATGAAACATTATGTGCATATCCATAGGTATGTTTCTATATATTTTTCTCATTATTGCACTATTTTACTTATGGTTTCTAATAGAATTATTGAACATAAAGTTATATATATAATCACACAAGTTGCACATAGTAATGAAGTCAATAATACATGGGATGTAACTAAAAATGTTATTACATTACAAATTCTAAGAATTATACTCAAAAAAATCAAAACCTTATGATGATTATCTCCTCTATATTTAGCAACTCCAAAATAGAGAAATTCACAACTCAAACAATTAATCCCCTATTTAAACATGTTTGGGATTTATACCTTGAACTAATTTAGAATTTGTTTTTAACAATTTTTTGAAGCAAAAAAAATTGCAATTGGTGAGTTAAGGAAGGCACTAAAATTAATCAAAAGAATAAAACAATTTGATAACAAAGTGCAAGAATAACTTCAATATTAATGGAAGTGTAAAACAAGGAATAACTATCATATCCAGGTTTGGGATCTTGTGTGACTATCATTAAAGAAAAGAGAGATTCTAAAGTGGATGGGATTATTTGAACCCTTGTTTCAATATCTTACGAAATATTGGAAGCAATAAATTTTGTTTGGACCTACCATCATACATGAATCTTAAATGTATGAATCTTAATAACATAGTGAACATCAATTTTTTTTTAAGTTATTTGAACCATCAATACTTGGTGAGGAGAAACATTTTGGATTAGTTTTTCCAATGGTTGAGGATTTAGTACATGATATGCAAACTGAACTTATATAGAACATAATGTTATAGATAAATTTTTACAGTTACATAAAGTGATGAAACTTGTCCAAGATTCAGTATTGTATTTAATGGTGTTCACTTGGAGGAAGGGGTTAATGGAATACTTAGAAAAAAATTTAGAAGTGAGATTTTGTGTAAAAATAATTAGTAGGGAATGGGAGAACTCTGAGAAAAGTACCTTCATCTTCTTAAAAATAATAAGTTTTTTTTGGACCAAAAACATATTAGATGGGGAGGTATGATATATAAAATATATGAAATATGATTTCCAAATGTTGAATAATTAAAAAATTCCACAGAGGCATAACTAAAACTTGTAAAATGAAAAAACAACTTACATAGGAAACAATATTCAAGCAAGGCACTAAACTTCATTGAAAGAATACATAAATTTGAAAAAAAGTATCATAACAACTTAAAAAATATTAGTTGAACTATAATAAATGCATGATTATCACAAAATTTCACATGATTCTTAGGTTGGAGTTCTTGTATTGGTACTTTTAGAAAGAGAATATTTCAAGTAGGAGGGAAGAATTTAATCCCTTATCAATAAATTAGTTTGATGAACACCTTACAACATAGTGAAATAAGATCATTCATGTTGGTCCTAATTCCGTACATGGATATCTATTTGAATCCTCAATACTTTACAAGTCCAAGGAATAAAGATTATTCCTTATTTCTTCTAACATTTTGGGCTTTACACATGATATGTGCAAACAAAACTTATGTAGGATATGATATTATAAATAAATGTTCACTTACAAAAAGGGACTAAAACATGTATGCGATACAATATTATAGAGAATGGTGAGCATTTATAAGAAGGACCACAAGAATATTTACATATTGGTTTAATTTGTGATATTCCAAGTAAAGGATACAAAATTATAGAGAATTGTGAGCATTTATAAGAAGGACCACAAGAATATTTGCATATTGGTTTAATTTGTGATATTCCAAGAAAAGCCAAGTAGTATAGTATAGAGTAACTTGACTAAAAGTATTCTCATATTCTTTAAAACCAAAATCTTTTCTGGGAATAAATACCTCTTAACTGGGGAGTTATTGTCTTTAAATTATCTAAAATTTGATTTAGAAATGTAATATAATTAATAAATTTCATAGGGACATAATGGAATCTAGTTGGAAAAATGAAAAAACATTTCACACAGTAGAGGATAGGTCTCCAATATTAGTTTAGGAAAGAAAATTTGGGTATGTTTTTAGAGAGGAGATGTATAATGTTTCATTTCAACATTAACATGAAATAAAAATTCACAAATCTATTTCTATAAGAATTAGAAAATTAAAACAAAATAATATATTGTTTTATCCATTAATTTTTATTTCAAATCTTCTATAGTTTGATACATTCTTAAAATATTTTCCCAAAATCGGTTTTTCTAGTTAAAAGTTATGCGCATAATCATTTATGTGTACATGTATTTATTTTTCAGTAATTGCATTCTTTATAAGTGTGGCTTCTAATATACATTTATATAAACACACAATTACAGTATATCATACAAAACACACATAGGAATTCAACCAATAATATTAGAGACAATTAAAAAATTCCCTGTAGTACATATTCTAAAAGGGCATAACTAGAAATTCCCCAAAACATATGAACAATATTTTCATTTTATTTAGCAATGGTACAATATACAAATTCAAAATTTAAACCATCAATCCCCTTTTAAAGCATGTTTATGTTTTCTATCTCAAATCGATGTTTACATAGTTTTAACAGTCAATAGAAATTGCATATGTTGATTCAAACAAGGCATTAAAATTTATCAAAAGAACACACCACTTAGAGAAGAAAGTAAAATAACAATTTCATTAATCCCAGTCAAATGATGAAACAAGGCTGGGAAATCATAAAAGTACCTATAATTTCCAAAGTTTGAATTTTTTGTGACTATATATAAGTAAAGAGAGATTCTAAAGAGAAGGGGAGAATTTAAACCTATATTGGTATGTTTCTTTCAATATCATAAAACGTATTGGAACCAAATACTTCAAGTTGGGCCTACCATCATGCATAAATATATATTCTACCATGAACAAGTTTTAAGTTATTTGAAATGTCAATACTTGATGAGAAGAAAGAATTTGAATTAGGACTTTCTGTTTAGGATTTGACACCTAGTATGAAAACTAAACTTCTGCATGATGAAATATTATAGAAAAAGGATGACACTTCTAAAAATATACCAAAACATGTGGAAGATATGGCATTATAAAGAATAGTGAAATCTTAAAAAAGAGACCAAAACTTGTGTTAGATACAATATTATAGATAATGGTGGACACTTACAGGAAAGGATCAAAGCAATACTTACAAACTGGTTTAAAATATGAGAATCAATTCAAAGTTAAGTGATTCACAATGGAGTATATATGCCAAAAAGCACTCACGTTCCTCAAAGTTAACAAGATTTTTGGGATCAAAAACCTCTCAAATGGGGAGATATAATCTGTAAATGATCGAATAGGTGATTTTAAAATAACAAATAAGCAATAAGTTATACATGTCCAACACAACTAATAATTATTGGATTGTATCATCTAAGTGAGCTTAATAGTTAAGAACAAAGGTCTTCTCTCAAGAGGTTACATGTTCAATTCTGAAGGGGGTAGGGTATGTACATGTTAGCAAGTTACTATCCATGGATATTTATGAGGTGCTAAAAGGGTACCAACACTCTTGCTCTCACTTTTAGGCTAAAGAACAGAATGAATTGTAATTTCTGGGAAACCCTCAATGCCCAATATTCTCCCAAAAGAACTTAAAAGTGTTGGAAAATTGTTTCTGGGCAAACCTCAATGCCCAAAAAATTTGAAAATTGTTAGGAAAAACTAAAACGCAGTTTGCATGAGAAAGGAGGATAGACATCCTTTTTTGGTTGCGGAAAAAAAGTTTGGATTTTTTTTATGAATGAATGATTGAAAATTTATGTTTCAGCCTTGGAGAAGAACACAAAGATTCTAATTTTTTTTTAGTCACTTTGTATTTCAAAAATTTTGATATAGAATACACTATCAAGCTTTTTTTCTCCAAAAAATTCTAATTATAAAAAATATATAGATATATAGATATATTCTAATACACATCTATTAACTACTCATTTACATCCAAAATAAACCTAAAATTAAATAAAAAATAATTAAAATTTCAATTACAATATAATTTTTATAATAAAATTAAATCTAATACATTATACATTAACACATAATCTCCTCCTTTATTTCCTTTCCTAACTTGTCATGAGATAAATACTCTTTCAAAATCTTATTATTTTAATCTAATACATTATACATTAACACATAATCTCCTCCTTTATTTCCTTTCCTAACTTGTCATGAGATAAATACTCTTTCAAAATCTTATTATTTTATTCTCTTCCCTACAAAAATGCAAGATGTTTGACTACACACCCTAACCTTCTAGGATTTTCAAACCAAATTTTCTTGGATTCTTCCATAGTATTTGGCATATTGTTGGTTTGTCTCATAAATACTATACTATATAATACTCGTCTCGTAAATGCTATCTAATATTCTATTTTAAAATATTATTTATCAAGCGCCCTCAAATTCCCCATATTGTAATTGGGTACCACCTACATTGTATTATAAGTAATGCCGATATACTAATGTTCAATGCCTTCGAGCAAAATCCTTACTAGTTGTAGAGAGTGGGTCGATGGGGTTATAGTCTACCTTTAATGTGAAAATATAAAATGCATCTACAAAGGACATGATCATAGATCAATAGTTCAACATAACATATCAATAAATATATTGATTTACTTGGGACTGGAACACTTTAAAATGCATCTACAAAGGACATGATCATAGATCAATAGTTCAACCTAACATATGAATAAATATATTGATTTACATGGGAATAGAACACTTTAAGGATGATAACAATTCTATTTTCTTTTCACAACTCATTAAACTTTTGGTTGGATTTATGGAGGATTTATTATAAAATTAAAATTAATAATAATACTATGTTTTCATTAACTTAACAAATCTAATAATATTTTTTTATTAATTTAATAAATTTATTATTTTTAAAGAATTTATTATTTTTAAGAAAAATATTTGATTGTATTTATTTAGAATTTAAATTATAAAAATAATAACAATACTCTGATTTTATTAATCTAATATATATATATATATATATATATATATATATATTTTAAAAGATGACTTGTCGTATTTAATGGAATACTTGCTTTCACTAATCCAACAAATTTAGCACTTTTTAAGAAGACACTTCTCATATTTAATAGTATATGATATTTACTTGGATATATTTAGGGAATTGAACTCTAGAAAGTTGATAACCATTCTCTACTTTCACCAAGTTAGCAAATGTACTAGTTTTCAAGAAACATTTTAATGTTGACATTTAGTTGGATTTACTTACGAAATCAAGCTTGGCTATGAATCAACTATCGATGAATGCAATAAGCACCCTTTGACTTTAAATGCATATTTAAATCCACCGCATTTAAACCATACATCATTTATATTTAAAAATATGTGACATTTAATTAAATTCACTCGAGGAACTACATTTCAAGACTTTTTTTCACTAACCTCTTTAACTTAAAATGCATATTTAGTTCCATTACCTTTAAAGAAGCCACCATGCCGTACTTAATTATGTGTAACCTTTGATTCAATTCACTTGAAGAATTGAACTTTAGTGGGGCAATAACAATAACTTCATTCACTAATTCAACGAATGATCTCAAGTTAAAATGCATAGATGGTACTGAATAGTTTGTGACTTTTGGGTAGATTTACTGTAAAACTTAAACAATTGTGGAAGACAACCTCACCTTTTTATACTTATTTCACTAATGTAACAAATCATTTTGACTTAAAATGCATATTTAAATCAACCATCTTTGGTTAAATTTAATGACAAAACTGAAATATGGTGGAGGACATACTCACCCTCTTTAATTGAATTCACTTAGGGAACTGAACTCTAGATTGTACCTAATATTTGGTGACTTCTAAGTGGATTCAGTGGAAAAATTAAACAGTTGTGGAAGAGGGAACTGAACTCTAGATTGTACCTAATATTTGGTGACTTCTAAGTGGATTCAGTGGAAACCTTAAACAACAGTGGAAGACAGCTTCACCTTTTTGTACTTATTTCACCAACACAGCAAATCATTTTGACTTAAAATGTATGTTTAAATCCACCATATCTGATTAGATTTAATGCAAAAATTGGAATATGGTGGAGGACATCCTCACCATTTTCTACTTAATGGTGTGTGTTTTTTAGTTGAATTCACTCAGGAAATTAAACTATAGTGGGATAATCTCATCATCTTACTTTCTCTAACCCAACCAACACTTTGAATAAAAATGCATATTTAAACTTACCAACTTTCAATAATATGTTTGAATTTACCACCTATCAAGAGGACACCACATAGAAATCAATAGTGTTTACTATTTGGTTGGATTCACTTGGGGAAGATATCATGTTTCACTGAATGTTGATTGACCTCTAGTTGGACTTACTTAGAAAGTACTCTCATAGAGTAATAGAAATAACCTAGTCCTTTTAATTTAATTAATCATTTAACAATAATACTTTACCTAACTACTCATTTGACTTAAAATACATATTTAAAATCACCACCTAAAATTTAAAAAAAAACTAACAAGTTACTTTAATAAATATTTAAATGTGTCACCTTTCCAAAAGACACTCTTACTACATTTTAATAAAACACTCTATATTCAATAATATATTATGGAAGACACTCTCAGTTTGTCTTCTTTGAATAAGGCACCCTGTATTTAATAAGATATCCTATTTGGACAAATATTTAAATTTTTAATATCTTTCCAAAGGAAACTCTTACTACATTTTAATAAAACACTCTATATTCAATAATATATTATGGAAGACACTCTCAATTTGTCATCTTTGAATAGGCACCCTGTATTTAATAAAATATCCTATTTGGACAAATATTTAAATTTGTAATATGACACCATGTCTTAAATAAGGTAAGCTACCTTGTATTTAATAAGATACCCTACTTTGACAAGTATTTAAATTTTTAATATAACATTCTCTTCCATTAGATAATATATTTGAAAAATATTTAAATTTACCACATTTTCACAGGGTTCCCGCAATTTATCATCTTTTAATAAGATATCTTATATTCAACACCCAATATTGAATAATATACCTAGAGAACACTTTCAATTTACCACCTTTCAATAGGTCACCTTGTATTATTCAAGGACCATTAATCAATAATATACCTCGAAGACACTTTCAAGTTACCACATTTTAATGATTCATTGTATTCAACACTCATAGTCAATACGATGCCCTCTATTCAACACTTTATAGATAATAAGATACCCTTTCCAAAAGATACTTTCAATACATATGACCTTTTAGTAATAGACCATGTGTTCACTTTATCTTCAATAAGATAGCATACTTTGAAAAATATTTAAATTTTCAATGATGCCCTTACTCAATAAAATATCCTACTAGAGTAAAATACTCTACAATACTTACTTCTGTTTACCTTACCAGTTTTTAATAAGACACTTTCTACCTAATAAAATATAATAAAATATCATATAATACTTAATGGTGTAATACTGTATCATATTTAATGTTGTAGTGGTGTATTGGAGTTCATTCTGGAAAATTTTAGCTCTGATCCAATAACATCTGATTTTTACATCAAAGACTGTAATATCTTAATATGAGCAACTTACTGAACTGCATTATCTAAATAAGCTTCACATTCCCAGTGAAACCTTTCATTTAAAATACATATTTAAAATCAAATAATGAACATTAAATAAAATAAGGTTCACTTATAAAAAAAACCTTCTTAAATATTTTAACGCTCCTTTGACTTAAAATAATATTTAATAAAATATCATATGAAATTAAAATACCCTGCATAATACTTAATAATATTTAATTTAAGACACTTTGCACCCAACAAAGAACCATATAAAACATAATGATGTAAAACCTATAACAGGGCAATGGTGAGTAATGGTGATTGACCTATAATTTGATTCACTTTGGAAGAATCAAACTTCAAAGTTGGAGCCAATTACATCTCATTTTCACATGTAAGACAATAATATCTTACTTTCAAAAACTTACCAAGCTACACTATCTTAATAAGATTCAACAACTTACCAAGCTACACTATCTTAATAAGATTCAACAAACTACCAAGCTACATTTTCTTAATATTCACTTGCTTAGTGAAGTCTTAGATTTGAAATGTATATTCAAATTTAAATAGCGATGATAAAATAAAATAAGGTTCACTCACCTAAAAAACTCTTTTAAATATTTGAATGCCCCTTGACTTGAAATGCATATTTAAATATAAATATTAAAAATAAAATAAGAACAAAGATGTGTTTGGCATGATTTTGACATAGGGAAGACACTTAACTAAACTAATTAGTTGTATATTAATCATCTATATTCGACCTAAGAACTAAAATGATGCACTATACATCTAATGACATAGAATGATGCACTATACTTATGATGACACACCATTAATTTGTTCTAGATCTATAGAAACTTTGTCAAATACATAATTATAACGAATTACATATGGTGAACCTTAAGCACTCGACAAACTTTTGGGGGATTTTGAAAAGATTCAATATGTGGCATTGAATTATTGTCATTTACATATGGCAAATCTTAAAGTCCAACCAACTTTTCAGAGATCCTAAAGACCAACTTCTCAAAGGACCTAAAGAGTTTGACCTGAAAAACTTAAGAATGTGCTATTGGATGAAGCCTTTGGTTTGAAATGCATATTTAATTCAAATAATGATCATAAAAAAAAGGTTCACTCAACCAAAAAGCCCCCTTAAATGCAAATTTAAAGTCAAATATTTAACATAAAATAAAATAAAAACAAGGTTACATTTGACATAAATTTGACAAAGGGAATACATATATAAATTCAAATAATGATAAACAAAAAAATAAGGTTCAATCGCCCATAAATCCCCTCTTAAATGCATATTTAAATTCAATAATTGAACATAAAATCGCCCATAAAACCCCTCTTAAATGCATATTTAAATTCAAATATTTAACATAAAATAAAATGAGAGAAAAGGTAGATTCTGGGCCATAATAGATAATTCTAGTGTGATTTATGTTGTTTACAATGATGTAAAGCTTATTGACTACTTTGATTATAATGTAGTGTCAAAGTTTTTTTTGGATTCGCTAGGATGCATAGATATCACCATTTGCATGTTGTGAACTTTAAGTACCTCAAACTTCTCTAGAATCATGAGGAGCTTGACAATGCCCCATTGGATTATTGTCATTTAAATGTGGCAAATTTTAAGTGCTCCAGCAACTTGTTAGGGAAACTTCTATGGAATCCTGAAGAGCTTGGCGATGCACCACAATTGGCTTATGTCCATTTACATGTGGTGAACTTTAAGCACTTGACCAGCTTGTGAGGGATCCTTGACAAGTTGGTCGAGCGCTTAAAGTTTGTCACATGAAAATGACGATAACCCACTGGTGGTGCATTGTCAAACTCCTCAAGATTCTAGAGAAGTTTCCCTAACAAGTTGTTGGAGCACTTAAAGTTTGCCACATTTAAATGACAATAAGCGCTTAAAGTTTGCTACATGTAAATGGCGATAAGCCAATTCCGCATCATCATCCCTAAGAAGTCAGTTGAGCGCTTAACGTTTGCCACATGTAAATACCAATAATCTAGTGAATCATCATCCCTAAGAAGTCGGTTGAGCACTTAAAGTTTGCCACATGTAAATACCAATTATCTAGTGGCACACCATCAAGCTCCTCGAGATCTTAAAAAAGTTTGTCGAGTACTTAAGGCTCGCCATATGTAAATGATGATGGTGATAAGCATGTGTCCAATAGTGTTTTTCAAACAGCACATAGCCAAGCTCCTCACAATCTACAGAAGTTTGTAAGGTTCATAACTATCACCATATACATATGGAAAACCTAAATTATTTCACAGACTTCTCACCATTTACATACAGAAAACTTTAAGCATTTCACAGAGTTATGAGGGATCCCAAGGAGCTTGACCATGCTCATCCGAAGACACAGTGTAAAACAACTGGACAATGCTCATCCAAGGACACAGTGTAAAACTCCTTGACGGCATCCAACGGCACACTGCCAAGTTCCTTGGATCTGGGGAAGTCTGTCAGCATAACTATTCCTGTTTAAATATTGCAATAATATTAGGACTTGACCGAGACTCTATATTTATCAAGTATATGGTTGAAATATAGAAAAACGGTCAATTGGAAACTCCAATCAGTAGTTATTAATTTATTAATTTGGTTTCTTGGTCCTAAAAGAAATTATATATTCAGATTCGAATCTAAAAATATGGTCTCTGCTAAGGCTTTGACATGGCGAGAGCTATGACCGTAAAAGACATATCTAAAGTCATTGGGTGTGGAAATTTTTCATTTACCTATATGTCCGGGGATTGACATTTTTTGACTCGGCTGTTTGTTAGACAAAGTAGGAAGCTAGCGTTCATGCATGGTTCTTGAATTTTGAAAGCATTTTAGGTAATAGTAGAGCTTCCTTGCCATTCAGTCTTCAAGTAAGAGTTCTCTCCATGTCTGTTATGCAACTTATTAAGTCTGTCTTCGCAAAAATTCCACAAAGAACTGACAATCCAGCATTGCAGTGGCTATTATATAAAGGGACAGCCGCATAAAACTATTACTGTATCAAGCAGAAGATAAAAGGAAATTAGGTAGCTTCTGTTGGGGCAACGAAGGCACAAGGGCTGCATGTTCTCAAGCTTGCATTTTGACTTAATATGGAAGTATGAAGTGTAATACTAAAATTATCACCAAAAACTTGTTTTAAAATGAAAACAAGGTGCCATTGATAAACGAATGTTGCATATAAGGGTTTCGAGCCTATGAGGGTCAATCACAGCCTTTCACGGGTACCGAAAAACAAAAAGCGTCAACGTTTTAATTTATTGAATGCCTTTCTCCCTCTGCTTGTTAAATAATGTTTGCATCTTTATCTTAGTTTTTCAACGTTTGAATCTATTGAATACCTTTCTCCCTCTTCTTGTTAAATAATTTTTGCATCTTCATCTTAGTTTTTCCTGTTGTATATCAATCTCGTCTTTGGTTTTAGTAAAAGATATATGGGTAAGACTGCATTAATGGCCGACCTTATCAGTTAGTTAATAGTTAACTTGTCCAATAAGTTTCATTTCCTGATATCAAGAGCTTGAATTCAAGCCATAATGATTATTGGATAATCCGGGTCAGTGAACAAATTTAATACCAGATATCAAGAGCTTGATATCTGGTATTTTATGCCTTGAAGATCTTTGGGATGCTTGAAACAGAGTTTAAATCGTTCATCGGCTATTACTACAAGCATGCATTTTCTATGCCACAATCACTAAGCGCAAGCTTACCAGGAGTCAACTCTGTCAATTTCAGTCTGCTTTTTTATGCCATATAATATTTGACTACTTAAATTCGTTATTTAGGATCTCCTTTTGTTCTCTCCATTGGATAGAGTGAGAACACCAGATCCTTGAGCAGAATACTAGTACTGCATTAGTCCAGACGAGTAATGGAGGTCAGACTAAGAATAATGGCCATGGCCTTCATGTCTCGCCTCCAAATCATGGAATCCAGCTCCTGTATTTTGTTTTTTACCATAATCTGATGTGATGAAGTCGTCAAAGCTCTATAGTCAACATATCATCAAAAAACCTGTACCCACCTACTTCACTCCAAAAAAACATGAAAACAAATCGTTTAAAGATACTGGTAGGTTTTTTCTTGGTGAAAATGCTTGATTTTGCTTTGTGACCGGAAACAAAAGTTCAATGACATAAAATCCAAAGGACTTCTATTTTAGGATGAATTCAGCACTGCAGTTTTGTTGTGAAATGAGATTTGAGGAGTATAACTATATATAAATATCTCTACAGTTATATTAAGTATGTCTATGTTAAGGGCTTCTGGGGAAACTTGAAGCTAAATTTTAGGACAGTTGGGTTTGATTTGCGGCATGAGTACTGTATGAAAAATGAAGTCAATATAAAGAAAACACTGCAACAGACAGGAACATGTGCCATCAATGGATCGCAAACTCAAGCAGGCATAAATTTAGGAAGTTAAAAATCTAGCATTACACATGATGAAGGAAATTGTACAAGGCAAACAAGCTTGGAAAACAAAAGAAAGTCTTTTTTTCATTAGACCTGAGATGCTCCAGTGTGTTTCTCCTTCTCCCTTTTGTTCGAGCGGAACGATGATGATGAAGACGACGACTGAATTTATCACCCAGCCCAAGTCTCAGTTGCCCCGAAAAGAATGAAGGCAGCACAGTACAAGTCTGGGTATAATTTGTACACATAATTATGAATGAGCTGACCTCGTGGGGGAGCACCCAAGGGACCGTCAGGCAAAGGCAGCAACGAAGAGTACTTGTACTAATAAGGAGGGCGCGGGGGGTGCTGTGCCCAGGCATAGACGTCATGAGGCAGTTGGCCGTTGGAGAGCAGATTTGGGGGAACGTTGTACATGGTGCTCGATGGATCAGAGATCTGCTGCTGCTGCTGCTGTTGCGCCGCCGTCAGATTGGATGATTGGGAAAGCCCTCCAGGAGGATGAAGCTGCATAGGCATCGGCCCCTCGTCTTCTTCTAGGGGCAGTCGTTCATAGGGGGCATTACGGAAAGTGGCAGCCATGACAACGACAGGGCCGGAAGCCAACAGGGCGCCCACAACGCTCCCTCCCACGATTTGGCCTTGTCCACCAGCAAGATAGATTGTAAGGCCTGTGGCGCCGGGCGGCACAGGCGGTGGCAGGAAAGCCCCGGACAGAGATAGGATCTCGAACCGTCCGTGTAAGGTCACAATGGAGTTAGGCGCACCGGGCTGCCGCAAGGTAACGTTGGTGACCGTCCCGCTACCGCTGAGAATGCAGATTCCCCGCTGCCGCCTTCGTGCAAACGTTGCCACACTCTCGGCTATGTCGCACCCATTGGCAATCTCCATTACATGAGCTTTCAGGGCGTTGGCACTATCTTGGTGTATAATTATTGGGGGCTTCGGTTTGTTCTTTGACCCAGGCGGTCTCCCGCGAGGCCTCCGGCTCATCTCCGCCCCGCCGTCCAGACCTTCCTGAGACTTGCCCCCAGCGTTGCTATCGTTATCGTCCCGCCCTCGTTTCTTCGATCCGCTGTTCCCGCTGTTCTCATCTTCAGAAGTTTGCAAGTCCCTGGCTTGCAGACCGTGGCCATGCCCGGGACCGGGAACATGCCCAGACCCGGGCCCTGAACCGGCGCCCGGATCGACTCCCCCCATCGCCACATTCCCTGCCCACCACCGGTTTGCCAGGACTGCGTCCTTGAATACACTACAGTAAAAACTTTCTAGCCTGCCCCGGCCTTCACATGTAATTCCAAACTCCTTCCTTTCCTCTACCTCCACATCTACCTCGCAATCGGTCCTGGATTCGATTCTCACAGAGCATCAAATTAGAACTCTGGTCCAAAACGCATCTGCCCTCGCGTCTAATCCTTCTCCGCAGCAACAACGAGACATCAACCGAATTAAAAATACTGGCGACTCGGCGAAGAAGAAAACCGGAGGTGTACAGTACCACCGTTCGCACATGAGAAAACCGGGTTTCACAAGCGGTTTCTCAAAATACGGTATTTATTTGTTTATTGATTGATGAGAGTGGGTTTTGAAATTTGGTTTGACATTAGGGTTAGAGTGTGGGGCAGCGTGCGCGTGGGCTAGTGGGGGCCATCGGCCTCCTTCTTGTCTCTTCTCTCACGATCGACTCCCAATGTGTTTCTAATTCTAAATCTAAGCGACTCGACATCTAGAAAGAGACTAAACGTTTTTCTTATCACATTTCATTTGTATAATACCACTAGTTCCCCTAACGTCCCCTCAACTACTCCTCACCATCAACTATCTTATACCATGGAATACCTAAATTGCCACTCAATAATACTATTCACCAAGCTCTCCTACTTTGATTTCTCAAGCCAAATTGCCCTAGAATCACGTCTGATTTCTAGGTTAGTAACTTTATAGAGGGTGATTTCTAGGTCACTGATGAGCCAGGGTCATCGTCTCTTTGTCTGCCTAAAGGGGACAAATACATTAGTTAAATCTTAAGTGGGTTCCAGCTCTTCCTTAAAAACATAATGCAGAGCATCCACTCTCTCCTGGTCAATAAAACATCTTCTAAGAGCTTTCCTAAGACAATGTCTCAAAGTGACACGTGGCCTGAGGTCCCCTCAAAATGAGTTTGCAAGGGGCTTCAATTTTGTCCTCTACCTCTTTTGCTAAGATGTAAGTCGAAATCATGACCTCATCAAAAGGAGAGAAATTGATTCTATTGCTAATATGGTGGTCCTTGCATTAGCAATATTTTAAGAAAACATGATTATAGTAATTAGTGCTAATCAATTAATATTGGATGGCCTAACCTTATTACAAAAATAAACTTAGTTAATTAAGATTGAATTGTCTATGTACAAGCTTTGCGTGCACTACCGTTCTTCCAAAATTAACTTGGTCCTTTGTGATCAATATAATCACTTTTTCGTTTACTCGCCAAATTACCAAAGTACCCTAAAGGTGAGATGAGTCTTCCACGATATAATCAAGCTATTAAATCCTAAGCACATTATATCAATTAATTGCCCAATACAATACATGAAAGGCAACTCCACAGACTAGGGAAGATAAATGCTAATAAATATGAATCATATTCTTAGGATTGTGGCTTGTGTTTCTCAAACCTCGTTGGATGAGCATAGGATGAAAATAACATTTTATGTTTTTTTCACAAATTTGATCCTCTTTGAATGAAGAGAGAAGGATGATCGCATTTTTTCCATCCAAAATTGATTTTTTTCACATAAATTTAATTGCATCTTCTAATTTTTAATATAATTCAATCTTCTCATTTTTAATATATATATTTAATAGGAATTTTGACTCTATGTCATTAAATTTTAAGAATTAAAGACAAAGTTTAAAATTAACAGAATTTAAATGTATAATTGTTTTTTAAAATTCAATCTTTGAACTATAAAATTCAAAAATCATTCTAAGATATATTATTGATTATTTTTAATCAGAAAATAAATAAATAATACTTGTAATTTTTTTTTTAAATTCAAATTATTAAATACAAAATAAAATATTTAAACAAAATTCAAATATATATATATATTTGAAAAGATAAGAAATGTTCATAATAATTTTTTAAAATTAATAATTTCAATAAACCTATTTTATAAGTAAAAAAAATGTTTTTAAATATTTATAACATATAAATTGAATTAAATATGTTATTGTTATTTTGAATAGATTATTCTTTGTAAATATTTTAGAACAAATTTAACAAATACATTATGAGTTCAACTTCTCGTTAATATTAAATTAATTAAAATATTTAAAACTTAATAAATAAGAAGTTGATTAAAATCTATATTAATATTTAAGATAATATTCTTAATTAATATTTAAGATAATCATAACTTTGTCACGACCACCACACACCTTATGTCCCATCTTCTTATCATTCTTTCCTTTATCATAATAATGAAGACTTTAAGTGTCTAATGATTCGAGCATATTTATAGTAGAACATTGTAATATGGTATTACCATTCAAAGCCCCTAGAATCAATACATTCTTCATGTGCACTTAAGCACTTAGTTTACTAGTTTACTAGTTTACTAGTTTCTGACTAGCATTTTAGTTCTATACTTGAATAATTTTTCCAAAAAAATTCTCTCAAAGTTGTTTACACAAAGTTTACAATATTATGTCAAAATACTTTGACATAGTCATATATATTCACTTAACAAAATATCAAAAAGAAGATATTGGTTTCAGAAACACTTGATCTTATCCTGTTATTAATGATGTCCCTTCTCTAAGTGTGAGACCCTCCTTTGACAAGGAGTTTGATTTCTCATTTGATTCTCTCAAAATGTGGCAGATTAGAATGTGTTGTATGCTCCTGCTAGCCTTTTAAGACTATGGTCGATTCATTGAAGATTTATATTCCAAATCTGGTTACTTCCATTCATGTAGTCAATCCATTCTTCCAAGGAAAAAGTATATGTATGTTTTCCATATTTTTCCATTCTTAATTTAAAAGGTTTGGGTACATACAACAAGTTATCATTCCTTCTTTTTATAGAGATTTATGCTTTATAGGATGCAATTAGTATCTTGTTTTTTAAGAGATTTATATTTATAGGATGAACAAATACATGATATAGCAATTTTGGTATATACCAATTAGTATGCAGGTAATAATTTGTTGTTTTTTTTAATTTTATTTATATGTTAACAAAATTGTGACTTTATTCTAAAATAAATGAATAAACTAAACTTATACCACAGCTTAACTTTAAATCATCATGGAATGTAACCAAGTAACCTTTCTCCACTACTGGGCTCGCAGGTTGGGAACTGGCTCTTCACTTGTCCTTTTTTCTCTCACCAACATGCAATTGTTGATTGTGGGAATGTTGTATTTTAACTACTAATACGATTAAACATCTGCAAGAACTAGGAAGGTGTACACTTAACTTTATTGGAGATCCCTTTAATACTAATATTTTGCATCGGGGGTAGTTGTATATTCAAGCATTAGGTCAAGTTAGTGATCAAGCACAAGCTAAAATGAATATAATGAAAAAAAAAAAATTGAATTTGTAAAATATTTAATCAAAAATAATAAGAATTTTATGTAAGTTATAATCAACAAATCATAAAAATAAAGAAGATATCAATTTATATTTAAAAAAAAACTTTTAAATTTAAAATTGAAAATATTTTTAAAACATTAAAAAATATTATAAAATTAAAATCCAAACATGGTGAAAGATCCATGGTAAGAGTTAGGCTTTATCCATCACTCTAAATGAACATAATGAACAAAATATGATAACATATTGAAATTATGGAGAAAAAGAACAAAGATCTTATATATACGATGATGTATAAATTATGAAACAAAAAAAAATTATATTAAAAAATTATAATTTTTAAATTAATAAATAGATTTATTTTAATTAATAATCTATATATATATATATATATATATATATAATTGTAAATTAAAGATTATTAAAAAACAATGTGAAACACTTCAATACTATCAATACAAAAATTAAAATAAAATATTACAAATAAAATAATCTAAAATAATCATAAAAAAATCTAAAAAATATATAACATATAATTTAAAAAAACAATAATAATTTACTTCTGGAAAATAACACACCAAAATATAAAAAATATACACATAAAGATGTATAAAATTTATCGTATCACAAGCCACCTCCGAACTTTTCCATGTATGATTCAATTATACCAATCAAATGAATCTACTTACTTCAAATAAATATGTATATAATTAAAAATCTCAATCTATTTGATACTTTTAAGGTTTCTCGCTATTGTCTAAGTTACCCAACATTGCCCATAAACAATCAATGTTAAAATTAATAATTTTAGTGATGTGAACGTCAAATCCTTCGTAAACTCTCCGCTTATATTTTGGGGCTAAAGAGGTATATAAAAGACATTAATATTTTGGGGCTACAGAGGTATGAAAAAGAGATTAAGACACTTAAAGTTTGATCTTGAATAATTATTATATCGAGACTTTTGGGGTATCATTTTCTTTCAAAAGTTTAAAAATTAAAAATTATGAATAGAATATTATAATGTTTTGTGAAAAAAAATATAGTTTCCATAATCTAATTATTAAATTAAAATATTATTTTTATATTTTTAAATAATAATACAAACTTTGGTATAATCATTGAAATTATTTTTAATTATGGTTTAAAATATATAATTCACAACAAACAACTATTTATTTATTAAAATATTGGATTATAAAAATAAAAATATTGTTAAAAATATATAATTCACAACAACCAACTATTTATTTATTTTATTTATTAAAATATTAAATTATAAATTTGAATGTTTTTAAATTAATTTTTAATATATTTATTAAAAAATATTTTTAAAAATTAACTTTAGAAATCCAATAAAATAACTTAACAACCTAATTCCTTGAATGCTATTTTATGTAATGTTATCTTATGTCAATGACTAAGAATAATCTTAATATTATCTCTATCTTTTTTTACTTTTACTTATAATATGGTGTTGGGAAAGTTGTCATTATGAATAATCTGAATATTACATTCTTTAATCTTTAAATATAATATTGTATTTGGAAAGTTGCCATTATGAATAATCTTCATCTTAATTTCTTTAATTTTTAATTATAATATAGTGTGTGGAAAGTTGGAAAATTGTAATTATATATTAAAATTAGTACATTTCATTATAGTTGTAAATTTTATATGAATTATGTTATAAAATATAAATTAGTATATTTTATTAAATAAATTAAGTTATTTATATAGACATGTTTTTTTGAAATTTTATATCAAATAAATTTAAAATGATGTTTTTATTTTATAATAATAAATAAAATTTAAAATAAGTAAGCATTAATCGAAAATGATTTATGAACATTATCAATTTAAATAAATAAGAAAAAAAAAACTTAAATACAAAATTTAATATCATAATTTATGTTATAAAATGTATTATTAACCTTTAAAATAACATTTTCCTATTACACTCTCGACGTTAGGTGCTTAGCTATTGCCCGATGGCTTGATCCACAAGACCCCACATGGCCGCGGTATGATCTACCATCTGCAATCACAACCCTTTGCATATGTTGGGATGACTTCAACTAGCTTTTCGTGGTTATCATGGTTTGGAATAATAGGTTCGTTACATCACTTGTACCTCATGTTTGCTCTATGGTTCTCCTTGAATCACAAGTTTGATTCAAGAGGTATCCCGCCTTGCCCCTCCTTGCCCCACTCCCACACCATCCTTCTTGCCAACATGGCCTGAGGAAAACACAAGGAGTGTAAGACCACCTCTAGAACCTGTCGTTCCCACATGCCCCATTTCTTGAATGAAACTAAGAAATACAATGCTTTATATGTGGGTCTAGTTAATGTCACTGCTCAGACCCACATTCAAAATATGGAGTCAAAAATTCTAAGCAATCTTCTCACTTTGGGATCAGAGAAACATCTTGCAGAGATGGTTCGGTCGGTGGATGATGTTGGGTCCACTCGAACCTAGGACACTAGGTATATGAAGACTCTTGGTTTATTTTGGTGCACAAGACCCTCTTGGGCCAAGTGATTAAGGAGAGCGCAGATGGGAGGTTTCATGACCAGTCTCATGATCTTTTTTTGGAGGCTCGTATGGAGCGGTTAGAGAACTGGGTCAGGCGGCTCACCCATGCACACATGGATGTTGATTCTTGAGTTAACGCGAAGCTAAATGCCCTATAAAGGAATTAACGGGAAAATTTTCCAGTTGGAAGCATCAGTTGAACCTATCTCCTCCCTCTCCTTCTCATCATTAGTCATTCCATCCAGGATCGTCCTCGGGCATAAAGCCTGAACCTTATGTTCCAGGTGCTGATATCTTCCATGCTCTTCCTAATTTTATACCATTGATGACTAATTCTACTCTAGAAATGATGGTATTAAACTATGATGTTAATCTCAGTTTTAATTTTGCTCATTTTGATCAATTGGTCAATAAGGATTTAGTTTTCAATTGAGAAAAAATTAGTTACTAGCTACTAGAATGATGGATACTTTTGATACCCAAATCTCTCGAATGGCCTAAATTTAGGCTAAAATCGACTCACTGGAACTTTTAGAAATTCTATTACAATATTTATATTTAAATATATCTAATATGTATTAATATTGATTAAAATTTACAAAATCACATAATATTAATTACAACTTAATAAACCTTATATATTTCATTTAATAATTTATCACAAAATAATGTCAATATAATTACTTATTAAAATTAAATATTATTGTTGATATATCCATTTTTATATCTAATAATAAAAATATTTGATGTTCATGATAGTTATTGTTTTTTTTTAGAATTTTATTTTATGCTAAAAAAAAATTAAGAGAATTATTCATAAATTATCATAGTTGCGATGAATTAAAAAGTTAGGAAAGAAACTATTGAAGTAAATATTTTGAGAAAGTTATTTTTCATCTCTAACCTTCTCTATCTCACAAAAATTGACATATTATGTCATCCCATGATGTTTTAGGAATTGTCTAGCACCCTATTTCACTATGAAGGTTGTGCGACTTTGTTCTTATTTTAGTAATGTGGATTCTCTTCTTTAAGCTAGTCAAAACAAAAAGATAGATTTGATTTTCTAAATTAGGGTTGATCATCACATCTCTATCCCAACCTGACTTAAATTCCAAGTAGTTTTGACTAAAATATGAATAAATTTTATGAAGTCTATTGTCTCCCACATTATTTATATTGTTCTTGTACATTAGGTACCCAGTCACAACCATGTTCTCAATCGGGGAGAGACTCATTTCTATGAGGATGATATGATAGGGTGTATTTTCTTTAATTTTGAGATTATATGTTATAAATAGTTTTTGGATTTGCTTTATCCTTCTACATGAATTTATAAAGATGTTGTACCCCCAAATTTCAAACAATATAAGATTATAAAGTGATGAGAGTCTCAAAGAAGAATTTCTTCCTATCCAAAAGTGAGAGATTTGTTGATTTACAATTGTTTTCAAGTTCATAATAATATTTTCATCCTCCATTAGTCCTTTTGTCAATGCTATAGTTCCAATTAAACTTATGATGAATTTCGATTCCATAATATTTATATGAAATCACTTTCTCCAACTTGTTATTAACATAAACTAAATCATCATAAATGATCCTTTGAGATTTGATTGTAATTTATCACGATCTTTGTTTTGTTAATATTAATTATTCTAACCATACTAAAACAAAAATCCTTAAAATTTTTAGTTATTTATATAAAAAATAGGAACTCCTTACTATAAAAACAATATCAACATAAAGAGAAAAAAATAACCATCCGAAAAATATTAAATTAAATAACGTAAAATATAATGAAAAAACAAAACACTTACACATTAACATAAGGAAAAAAAAAATGACTATCAATCAAATAGTGTAAAATATAATGAAAAAACTAAACACTTATACATTACCATGTAGAATACATATCGTAAAACGAACTTTGTTCTCTAAGGAATGGTTTTATTATAACTCTAAGAAGGTAAGCGTGGATAACAACACACTCTTATCTTATCAACATGGGTATTATTATGGTTGACTTAATTTCTTGAAAGTTATTGGTATTTTTATCAAACTTAATAAAATTATATTTTAAACATGTAGTTATAATAAATATTATATATTCTAAGTCAATAACATTATCATAATTACACATTTATTAACAATTGTATTTTATATACATCTAAGTTAAATTATTAATTAAATTGTTACTTAATTTTATTTATATTAAATTTGAAAGATATATAATACTAAATTTATAAGAATATATAATAGTTTTGGTATTTGTTATGTGGTAAAGTATTTAGGTAATGATGATAATGATGATGGCAGTTAACATCCACTAAGATCAACTCTGGTCTATTTGACCTTAAGAGGATTACTTTAATTATTGTAAAATTTATTTATGTGCTCAAAAAGCTTAGAAAAAAGTGTTTCTAGGTCACCATAGTTTTCACAAGTTAGAAGGTTAGGGAGGTTTTTGCTGCAGCAAATACTATGAAACTGTGATCTATGTGGGTGTACGCAGAGCACTCTAAGAGAAAGTGACTTTCATCCTCAATGCTTGTAGTCTCACAAAGATGGAGAATCCTTTCCACCCACGGTGTTTTATGAATTGTCCAATGACCTATTTCACTATAAAGCTCATGAGAGTTTGTTCTTTTCTTGGCTATGCTAATTTTCTTCTACAATCTAGTTAAAGCAATGATATATTTTTTATCTTCTAGATTAGGTTTGATGACCTCCTTATAGTATCTTAATTTTCTTTTGCCTCTAATTGTTTATCGCCTCAGGTTTTCTCTTTAAACATAGATGTAATACTATTTATTATTATTATTGATATCTTGTGGAGTGGCATTTTCATCAATCACCGAATGGTTTAACCGAGCCATCAGGCATCTTTATACTAGGATCTTTTGAGTCTAAGTTGGTCTTGACTACATTTTAAAGAAATTTTAGGAAGTCTGTGGTCTCCCATGTTATTTGTTTTTGGTACATCATGTACCTATTCATAGCAATGCTCTTGATGGGGGAAAAACAACTTCTAGAAGGAGAATGCGAAGCACTTCTAGATTTGTTCAATTCTTTCATGATTCTTTAGAGATGTTGCAACCCCAAAGTTCACAGCCATACAAGACAACGGGAGTGATGAGAGTTTAAAAAAGAAACATATTTTTGTCCCAGATCACAAGGTTCGTTGATTTACAATTGTTTTCAAGACCAAAATAAGCTTTCCATCCTCTATTAATCCTTTTCTCAATGCTATACTTCGAGTTGAGGATGTGATGAATATCAATTCCAAGATATTTGTAGGAAGACACTTCCTCCAAGTTCCTATTTCCATATACAAAATTAGCATAAGTGACCTTCTTGAACTTGAAATCATAACTTTTGCTTTTTGAGTGTCAACAATCATACCCATATTAAAGCATAAATCCTTAAAAATTCTTAATTTCTTATCAAGATCAAAGAGGCACCTTGCCATAAGAATGATATCGCTAGCATAGAGAATGATGATAATGACTATAGCCGTTAAGGTTGCGCCAACGCGCCCTACTTCTTCTAAACATCCTTCTAACTTATTGATGTACATGCCAATAAAAATAGGAAAGAAAAAAAACCTTATTTAACTCCAATATTACAATTAACATTAAATATTCATTCACCTAAAAGATTATAATTAAGAATATAAATATTATGACAAAATTAAGTAAGATTTACGTTTAACATCTAACCTTATGTATACTTGTAAATACAAACATGAATATTGAGAAAATACATATCATTGGATAGAAATCCTACAGTAGGAAATATCAATATCCTACATAAGTAACAAAGAATTTATATATCTATAAAAGATATAAAAATTATTTTGATTGAAACTTTCAAAATATAGTATTTAAACTATATATAATTGTTAAAATTAAATAGATTATTTCCATGGTTGTTATTTTATGTAGTTTAATGGTGTGATTGTAGATTTAAAATATAAATAGACGTTGTTAAATATAAATATATATCTCTCAAATTGAGTAAGTATATGTTTTTTATTTTTATTTTTTTGTATAAGTAGTATTTTTTTTCCACATAAAAAATTCATAACTATATAAATAAAGATATAGCTACATTTTTTAGATCTCCTCGTGAAAAAATGCATGTGCATTTCTAATTTGATCCAAAATTCTAAACTTGAAAGTCAAAAAGTTTTTTTAGCTGCGGTAGAATGTGCACATCTTTTCAATATTACATTCTTGCATTCAAACAATAAAATCCTCGTAAAAAGAACTAAACACAATTTCATACCTTTTTACATGAGTAGTAAATAAGAGACCTCTACTAGTCTACTCCCCCGAAAAAATCATTAGTTCTTTTTGCTAAAAAAAAGTCTTTGCACACACTATTACTGATAAACATCGTCAACAACTTACCAAAAAAAAGCATGAAAATATCCTCTAATGGTTGAATTTTGATTTTCTGATATTTACCATTTGCCTTCTAGCAAAAGAGATCCAAGCTTTGCCTATTCATCTGCCAAATTGTTTCGTTCTATGTAGATATGCTTTATTCTCACATAATCTATCAAATCTTTTAATCTATTGGTCTCTTGCAATAGAGTCTCCAATTGAACATTATGAATCTCGCTTAAATCGCATTTAACCATTTCACAACGATCTGAGAATCTCCAAAAATATGAATATCTTTTACATCTTTCTCCATTGCCAACCACATCAGAATTCTTAGAGCATACGATTCTACATAATTGTTTGACCCCTTTCCAAGTCCAGCTTTAAAGCTAAAAAAGTGTTGATCATTAAAATAGATTAAACCCCTTGCCCCACAAATCTTTGGAGACCCTTGGGCTGCTCCATCAAAATAAGCTCAGGGATAGGTACAACCAATTACTTCCTCTTCCACCTGTCTAGTCTGTATTTGCGTCGTTTCCTGTGGAAAGTAGCTTAGAATACTTAAACTTTGAAAAGCACATTGAATAGGTAAAATGTATTTATCTTCAAAACAACTTGCATTTCTTGTGAACCAAATCCTTCAAGAGACAATAAGAGGAAGTGATTTGTAATCTGCAAAGTCTTCATTTAAACTCCAAACCTTTAAATAGTTTTCCACTGTATCCCCCTTCCATATACTAGAAATATTTATCCTTTTTTCAATTTCATTCTAGACTGTCTTTGAAGAAGCACACTCAAAAGCTAAATGAAAATTTGATTCTTCTACATTTTAACATAGGTAGCATTTGCAAGGTCTCATTCTACTTTTCCTTTGAATTAAATCCCACGTAAGGACATTATTTGAAAGCAGGAACCACATGAAAATTTTTGTTTTCATAGGACACTTGTATTTCCAAACTACCTTCCACCACCAAAAAATTCTGGATTCACCTTTTCCTCAATAAAAAACTATAACCACACTTTAGAGTATAATACCCCATTGGAGAAAGATTCCAAACTGGAGTATCTAGTTCCATGTTCCCTTTAATCCTGACATTAATGTCCTCAAGATTTGAAATGTAATCTTTCCATATATATCTTTCAGCTCCTTGGAAATATAAGTAGTAGTTATGGGAAGTTTAACAAATATTGAGAAAGAGATTTAGAGGTTTCATTTAATTATTTTGAATATAAAATATAATTGTCAAATTATTATTATTATTAGCGATATTAATTTTTCAATTTTTAAAATATAAAATTTTAAATGATAATAAAAAAAATTAAAATACTACAAAGATTTTTTTAATCTTTACTTATCAAAACTATTTTTCAAGATTGTGAACTTAACAATAAAATTAGAATTAATGCTCATCAACCATGGACTAACTCCAAACCACTCCATGATAATTGAATTTATAAAATTTGTTATAAAAATGAAGTTGAAGACGAATAACATTTCTTGAGAAGTGTTTATACATAATAATATAATTTTATTCAATTTCATAATTTAAGATTTTATCCCAATTTGATTTTTTTTTTTATAATAAATTTCATTCATTTTAAGAAGATCATAAACAACATCATTTATTAAAATTTAGATTTAATTTCAGCAATATTTGAAAGGAAGTTTGTAAAATTAAAATATATTTATAGAAAAATATTATATCTAATATTCCAAGTATTCTGGCTTGTTCCATTTGGAAAGTTCAGAATCTGGCCATTTTTCAAGATATTAATCCTACTATCAAACATACTTTATTTTCCTTCTGGCAACTGTATTTCCTATATGCAAAGACTGATTTTCATAAACAAAAAGCTAACAGGAAATGCTTACACTCTCAAAAAAATGTTGACATGGCTATTGGCTATTTTGATGGAGCTGCAGTAGATTACAAGTGCGGTTCAGGTTTTTTTATCAATTGTGGACAATCCATTACCCTGAAATTCAGATTGATGGGAGGTTGGGGAACAAACAACAAAGCTAAACTAATTGGTCTTTGGGGTCTTTTAAAGGTGGCACATATGTGTGGTTTGAATGCAATTAGTATTTTTGGTGACTCTCAAATAGTCATTAACTCGGCAAATAAAAAAGCAAATTTGAAGAATGTTGCCCTTCAACACTGGTGTACCCGTATTTTGCTCTTTTGGAAGGTTTCCAAAATCTTTCTATTGCTCATATCTACAAAGTAAACAATGTTGTAGCTGACACACTTTCCAAATTAGCCATTGAAGGAGATCTAGGCACACTAATTTGGGAAGAATGGGAGGAGGAGATGCTTGTCAACACCAGTCAATATACTTCTTTCTTTTTTGAAAGCATTTAATTCCTACTTTGGATGAGAAGTGGAAGCTGATTTGTTTTTTCAAGTTTTGAGGTATTGAACATTTGCGAATCATTTTGTATTGCTTATACACTCTCTATGTTATGTCGGAAGTGTTTGTAGTGACATGACGGTATTAGTCCATGAATGATTGTACTTTTTTATTTCAACTGAAATAACAAAGATATGTTTTTTTTTCTCTGAAAAAAAAAGATCTTTCATAATGTAATAAACTTCTTAATAGTTATACATATTTAATGATAAAATAAATTAAAATTAAAACTGATTTAAATAGTATTCTAACTAAATTTTGTATAATCTAAATGAATATTAAAATTATTTTCCATAATCTAAATTAATCTAATATTAAATAAAAATAAGAAATATTTTGTTATTATAAATAAATTTTAAATCATAACATTAATTAAAAAACTAAATTCATCAACATATATTAAAAACATCTCTATTATATGATGAAAAATAAATTCAAAAACATTGAAGAAAAATAAATTCAAAAACATCTCTTAATTATATTAATGATGTTTCTTGATGTCTTGTTTAATGTATACACAAATTACAATATAAATATAAATCAAAATGTGGTGTACAACCCAAAAGTTTTTAAAAGGGTGTTAATATAATTAAAAATTAGCTTTATGATTGGCATTATTTTAATAATAACTTTAGACTCAGAAGCATATTTTAAAAAAGTTATCTATGTTTATTTATAAATTTTATGAGGACTGAAACCATCATTCCTACTTTATATTTTATAAAAAATATAAAAAATATTTAAATTTATTATTTTTTATTAAAATTATTTTAAATTCATTATTTTCACATATTTAATCTATTGTTTATGTTATCTCGGGGTATTATTTTCACTTTCATGTACCTTATATATGGTTGCTCACATAAGTTCCTAAAAATTATATTAAAAATTATTTAAATTCATTATTTTCAAATATAAAGAAGATGCAATCTATTATTTATGTTATCTGGTGTTATTATTTTCACTTCCGTGTACCTTTATTGTTTAATTACAGAATCACCAAAAGAGTAATAGAATAGATTAGAGAACATAGGGATTGCATATATTTCTTCGCCGCATGTTTCAAAATGATGACGATTCAAACCATACTTTCCAAAGTCACCTTGAGCAAGTGGTTATAATTAAAACAAAAAAATTTATGATATAATACTTTTGCAAATACTAATAAAGAATAACAATTATAAATATTAAATTTTGATTTATAAGCATAAGCTTCGCAAGTGAAATATATAAACATAAACTTGTGGAATATGACCAGCAGAATCCGAGCTGGACTCTCCGAAATCTAGGCTGTCTGTCGACGTGGAATATGATATGGCAAGCAAGGCTTATGATATGATTATGCCATGTGGAACGTACGCATGCCCACGTGCGAATGTCGAGTGTATTTGAGCACTCACCCAACCTCGTAAATATAATAATATTAAGTTATTCTCCCAATATTACTGATTTGTTTTTCATTCAATCCATCCATCCTTGTATTATTATGTTCGTGTCATAATTATTCATGGTCGTGATTTGGCGGCGAAGACCAATAGCGGCCGCCCTGCATGCCCAACAACTCTATAAATAAATAATTTACTATTTGTTGAGTAAATTAATGAGAGCCTCAAGTTGATCCCACTACCGTCCAACTGATCCCAATTTGGCTTTTGGATTATTAAAAAATTGCAACGTTACATTGACAGCCAATGGTCATAGCGTGTTGCTCGATAAATAAAAAGTTACATCTGCCACTTCGATGTAGTGGCAAAAAGTTTAATTAAAAATGTCAAGAGTCAAAATTTTCTATTAATTAGAGAGAAACTCACAATCAATTGTTTAATAAATTAATTAGATATCGTATTATGATGATGGTGATAAAAGGGTGGTGGAATTATTTATAGCGTATAAAAGGTCAAAATGGATTTCAGCAATGGAATCTGATTTCTACTGAAAAGTACTATAAAGTTATGAAGTATTAAAAAAAAATTAAGTTGTCATGTTTAGGATTTTGCATGGATATTGTCTAACATATTAGTCTAATCTAATAAATAAGGACAAAACATAGTAATATTAAAACACATTTTCTTAAGGTATTATTTGAAATCGATTTTATTTGTATAGACGCACTATAATTTCAAAGTCTTCTTTACCAGGTGTTCCCTCGACACATTACAATCAACAATAGTGATGTGGGGAGGTTAAGTTATTAGACATAATTTGAGTAAAGTTTGTTTCCATATTTTTTTCTCAAACATTGTTTTGAGCGGTTTTGGCATTCTCAAAGCCATGGGTGGTGTAATGGATATGAATGGTAAACATCAACGAAATTCTCATGCATATCTCCCAAATTTATAGGTTAAGTTTCCATGTCTTCCTTTGTACTTGTGGACTATCAAGGCAGAATGGGATGCCACAAAATATTCTTTCTTTTATAGCTTCTCACATGACCTCAATCCATTATAAAAAATTTTGCTTGTATGCTTTTATGTGTTTTTATGGGTTATATAAGTCAAGTGCTTAACCAAGAGATTTTCCTTAATGAAGGAGCCAACATCTATTTGAGGACCACTAAGTAGTAAAGAATATCACACATTCCCAACAACCTTTAAAACTATTGCAATAAGGATAATTCTGTTAATCATAAGATCATCACAAACATAGTGGCTTAGAATAGAGATCACAACTTAGCAAGTGAACCAAGGCATTTCAATATACAGAAGACACTTGGATGAGTGGACCTAAGCCAACCTTGTGAGACTCAATAGGATGAGTATTATCCAATTCAAGGGTAGAGTGAGGAACTCAGGTACATGGGGTGAATAAATATCATGTATCCCCATACATTATGCTTTGAAATTAAAGACAATGGAGTTGATCAATTGGGAGGAGTTAAGATTCCATTGAATTAATGCACATTTAGCTTAATTGGGAAGGGTTCCGAGGCATTCCTTCCATACTTCGATTTGGAATGAAAATAATAAGGAGAAGGGATAACACTTTATATGAAGTTTATCATGGTTTAAATTGCGTGACGATGGAAATTTATCATGGTCTAAATTGGGTGATGATGCATGCCCTTTATTTTTTGTATTATTGTCCTTTCTTCCAATTCAGTCCCTTTATTTGACATGGTGCCTATGTTTATGTTGTTTGTTCTTAGTACCTGAAAATAAAAGACATGTGAAATTACTTAATGACATTTTGAAGCGTTAGATAATTCTTAAGATAAAGGTGTAGGATATGCCTTAAGTTCTTTCATCACATTCATAGTATGTTGTTCCCTACCACTGTGATTTCCTAAGAGTTACTCGGATAAATATTTTACAATCCTTAAATGGTTGTTAAAAATTATGCCTTATGGTTTATTGCTAAGCCAATTCCCCATGCATAGGAAATTTATTTGTTTCCTTTGAGATCATATGAGATACTCCCCCACCCTCATGACTCCTAAATTCAAAAGCACAATCCCTCTCATGTTAACAATATGTTTATTTTATTTTTGTCTCTTCCCATTTAAAAATTAGGATTTGATATTCAAATCTTTATCAATTTTAATTAATTCTAAATATATAACAATAACTTTTGCTTTACCAAGATAAAATTATGGTCACCACACTTTGACATATTGGTAAAGGAACAACCTTCTTCCCAACTTCCTCGTTAAAGATATTGTATGGTATAAGACTACCACTTTTTCATCATACTTATGTTCATCATGTCTACTTATAGGAGGTTATTGGATAATTAAACAATATTCATTGTAGTGCGTTTTCTTATTTAAAAAAGAGGTTGGTTCCCTTCATAGCCTAAATTACTTTATTCATTGATCCTCTCCATTTCCCATGTAAGAATATTTAAGCAAGATCTCTTTAGTCATTTTTTATCCCTTTCAATGATGTAAATGAGCTTAAAGGATATGAAATTTTGGTTTACCAAAGCTATAGACTTGAATTCCTTTTCTTTCCTTCCCCTCAGCTCTGTCACAAATTCTACCATTGAATGGGTTTATTATTTTGTATTTTTCAATAAGAGAATCCTTCTTCCTTGGGAAATCTCCCTTCAAATTTAGATTTTCTAGAAAAAAATATTCATTAAAAATCTATGTTCTCGCAATCTATTTCCCAGGTCAATCAAAACTTCTCATTCTCTATATTGAATTATCAGGTAAAATTTGCTCAAGTTAAGCTTTGTATATGGTTTTAACGCATGTGTAAATTTCTTTAATAATTTAGCTTTAATCAATCTTGTAGTGATCCTCAACCCCAAAATTGAATCACAACAGTAATATAGAACCCTTATATGTCATAAATACAATGCAACATTCACACCATAATAAACAAAAGAATGTAGAGAAGAAACCTTAAGGTAGGGTAACACCATAAATTACTCTTTCAAGAACGAATCACTCCACAATCCGTGTTTTCTATAATAGAATTCATCCAAACTCTCTCATATGATGATGCATGAATATTTATACTTTCTCATGAGTATTCTTCATGGACTTATGCGAACTATCCATTATTATTATACTATTTTCTTTAACTACCTAGTGGTACTATTTATTACCCACCAACTACTCAGTGGCCATATTCCATGATTATGGACACATTAAATATATTACCCCCTTGGGTACCTCCCTAAGTACCCCATATTTTTATCCCTGGGAATGTAACGTTCCACCTACCTTCATATGTTTCATCCTCAAAATATGGTAGGAAGTGATATAATATGATCTACCAAGAAATGTAGCTAACATTTACCAAGCACAAGCATCCATCCATCCAAGTGAAATGTGGACATGGGGTCCATGATTGCTTCCTTTCCACCTTGATATTAATTTTGGTTCCAAGTTGTTGTTGTTCTAGTATGATATCTCCTTGCATTACTTTTACTAGATTCCATGTTCCTCATTAATTGTTTCCTCTTTGGTTCCATGTTTGTTGATGCTCCCAACCTTACTTTTATGATTATTGTTTCTCAAGGTGGTGCATGTCTCAATAGAATGAAACCTTAGTTATTTTTTCTTCTTTTCTTGACTCATGAACCAATTGTTCCATGGGGTCATATAGCTCCTGATATTCTTATTCCTTTCGATCTCCTTCTTAGGGATTTTATTCATGTGCTCATTTATCTTTTGTTCTTTTGATTCAACCTCAAATTCTTCATTTTCCATGTTTGTAGGTACTTCAAATAGTTTACTATATGGAAATTTTCATTTGCTCCTTGTTCCCTTCTTATGTAGTAAGATAAATACCCAACAATGTAAATTTATTCTTCTTATACCAAATATTTAAGAACTTGTTTTTCACATTAATATTAACAGTACCAATCGATTCCATACAAGGATATTCCAAAATAATATCCACATCATCCATATTGATAGCATGCAAATATGAGTGCTAAACATATTTGTCCATGGTAAGCTTCAAATCTTTAGAAATTTGAATATTTACACTCCTCAACTAACACATGATATTTCAAAAATATTGAACACCTTAATAAATCACTCATGTTAACAAAAGAAAATGACTACATACCTAGACCCCCATTCCTAAAGAATAAACTCATTTTTCCACTAAAAACCTAAAAAACCACATATCCTAAGTCATGCATTCCCCCTTTGGAAAACCTCCACTAAAATAGTGATTCTCCCCTAAAAAGGAGGTGTCCACCAAAATAGGGGGATGTCCCGACAAGCCAAAAATTCCTGCCTCAACTCAAAGTCTTACCGGGTGGTAAAATTTGAAAGACACATACCAAAAGTGGTTTTAGGGTTACGAAACCCTAAAACCACACCATATATGAAATGTCTTTCACAATTTACACATAAGTTTTTCCATTATCATTTTTTTCCCTCTTGCTTGAATCCCCCTGCTTCGGCACCAAATCCATTTCACCTGTAGCTCCATTTTGGAGCCCAAAACCTCCTTTTCCAAGACCATCTCCTGCATCTCCCTTCGGCTAGTTGAGCATCATTTGCTCCTAGACACCATAGAAGGTGGAGGCAGTGTGGACCAGAAGATCATGAAGGACACCTAGAGGACAAAACCCAGCCAGGGACTGCACAAACTTCATGGCCATAAGGGTTTGAGACCCATAGAGGTAACACCTGGCTTGTAAATCCATTTTTTACAAATTATAAAAAGAAAAAAACATTTCTTTTATGAAAGGGTTCATAATGTGCATGGAGTAAATGTTTACATATATGTGTGTGGTAGATAGTTGTTTTACCAGTTTTTACCAAAGTAAATATGCATGTTTTGATTTTATGAATTATGATTCCACATCTAGATTAGGTTTATTTATATTTATGCCTAGTTTCTATCTTTTTACACATTTTCACCTCGGTTTTTACCTCATTTCCCACACACAGAACCACAGGAAGCCATTGTTCCCAGGCTCTCTACCTTGGCTTCCACAAGCTAGTAGAAACCCCTTTCTTGCCTGTTGTTGTGGAAATCATAGCCAACAACTCACACAAACATATCATAAATGAACAAATAGGGTTTTTTCATGGTTAAAACCTTCAAAGAGGGAAACAACCCATGACCCCACCCAAATAGGTACTTGAGGCAATATATTATTCAAAATAAAAAAAATGTTGCAAATGAGTTTCTCACAATTGATCATTGAGAAAATGACCCTCCATGCTCTTTAAATACAGTTCATGGACCAATTGGGTGTTAAGCCATAGATCAATATATGTCTAGAACATATCATGACTATTGGAATACATAAGTACAAATGCATATACTAGAGTAAAACACTTTACCTAAAGACACATTATACCAAGTTGATTTAATTAACTCCTAAGTGTCTAAATATCCTAACACCGCCCCTTAAGAACAACTTTAGATAGGATTGAAGGATTTACAAAAATGACACTATAGGAGAAGGAAGGAGGCATTAGAGCCTATCCCCCCTTACAAAATCTTGAACTCCTAACATAGATCGAAGTTTAGAAAAGCTCACTTCTATAAGAGACTTTCTGAAGATGTCTACAACTTGATGATCTGTAGGGGAGAAAGGTACTTCAAAAATGTGATCTTGAACAAGCTTTATGATGAAGTGCACATGTAGCCTAATTTGTTTGTTGCACTGATGTTGAACTAGATATTTGACAATATTGATGGCACTCTAGTTATCACACCAAACGATAGTCATATGTTTCTACTCGAATACAAACTTTGAAAGGATCCATTAAAGCCATAAGAATTCCTGACTTACATTAACTATAGCTCGATAAACCGATTCTTCTAAAGAAAGAGAAAGAGCTTGTTGTTTCATACAACCCCAATTGATAGGTCTACAACCAAGATTGAAAACATAACTTGCAATAGAATTCCAATCACTAGGATCATCAATCCAATCTAAACTAGTGAAGCAACCAATAAAGGAGTTCCCCTTGAACTGTAATGAATCCCAAATTGAATTATACCTTGGATATACTGAAGTATCGTTTTTTTCCACTTTCCAATGGTTTTCTTGGGTTGTTTGCATACAACATGAAACAAGACCAACATCAAAAGAAATACCAAGACGGGTATGAGTCAAGTGACAGAGACTATAAACTAGCTGATGATACAAGGTGGAATGTACTTTGGGTGAAGTGCAAGTGACACAAAGTTTGAACCCAGACTAGAAGGAAGATGGGGTTGGTTTATGGTCACAAGCCTACTTATATTTGAGGAAGAAAAATACCTTCTTTGGTTTGTAGGGATTGGAGGCTGGGAAATAATGCAAATGTCATGAGTTTGTCATATCAAATTTCTTATTAACTATGGATTTCAAATGGGTTAAAAGGGTATGGTCACTACCAATAAGAGTAATGTCATCAACCTAAAGAACAAGGATGATGATATGGTTTCCTACTTTCTTGGTATCGACATTCGGGTAAGGATGACATCTAGAAAAACTAGTGTCAACGAGAAAGATATCCATTTTGGCATACACCACAAGGAAATGACCCTATAAAGGAGGTTTTTAATGCTACAAGATTGGCCAAAGTTGTCAAAAAAAATCTCCTCTACAACCTATGCCAATGGTACTGGATGGTTTGGAGGAGGTTTTGATGGAAACTTATTATAACTAAAAAAAATGGCAACCAAAGGAATTTTCTTTGTTGCATTTTATTGATATAAGTACAATGGTGTTATCAAATGAAAAATTCACCGGTACATTTAAATACACGCAAGCACCACTATGTACATAAAATTTAACGACACTGATGCTTTATAACACTCTATGCATCGATGCTTTATAAGAAATATAGCATCGGTTCTTGCGAATTATAATACATTGATGTTATAAGGTAAGGGAAACAAACTAGTGAACATGTATGGGACATTGACGTTAATTGTGCTTTTACATTCAATGGTGCAGTTACAATATATTAGAACATCGGTGTGCTTATATAGAAAGTGTCAGGGTGTAACAATAAAAATGCACAAGGGCATACAATGAGTACTTTATTGAACCTATGTTCTTTTTCTTAAATGCACTAGCACTACATTTACTTAAATGAACCGTTGATCAACTACATTGGTAGTTATTTTCTCTTTTGTGAACAATGACCAATGACATTGCACTAAAATATCTATATATTTTATTTTGATTTTTTTAATTCCATTATTCATCAGAAATTGATTTTTTTTTAATAATAGTATTCATATAATTTTAATTTTAGTTATTTCATTTAGATATGATGTTTGGATTAATTTGTTATATCATATGTTTTCTCATCTATTATAATATTTAATCATCCATATATTTAATCAATGATGTAACATTTCACAACAACATTGGACAATGCAATAAAATAAGAAACTTTATGTTATTATATATGAATAAGAGGCCCTTTGACATACAAAATGGGACAACATAAATGTCCACAATAATCAAAATGTAAATATGTAATTTTTACACTTATTGGTAACCCGTTGTCTTTCAATTGGGACACTATGTCCAGTACATCATACAAAATGTCTGATTTTCACAGACACTTATTTCAAAATATACAAAATCTTGCATTAACAACCAATTATATTAATCATCATTTCTCGCGTGCTTGAGCTACTTGCATGACTTGGGCTCTTTGGATGAATGTTTTGTTGATTTCCTTGATTACATTCTTCATCTTCATCTTCCATATACAAACATAAAAATAAAGTGTAGATATCTTCATTGGTGAGAATAATGAAAATTAAAATAGATAAAATACATGAATGTAAATTGAAAAACATATTGTAGAAAGAGTTGAGTCTTGAATGATATACATTCTTTCAAAACCAAATATCATGCTTTCTCTCAACAACTCTTATGTTGGCTCCAATCCATATTTGTTTCCTGCAAGTTTTCTACCCCATCACAATTCATAGTTTTAATATAAGGATTTTTGTTGTTCCATTAATTATAAAATGAGATAAGTAAAACAACATAGATACTTATAAATGCCACAATTATTATTTGATACACCAACATATACTCACATCCCATACTTAACCCAATGTCAATCAATTATTATGATCGATTTTATTTGTATGTTAGCACTTGTTTGAAGACATCCAAGGATGACCGGTGTAAAAAATTTAAGATATAAAGATCACAACCAATATGGAATCTTAAGTTGTAATAATGAAATTACAATTACTCAGATACTTTGCTACCAACCCTTTTTTTCCTTGTCATCCCATATTATGTGTTGACTAAGTTCCCTTCTATTTTGTTTTATAAAAAAAACAATTGAAAATTAATATTTGATGCTAAATTAATTAATTATATGTACATAATAGAAAAATTCAATGATTACATACATTTGAAGAAACTTGTTGTTGAGATGACTCATTCCGTGATGCAATTATGTCCATTTCTTTGACTATCTCCTTGTACACTTTTTTGGACATCGCTATTGCCATATTTTAGATATCACTTAGTTCATCCTTTGGGATTTTCATGATCTTCCTAAGAAATTTAAATGAATTTAAACTATTTTTATAATGATATGCAAAATAAATATAGAAGAATTAATATTAATAAAGGAATGTTTTGTAGTAGTATATACATATTCTATAAAAGAATGTTTAGGAATATTACTTTTTGAATTTTTTTTTGTTATTGTATGTTTTCTCTATTGCAAGTCTGATAGGTCTCATTGACAATTTCTATGGAAATTCCTCCTGTAGTTTAGATAAAACCTGATTCTTGGAATCATTGGATTGGTTTTTGTATTGTAAGTAGAAAGTATATCTATACATTCTTTACATTATATCCCTAATAGTTTTATAAAAGTCCCCCCCTTCATTAAATTCCAACAGCACTCTAGATGAGATAAGGATCAATTCATCATCATTTACATCTTTCATAATTTGTTTTTCTTATGATGGCATTCCCTTCTATTGTTGGAAGTCCCTGTAGAACATTCGACATATGTGAAATAGCTGTTAGCAAATATTTTAAGTATCGTATTACTGAAAATTCAAGAAAATAATCATACTGATTACTTTTTGATTCACCTTATTCATCTCTCTGCAACTTTTCCATCAAGTTTTTATGCTCTTATCGACTTAGATTGCAAAGAATCTTATTGAGCTTCATCATTTTTTAGCTCTGCATGACATGCATTAAGCAATACATATTAGTTAAACTTATCTATAATTCAAACATATTAATTTAATATATAAATTAAAAAAAACTTTCCTTCTTCATATTTTTTGGATGTGCTCCCATCATGTCGATTAACATTATTGCTCCTTGAACTCTTATCACACATTTTCTATTAATAAACAACCTATACGATTAAATAGAGAAGATATTAAATATATTATACAAATAAATTACTTAAGTTATAGATAAAAAAGTATTCTACCATATATATATGCTTTACAAATACAAATGCCATGGTGTGTTGCCATGATCTATGCACCGATGCATTGTAATGCATGCATCGATAACTAAATTTAAATTAAAAAATTAAGCCACACCTTTTTCGGTGCAATATATTTAATGTAATGCACTGGTGAGACCTATTGTTCAAAGTGCATCATATATTCTATATTGCTTTTTAAAATAATCTATAGGAAAATGGTGCACTTTTATTACAAGCACATCAGTGCATTATACAAAAAGGATTGCATCAAAAATTGCAGAAGCATTTAAAAAAAACTTACAAGGATAGGGTATGTGATTCAACATAATAAGTGGTCCTATTGTACCCAATGCCATATATATAGAAACACACACCCATTAAACCTAAAATGCCTGAAAATAAAAACCCAAATTGTGAAATAATACAAGGATTTAAACCGTAATGTGAAATTTTGTAGCCACATAAAACAAAAAGAATCAACAAGAAATCAAGGGTTCAGGTATTGGAGGTAACTATGAAATATTTTATTTTTTCTAAATTCATTTTAACTCTTAATAGGAACATAAATAAATCATGCATTGAGATCAAGAGTAAGAATATACATACATGAAATTTCTATTATGTAGGGTTTTGTGTGATTCACCATACCTTACACATTTCGATCTTTAAAATAATATGGTTTCTCTAGACTCATCCTCAGTAAGTCTCTCTTGTAAAACTCTCCCCTCAAAATTTTGACAAAACAATGAAATAGTGATTAGTTATTTTCTTCAAAACACTTTATGAAATTAGTTTTTTGAAAAATAAATTCCCATTCCTTTTTCATCTCATGGGATAAAAAACATCATGCATTTATTTTTATTTTTTACTTTCCCATATCTATGCACTTATATATGTAGGTTCACTGATGCGATGTAACAAATCAATCACCATTCCCATATAACTTAGTTTAAATCTTTCTAGAAAATTGGTGTGCCTGTACAATATGCATGCACCCGTGCATTATATTTTCTAAAGAACACCATATTGGCATACAATAGAAGCAAGCAAATAAGAAATAATTTGTATTCACTGTTGTGTATGAGAAAAATTATTGCACCAATGCACTTATATATGTTAGGATATATTACCAATCTAGACATTAGGCATAAAACTCTTTTTGTTTTTCCTAGTGCAAAAACCAAGTTGTTGACCTCCTAGTGCATAGTCCTGATCATTGTGATTATCACCAGACTATTGATTTGTCATCTTTGGCCTCATTATCCACTCATGCATGATTTTTGGGACATGATGAGTCAATCTCCTAAATTTCAGGAACCTCCTTAAATTTAGGGATCATGAGCACCTTCCATGATTTCATCACTGATGACCCACTAATACATATGAGCAAATTTGCCATGGTTTTTTGTTGTTATTTCCACATTTTTTCGTCTCAAGTTTGATGATCATGGTTTCGTTTGTTCGTGGAACCTGTTTCCTAAATATAATGACGCACATGAAACGTCATCGTAATAGAGACGAAAAATGTTGGCCACGTGTCTTCTACAAGGTGGCCTTGAAATTGATTTTTTTTAATTCATTTCTACAAATCGTCTGTAGATCGACGAAACCATGTCCCTATGATGACGAAACGTTGTCATAAAGGCGTTTCATAGAAAATTGCTTCCAGGAAACATCGTCCCTCTATCGACGGTTTTTCGTTGAACATAACAAATGAAGGTAGAACGTCCGACGATTTTGCTAATTTGCTTCCATGAAACATCGTCTCTCTAGAGATGGTTTTGCGTTGAAACAAAGAGAGATTTATGCTATACTTGTGAAAATATGCCATTGCAAGTATCGATGCAGTCCGATGAATAGACCAAAAGTAGGCAGACCTATGACGTTTATGCTATACTTGCGATGATGTTCCATCGCAAGTATCGATGAACATGCGTCGAACAGACCAAATGTCGGTAGAACGTATGACGGTTTTTCTATACTTGCGATGCGAATCCATCTCTATATCAACGATACTGGGAAGTTTTAAAAAAAATAACCATCAACGCTTATTAGTAGCAATCTGGAACCCCTTGCAGGCATCTTAAAGGCCTCTTGCGGGCATACTTCAAGCACTGCTTTGGGAATTTTTAAGTGATGTTGTGGGCATCAAAGTGGAGCCCACTGCAGTCATAAGTAATGGCCCATGTTGACATTTAGTATTGCGGGCATTGTTATGAAGCCATGCGGGCATTTTAATAAGGCAGATGTGGGCATTTTGAAGGACATGCCTGCGGGCATTTAATGGCCCTTGTGGGCATAAATTGTGGGGTCCATGCAGGCATGACAATGAAGAATTGTGTGCATACTGGAAGGTTAAATAAGAAGGGTTAAAATGGTGACAATCCCACTTTTCCAATGTGGAAAAAAGATTATATATATATATATATGATGAGGACAGTATGGAAATTCAATATTATTTGATAAAATAAAATAACCAAAGACAAGTCGGCCTTAAAAAAATTCAAGGATATGAAAAGTATAAATATAGAAGACAAGTTTTATTTGAGTGTGTATTTTTTAGTGGAAAAATTCGAAGGGATAGTAGCTCTGATTTCAGGGTTTGGAGAAGATGAGGACAGTGAGGACAGTATGGGTGGAGCAGCAGCAGTAAAACATTCTTGTTTATCTCTTATTTCTGGGCTGGTTACATGACGATTGGATGATTATAAAGCAACAACGTAATGATTGAGGAAGACAAGTACAATATAATGAAATTATCTTTGTATCTTTGATTTCTAGGGCTTCACTGTGTGATTAACAACTTGGTGTCATGATGTTGATTGAGTATTTGTGACCTTCTGGGTCCCTTACATGTACCTCCTTCGCATGAGAAAAGACCATGGGAAATGGGTGATAATTGTGGGCATTGTAGTCAGATTCATACTTGATCATCGCATCTTTGGAAGAGTAAAAGACATGAGGAGGATTCCCTTCCCATTAGGCCTCCCCTTGCTACTTAGTAGTTGAATGTCCTTCTACAACATTGTTATGGGAAACAACCTTGGGTTTCCAAGGGATTCTGGTTCATCTTATTCTCTGAGGGAGGGATCCATGATTCATGTTATTTTAGTTCATATAAGACCTTATTGAGTTTATTACTCCTTGCACTAGAAAAATATTGGTTCCTAGAGAACCCTTTCTCCATAGTGGTACAACTAATTTTCACCATGTCAGATTTCACTAAGAATTTTGTCTTAGTGTGTGATGACTACAGTCTTGACCTAAGAGTGGTATTTCAACACAATGGATGCCTATTATCCTTCACTATGAAGCATCAATTAAAAAATAGAAACCAAAATTCAAAATGCTGATTATGATCCCCAAAAATAAAATAATTATATATTTGATGCATTTCAAGACGGATCTTCTAAACACTAAAATAACCAGAGAAATTGGAAAGCAGAAGGATAAAACCATGTCAAAACCCACTTTAAAAAACACATCAAAACGCTTACCTTATCATTGTCCTTTAGCCAGATCTATTCGCCCATACAACTTGATAAGAGTAGTCCATGAAATGCATGTCCATCACCAAGACACGCATAAATCATCAAAGACAAAATTTTTATGAGTAAATAATATATAAGCAAATAAACAACCATTTAAATCCTACTATAAAGTCCTATAGAAATCAATGAACCATGAAATGTTAAATTTATTTACAATATTTTAAGAAATAGACATGCATTTAAAAATTTACAACCATCTTTAATATATAGGAATAAAAGAGTATTTATACCTTATTGACCTCCTCTCTGCTTCGAGAATAGTTTTATATTCTCCTCATGAAATAGCATCACTTGCTCTACTACATGTGAAGAGCTACTAGCCAGAATTCATCATACTACAAAAAACATAAGGTGCGTTGAATTCATCTTTATTGAAAAATAAATAAATAACTCAACCCCTAGGGAAAAAGGGTAGTTGTTCACCTAGAAAATCTGTGTAGGATATTTGTAGTGCCAACTGGTGGTAATTAAGTTGTTTTGATGTTGCTCATTATTGGAAGAGGTTGTTAGACACAATGGCTCACTGAGAGGGGTCATGTAGGTTCATCTTAATTCTATCCATACACTGTACACTATCTACATCCACATCAAATAATCATCACAATCAGTCTGTCCAAGCTTCATCATTCCCAACATCTTCTCCTACTTTCCATTTATATTATGCACATCAAACTTCCCTTACTACTACCTAGAAATCAGAGATAAAAAGTCTTCATCATGATGTTGCTATATCATCAACCAAGCATCATGTCTTCAGTAATAAGCCAACCCAGAAATAAGAGATAAACGAAAAAAAATGTTTTACTACTGCTGCTGCTGCACCACCAAAATTATTCTCATCCTGACCCCTTAAATTTAGATCTCACTCACACTCATCTGAAATCTTCTACACAATTTCATTCAAATCAATGATTTGATTTTTATTTATACTTGTCTTATCCATGATATTAGGAGGCTGACTTGTCATTTTTATTACATTTAATTGAAATATTTTTTCATTCCATGTTATCTTCAACAAATATATATAAATATATATTTGGTCTCTTAGCCACATCATCGGTCTTCATGGCCACATGGTTTCCATTTTTATGCTCGCATGGACCCCACTATTATGCCCGCAAGGGTAGTTATAAAATCCCTGCAGTCTCCTCTCAAAATGCCCGCAGTCTCCTCTCAAAATGCTTGCACTGCTCTTCATGGTCTCTCTGAAAATGCCCCTGATGGGCTATTTAAAAATGCCCGCAGGCCTTGAATAAAATGCCTGCACACCCTCATGGAGATTCCCTCAATGGGCCAATAAGACCTTCCAACCAATGCCCACAATGGGGCCATCCAAGATTCCCACATTGCCCTTCAAAAATGCCCGCAACTGCCTTTTTAAATATGCTCGCAGGGCTATGATTTATGCCTGCAACTCCTTATCAACATGCTTGCAGGTGTTTCAAAAATGACTGCAACAAGGTCTTTCAAATTCCCGATAAGGCATTTTCTTAGATGCCTACAAGAGCACTAAGATGCCCGCAACAGCACTACAATACCTGCATCTCTCCAAAATGCCTTGTCATCAAATGCTCCATTTCATCTGTCATGTCATCAAGGTCCTTGTCATCATCTCATGGTTGCCATGTCATTTAGTCTTTGTCATTAATGTGTTGTCATCAATGAAAACCATATTCATTATAATATGAAAAGTTGATCCTTCTTATGCAACCTTCTCAAGCATGGCCAAAATTGGTCAAGTTAGTATCAAATATGCCCATAAGATAAAAATAGTCCCTTGAGCACATGATGGGAAAGAGACATCTTAATCAACAAACAATTGACAACTTATTTCTATTCTATTACTAGGAATGATCACATGTAGCAAAACATTCATCATAAATTACCTTTTGGCACTGAGAAGTAGGTTGCACAGTCGAGCATGCAATTTGTAGTTTAGAAACCATATCATAATTTCCTTGAAGACACTCCTCATGTAATAACATCGCTTTATCTGCTACCTTTGAAGATATAGACATATCAATTTATGGTCCACATGTGTTCCATGCAACAACTGAAAGTTTATCATCACTGTATAGGAAGGGTTCAACTTGGAAGATGTGATCCTCTCATCCTCATTTAGGTTCTGCTCCATCAACTACTCCATCAACTCTTTCAAATCTCAATTTGTTCATCTCTTTCAACTACTCCATCAACTCTTTCAACTCTCAATTTGTTCATCTCTTTCAACTACTCCATCAAAACATAATGTTCATCTCTTTCAACCTTAATACTCCCAAGGGCCAAGAGGTCCTTATGTTAAAGTTGAAAGAGATGAAAACTATGTGTTGAACTGGAGTACCTATGAATGAAGTGGTGTACATTGATGAAGAGTGTGGGAACCTCAATCTTTATATATACAAATTCCTTAGCACCTGGAAAATTAGAATCCAATAGCAAGAAATCATACTAACAGCTACCAAGACATACCATGCTGCAAGACTGCCACTAAATATTGTATGCGCCATTAAACAACAAACAACGCAGCAAAATCACATAACAAACATGTCAAAATCATATCCGATGACTTACCTGATGGGAAGAACCTTCCTTGTACTCAGATTTTAACTTTCACATCAAATATTTCATGTCAAATACAAATGATTGAGACAAAACTCAGTAGCAGTAAAATAAGGGTTGGAAGGAAATCAAGGACATACATGACATGATGATGAAGTTACACAGATACCAGGTTGCCATGGATAATGTTATGGTGAATACGAGAGGCAATTGTAGGATGAGAAGAATCAACTATCCCAAAGTAAAAAGATACCAACATGACAAACAATCACCAATCCTTTGATCCTAATTGGGGGTACTTGAATGATAGACATTCTCAGGTAGAGGTATCAACCGACAAGAAGACCAAAAAATCAGATAATGAGTTATGAGCTCTTGGATTCTGACATGTAGTTCTCATATCTTTCTTATTTTGTTTTTAATTTCCTAAGGCATGTACTGAGCTTCAGGAGAGAAATAGAAACACCAGACTTGATGAGAGTGATACTCTCCAAGTATTCCCTTTTTTATAATTTTTGAAGTAGGTTGATTTGATGGCTTCTTGTGGTGTTGAACTTAAGCTAAATATAAGACTTTTCTAGTTTAAATCAAAGTTAAAGGAAGAAGAGAAACCTCATAATGCAAGCAATTTCCTTTGGCTAAGATGTTATATATGTATGTATCTTAATAGAATGAAATAGAATTTAAGTATAAATACAAACACATTAAGGATAAAGAACACATCAAAACCCTTACCTTATCATTGTCCTTTCGCCAGATCCATTTTCCCATACAGCTTGATAAGAGTTGTCCATGAGATGCATTTCCATCACCAAGACCTGGATAAATCATCAAAGACAGAATTTTTATATTAGTAAATGATATATAAGAAAATAAAAAACCATTTAAATCCCACTACAAAGTCCTGTAGAAATCAATGAATCGTGAAATGTTAAATTTATTAACAATATTTTAAGAAATAAACATGCATTTAAAAATTTACAACCATCTTTAATACATAGTAATAAAAGAGTATTTATACCTTATTCAGCTCCTCTATGTTTCGAGAATAGTTTTATATTCTCTGCTAAACAGGGCCAACCATGTGAAGGTGGAAGCTCAATTGGACGCTCCCCCCCACCCACTTCACATCACTCTCAATTCCCCATACCAAATAAATGAAATGATTGTTTACATAGAAAACAGATAAACATTCATGCATAACTAGGCTAGTCATCAAAACATATAAAAATAAAAACATTGAAGCATAATGAGGTAATTCATATAAACAACGTTCAGACTAACAACATCGATATACATCCAAATACAAGTCATGAATTTATACATCTACTTTTACTTTGATTTATGTTTTTTTGCATTGTAAAAACTGACGATTGGGGTATTATCATCATCATTTGGTGGAATATCTACAAATCCATGTCCTACTAGTGTTTGTGTTTCCATGCCCTCATGTATCATACTTCTTGTACGTCATTGAGTAGGGCGTGGAGGTAGTTCTTGTTAGAAAAACAGGATCGCAGAGCAATAACAATAAACAGAAATGCAAATATAATCACACATACACATTACAAGAGAGACACAGATATATTATGGTTCACCCAACTTGGGATACGTCCACATTGAATTTGCCATTCCTTATTATTATTACCGTCTAGCAAGGTGAAGGGATACAACCTGCAGCACAACCGCTGCACTTCCTCTTCTCTGTTTCACAGTCTCTCTCCTGATCTCAAAGATCTTTACAATGCATAAAACCTAATACATCAACAACATACCTATCCGTATTACAATGTCTTTATTTTATAAGGGAAATACAATGGGAAAATACCATGGGATACCCAAAATCATGGGCCCGCAAAACAACTGGCGAAAATAGCCCCAAAAATTTTCTTCGGGGGCATTGCCCCCCGAACCCCCATTTCTCGGGGGCGCTGCCCCCGGACCCCCCAGCCATGGGGGATGGTCCTCCCTGGAACCTCGTGGGGGGGCGATGCCCGCCCACACCCCCCCGCTGGGGTGAGTGTACAGTCCACCTACATATCATATAAAACTAGGGTACAAACACGGCTGATACAATATCATCTATGTGACTAGAAGATCTTGCTCCACAACCAACAATCTCCCACTTGGAGACTGATCACATCAACTCCACCGCTACTGCACTTGTTGGACTTGGACTTGGCAAATTTCTCTTCTTCACCTTCATGCTAGAAGGCCAACTGAAACCGAGCACGAACTCAGTTTCTCTCTGGTCACTACCTTTGTGAACATGTCTGCAGGATTTTGGCTAGTATGTATCTTTTCCAGCTTTAACAGTTCATCTTCCAGAATAGAGTGTATGAAATGGTACTTGATCTATATATGTTTGGTCCTAGAATGGAATGCCGAGTTCTTTCCAAGGTGAATGGCACTCTGGATATCACTATACAATCTGCTATCCTTCTGCTTCTTACCCACTTCCTCCATAAACCTATGCAACCAAATCATCTCTTTACTAGCCTCTGTAATGGCAACATACTCTGCTTCTGTTGTTGAAAGTGCAACAACCTTCTGTAGTTTAAAAATCCAGCTTACTACTGTTCCACCTATAGTAAACACATACCCTGTGGTGCTCCTCCTGCTATCCTTGTCACCTGCCATATCTGCATCAACATATCCCTGTAGAATAGTGTCTGAACCTCCAAAACATAATGCCTCAGTGGTAGTACCTCTCAAATACCTGAGAATCCACTGTACTGCCTTCCATTGTTCTTTACCTGGATTGTTCATATATCTGCTCAGAACTCCCACTGCATGTGCAATATCTGGTCTTGTGCACACCATGGCATACATCAAACTGCCAACTGCTGATTGATAGGGAATCTTGGACATGTAATTTGTCTCTTCTTGTGTCTTGGGACACATTTCCTTACATAGACTGAAATTGTTGGCCAAAGGTGTATTTACAGGTTTTGCATTCTGCATTCTGAACCTCTCCAACACCTTTTGTATGTACTCACTTTGAGACAATGTCAATTTGCGATTTTTCCTATCTCTCGTTATTCTCATACCAAGGATTTTCTTTGCAACACCCAAATCCTTCATCGCAAATGAATTAGCTAGCTTCCTTTTGAGTACATTTATATCCTGCATGTCAGACCTTGCAACAAGCATGTCATCCACATACAATAACAAGATAATATATCTTCCATTGTCTAGCTTCTTGAAATAAACACAGTGGTCAGAATGACATCTACTATAACCTTGTTCTGTCATAAACCTGTCAAACTTTAGATACCACTGCCTTGGAGCTTGCTTCAAGCCATACAAGCTCTTTTTCAACCTACATACCAGATCCTCCTTACCTTTGACCTCATACCCTTGTGGCTGCTGTATGTATATTTCTTCCTCCAAATCCCCATGGAGGAAGGCTGTTTTTACATCTAACTATTCAAGATGCAAATCTTCTACCGCCACTAGACTTAAGATAGCCCTAATTGAAGTCATCTTAACAACAGGAGAAAATATTTCATCAAAATGTATACATTTCTTCTGTGCAAACCCCTTTACAACAAGTATGGCCTTGTACCGCTTCTTACCTCCTTCTTCTTCCTTCAACCTGTAAATCCATTTGTTTTGCAATGCTCTTTTACCAGCAGGCAACTGAACCAAATCCCAAGTCTGGTTTCCTACCAATGAGTCCATCTCCTCATTCATGCCTTGCTCCCACTTCTTTCTAGTTTCCACCTGCATTGCTTCTTCATAACATTCTGGTTCACCAGAATCAATCATCAATAAATAATACATTGAAGGAGAGTATCGTTCAGGGAGTCTACTTAACCTGGTAGATCTTCTTACAGTTGCAGGAGTTTCAGGTACTTGCTACTGCTCTTGATTTTCTGGCACCTTTGGAACTTCATTTTCTTTAATTTCATCAAGCACTATGTACTCTGTATTTTCCTTTTCCTGTTTCTTTCCCTGCAACTGATCTTTATACATGACCTTTTCATTGAATATCACATCTCTACTCCTGATGATTTTGTTATTTTCATAATCCCATAAACGATAACCAAATTCATCAACCCGATATCCAATAAAGGTACATTTCTTGGATTTAGCTTCAAGCTTTGTTCTATTTTCTTTATCAATATGGACAAATGCTTCACAACCAAACGCTCTCAGAAATGAGTAGTTTACCTTTTTATCTGTCCATGCTTCCTCTGGAATACCACCATCCAATGCACTTGAAGGTCCTCTGTTTATTAAATAAACAGCAGTATTTACAGCATCCGCCCAAAACTGTAAGGGCAACCCTGCATGCAGTCTCATACACCTTGCACGCTCCATGATCATTCTGTTCATCCTTTCTGACACACCATTTTCCTGTGGTGTTCTTGGGACTGTCTTCTCTCTACGAATCACATCATATGAACAGTATCTATCAAACTCCTTGCCGCAGTACTCACCTCCATTATCAGATCTGAGACACTTCAATCTTTTTCCTGTCTCATTCTCAACCAAATCTTTCCACTTATTAAAAGTAGCAAACACATCAGATTTTTGTCTAATGCAATAAACCCAAGTTTTTCTAGTTGCATCATCAATAAATGTAACATAATAATGAGAGCCACCAAGAGATTGTACCTGAGCCGGTCCCCATACATCTGTATGCACAAGCTCTAATTTTTCATTCTTCTTCTGTTTTCCAACCCTGAGAAATCTGACTCTCTTCTGTTTTCCATAAACACAGTTTTCACAGAATTCCAAACTTACCTGCTTCAAATCCGGTAGCAACTTCCTTGAGTGGAGAATCTGCATCCCCTTCTCACTCATGTGGCCAAGCCTATGATGCCACAATGTTGTATGTGTTCCTGTGGAAGCTAAAGAGATAGAATGGTCAGTATTATGAGGACATAAATACAACGTACCTATTCTGTCTCCTTTTGCTATCACCATTGATCCTTTAGTGATCTTCCACCACTTTTCTCCGAACGTAGATAGATAGCCGCCATCTCCCAACTGCCCTGTTGAGATCAGATTTCTTTTCATAGCAGGGATATGCCTAACTTCTTTCAACAACCAATTAGTTCCATTCTTAACTTTTATCCATACCTTACCCATTCCAACAATTTTACATGGCTCATCATCACCCAATAAAACATGTCCAAAGTCGCCAGGAACATACTCATGAAAATATTTCCTATGGGGTGTAACATGACATGAAGCTCCTGAATCTACTACCCAATAATCACTAGTATTATCTAATGCAAGAATCAAAGCATCTTGTAACACATCACCTGCTACATTTGCTTCCTGGGTAGTTTCCTTCTGTGCATCTCGTTTCTTCTTTAGAGATTTGCAGTCTTTCTTCAAATGTCCTTTCTTTCCACAGTTCCAGCACTCTATCTTTCCCATTCTAGACTTGGATCTGCTCGTTTTAGACTTTCCACGATTACCTTGGCTCTTTCCTCTCTCCTTTTGTCTTTCCCTGCTCTCCATGTTCAACGCATTACCTGATGTCTCACCTGTGCTTTTTCTTCGCATTTCCTCGCTAAGAATAATGCCAATAACATCATCAAATTTCAAGGTGTTTGAACCAGAGACAGAGTTACTTATAGCCATGAGCAAGCTATTCCAGCTTTCTGGCAATGAACACAAGATTAGAAGAGCCCTAACCTTATCATCAAAGTTCACACTTACAGAACTTAGCTGATTTGTAACCGTATTAAACTCATTTAAATGATCAGTAACAGATCCACCTTCAGACATCTTCATATTAAATAAACGCTTCATTAGAAATACCTTGTTGGAGGCCAAGGGTTTTTCATACAGCTTACCCAATGCGCTCATCAAACCCTATGTTGTCGTTTATTCTGAGATATTGAAAGCCACCGACAAAGCCAGGGTCAACCATATTGTTCATAGAGCCTTTCTGTCAAGAACCTCCCATTCTTCGTCCTTCATAGCCGTCGGCTGCTTTGCTTTTCCTCCCAACAGTAGGAATAGATCTTTCTGGTGCAGATAGTCCTCCGTTTGCATCTTCCATAACCCAAAGTTTTGGCCGTTAAACTTCTTGACCTTAAACTTTCCTTCTTCTGCCATTGCTCCCACTCGAACCAGAAACCATAGCTTCCTGCGGGTTTAACTGCCAAATAGACCTTTGGCTCTGATACCAATAGTTAGAAAAACAGGATTGCAGAGCAATAAAAATAAACAGAAATGCAAATATAATCACACATACACATTACAAGAGAGACACAGATATATCGTGGTTCACCCAACTTGGGCTACGTCCACACTGAATTTTCCAGTCCTTATTATTATTACCGTCCAGCAAGGTGAAGGGATACAACCTGCAGCACAACCGCTGCACTTCCTCTTCTCTATTTCACAGTCTCTCTCCTGATCTCAAAGATATTTACAATGCATAAAACCTAATACATCAATAACATACCTAGCCATATTACAATGTCTTTTTTTATATGGGAAAATACCACGGGATACCCAAAACCATGGGCCCACAAAACAGCTGACGAAAACAGCCCCAAAAATTTTCTTCGGGGGTGTTGCCCCCCGAACCCCCATTTTTCGGGGGCGTTGCCCCTGAACCCCCGCTGGGGGACCGCTGGCCCCCGGACCCCCCATCCAGGGGGGATGGTCCCCCTTGGAACCCCATGGGGGGGCGATGCCCCCCCACAACCCCCCGCTGGGGTGAGTGTACAATCCACCTACATATCATATAAAACTGGGGTACAAACACGACTGATACAATATCATCTATGTGACTAGAAGATCTGGCTCCACAACCAACAGTTCTGAAGGGGCATCAACTGCAACAATGAAAATGGGCATATCGATATGTTGAAATATTATTAAAATTAATAGTTCATTATTTTGATTAAAATTACGATATTGCTCTCTACCTGTCTGTGTAGCTATGACAGCTGGTGTGTTAATTGTTTCTCTACTTGCTAATTCCTCTTGCGGTTCACCCTCCTAAGCTACATGGTATTCCATTGAAAGAAGAAAACTTATAAGTATACGTCAGTAAATAAATATCTATAATCACAATAGATATTTCTATTTCCAAAGCACAAATACCAGAATGGCCACTCTACTCCCCACTATCATGGGACATGCACACCCCAACATCAGCTGGTATGTGCTGAGTAGCACTAGATTCACTGCTACGGTTGCACTGTTGATTAAAAGAAAACATAAATATTTTTTTATGAGTGATATAAACAAAACTGAATATACTTTAATAGTATACTGCAATTATGTCCTTATTCATTTTATTTACCTGCATCTGCGTCATTGGGGAGATTGGAGTCCACCCCAAGCTTTTCCGATATTCAATCACACTTTTAAAACCATACTTGAAACCAAGCTTTAGATCTTCCTCCGTGGCAGCTTCTTGGAACATATTTCCCTACAATTCATAACACATTTCTCATTTCCAGTATCAAAAACATATATTTGTTCGCTACTGTCAAATACATATTCCCCACAGTTAATCATTTAATTCTTATGACTCAGGCTCTTAGTTTTCTATAGCCACCTTGGCCCAATCTATGCTGCCTATGCTTTTGCACTCTAGCCTTGGTTGCTTTGGAGGTATCAGGTAGCCTATATATGAAAATGTTGAAAAATGTTAGATATCAAAATTCGTACTTAAAACAAAAAGGAAAAAATTAAATGCGCATATTTCACTAAAAAGTTGATATGTGTTGTACCTCACTTTTCCAGGTCGTGGTTGTTTTCCTTGTCTTTTTAGAAAGTTCTCCTTTGCATCCTCTATGAGTTCCTTCCACTCTTTCTCCGGAACCATGGGAGGGTGCTCATGCTTGAGGTCAAGTTGCAATTTATCCCTATATTGGGCCCTGGTATATTTTAAATTCTCGTCGGCTATCTTTGCAACCACTTTCTTGTTGAATCTATTGTCGAACAAGTTTACCATGTGGTCTATCAATGCTTCTCTCTTTGCACTATCTTGTCTATTCCACCATGTGCGAATGGTGGGGCCAAATGGCTCCAATGATTTGTCATTCAAATTACTGTAGAAAACATTGTTTTTTGCAGAAAAATGTAATCCATTAATTTTTAATAATTTCAACGTATGTCCATTTAAATTTCATGATTAAAATGAATAAATTAATTAATAAATACCTGCAATCTTTTGAATCTTGATCAGAACACAAGAGTCATCCACCCAAAATGTGATATCTTGTGATTCGGTGCTTTTAACTCATGCTGCTCCAGAAAACGTTTCCTGGTAATCTACAGTATGTTCATCTTTGGAGTCATGTGGAGTCCTAGGATCCATCTCATCATGCTTCAGGATGTCATGTCGATCAAAATCAGTGCCCTCATCAATGGATTGGAGGCCAACCGCATGAGTGTAAAAAATCCTCATTGGTACATTGCTTTGTCGACGTTGTTGTTGCATTGGAGCATCACTACTACCTATACATGTCTCGACAGTTTCTCCAGTCACGGGTTGCAAAAACTCCTACAAATGAAAAAATATTTCTTCATCAAATCACTTGGAAAAATATAAAACATAATATCAGATAGGAAATCATGTCATAGATTTAAAAAAGATGTCAAGATGCCACTTACCCCATAAGATTTTATTTGTTCTTTCAGCTCTTCAATCCTTTCCCTGATCTCCTATGTCATGGGCCTTTAACGAGCCAAGGAAAGCATTTCTATGTTTTCCTTTTTTAGGGCCTTCTTCATAGTTTCCATTGGGTCTATGGAACAGTAAATTTCATCCTCAAGCTCCTCATCACCCAGATAAAGTCGACTAGACTAAATTCATCAAACAATAAAATTAAGCAAAATAATATTAACATCATTTATTAACATCATTCAAACATTTTCGTTGTAATGAAATTTAGTTACTATTAAGAACTAACACTTACCTGGTGTGGTGTTGTGGCCACTGACTTTCCACGTTCCTCACCCTGTCACGATAAATCAATCAATAATTCATCACAAGAACAGAAAAATGCGAATGTCAACAATGGAAATCGAATGTTAACAGAAAAAATTGAAACATTTAGTTATTATATTTAACACTTACCTGATGGGGCACAGAGTGTGACCTTCCACGGTCACCCAAGACCATGGAAGCAGTAGGTGCCTATCCACTAGGACCACCCTAATACAATAAATCAATAACTAAATGTTATGAAAATAATTGTAACATAATAAAAAATGAGATATTGCAATAATATTTTTTTTTACCTTAGAAGTAGAGGACATGCGTTCTGTTTCATGACAAACATGGGAAGTCCCCTGCCACAGTGTAATAAGCATGTTGTCACATGGAAATCTTATGGGGTTGGAGTTTCTAGTTATTGTAGTCATATTTAGTTACTATATTTAGTTGAGTCAATAATTGTAACATAAACAAACATGAGATATTGCAAGAACATTTACTTTTACCTCCGAAGGAGAAGATAGATGTTCTACTCCATGGTGATGGGAAGACCCCTGCCACAGTGTAATAAGCATGTTATCATATGGAAATATTCACAATAAGCACGAAAAATGCTAATGGTAACAGTGAAAATCAAATGTGAACTGAAAAAACCGAAATATTTTGTTATTGTAGTCATATTTATTTAATATATTTAACATTTACCTCATGAGGCATAGATTGTGACCTTCCACGGTCACCTTGGACTGTGGAAGCAGAATGTGGCTTTCCACTGCTGCCACCCTGATAAAATAAATCAATGAGTAAAAGTTGAGTCAATAATTGTAACATAAACAAAAATGAGATAAGCATAACAGTGTAATAAGCATGTTATCACATGGAAATATTCATAATAAGCATGAAAAAATTGAATGTCCTCGGTGGAAATCGAATGTTAATAGAAAAAATCGAAACATGTAGTTATTGTAGTCGTGTTTAGTTACTATATTTAGCATTTACCTGATGAGGCATAGCGTGTTACCTTCCATGGTTACCCTAGACCATGGAAGTTACATCTATTCGATTTAAGTTGTAATTGATCAACAACTCTTCACCTGGAAGTATTGTTTTTGTTGCACATCCAAATATGCTCTCAACATCATAATTACATGACCCTCCCTTGGCAATAAAATATTGCATGCATCTACAAAATATTTTCCTTACCTTTTTAGATCTAGTTGATATAGAACCAATAGATCTAGTACAACACGTCTCAATTTCAACCTCTCAGAGTATATCTTCATCATCACTCGAGGAAGATAGATCTGACATATACCTATTTGGTGGTACCTACACTTGATAAAAATAGGAATATAACTCACCAAGCAGATATAATTTAGCATGCAAATATATTTACTTGTAATGTTCTAATATCAAAAGTTATTTCTTCCTAAAAACTTTATCAAAAGCTACTTTTCTCCCAAAGGTTTAATTTCTTTTAGAGTTATTTATATTTGAATTATTTTTAAGGATAAGACACGATTTAATTTGATTTGGAATTTGTTCACAACACGGATATAGAACTGTGTTTCTTGGGCCACTTGACTAGTTAATGCATGCAAAGAGGTATGGGGTTCCCCCTCATATAGATCATGTTGGGGATTCAATTTGGGGTTCCATCACCAACCTCCATGAAGTATCCTCCTCAAACCAAGCATCATTTTTCCCTCCCTCCATGCCTGCATACCTGATTTTTTTTAAATATGATAATATGGTAAAATGTCACCAAATTTAGACCAATCTTAGGTAGTTTTGAGTGGTTTTGCAGATGGACGCGGATAGGGTGATGTCGGATCCTGAATCGTCTTATCAAAACCCTGAATTGTCTTACACTACCCAAGACCATTTTCTTACCATTGCTATGGTGTTCTGCAACACGAAAATCCTGAATTTGTTTGGTTGTGATGGTAGGGTCCAGGCCCGTTCTCTATCAAACAAGTGATTGATGGGTTCAGGGATGGAATTTGATGGCAAAATGCCCGTCATGGGTCATTTTTCCCCTCAAATACGACCTATATTTCGTATAAACCCTAAGAAAAAAACAAAGTAAACAGTGAAACATCTGTATTTAGTGTGGAAACAGTCAAAACTGTGAGATTTTTCCCAAATTCCTACGCTACTAGGGTTGATGGGCTTACCGAATTCATTGGGCCCTTTGTTATCCTTTGGATTGTCGCTAGATTGCCTCCCCTACGAACGCCGGTATCCTCTGGACTGGTATCCCCTGCTCCTCGATTTACCACTGCTCTACTCATCAAATTACCAATGCTTTGGATGTTGCTAATGAACTAGTGCGCGGGAGTGAACCTGTTGTTTGTTGTTTTTCTCTGGATGCTGCTAATGAGCTAGTGCCCAGAAGTCTTTTCCCTCTATGTTTTTCTTTTTTTATTTGCATATTTTATATTTTGTGTTTTGTTTTGTTTTTTTACTTTTTTATTGTTTAGTTTATTTTGGGTTTTTTTTATTTGCATATTTTATATTTTGTTGCATTTTAAATTAATTTTAGTTAAACAAATCTATGTTTCTAATTTAATGTAATTTAATTTAATTTAACTAGGATTTTGTCATAATTTGTTTTGGTTGCATTGCTTATAGTGAGATCCTATACATAAGTCCCTTCAAGGACGAATATGATGATGATGACGATGATCACGATGATGATGATCATGACCATGACCATGATGATGATGATGAAGTACCTTTTGGGCCGTATGAAGCCTCATGTTATTAGATTTGTTCACATTAAGAATCAAGACTTATGGACCTAGTCCGGTGTCTTAAAAGAGGAAGAGCCTAACTTAGTAGTTTGGTAGTTCTATAAAGTGCATTCTTTATAGGAGTGGATAATCACTCAAAACCATTCTATTATAATTCTCTAAAAGATCAGAAGACTTTAGTGAATACCAAGGTAAAGATCTTGTCATCACTACTTCATCATCATCATCATCTTCATCAGCATCATCATCATCACCATCAGCATCATCATCACCACCACCACCACCATCATCATCATCATCATCATCATCATCATCATCATCATCATCCAGATCATCCCGATCATGATCATAATCTTCATCATCCTCATCATCATCACCATTAGCATGATCATCATCTTCATCTTCACCATCATCATTGTCATCATCATCATCCAGATCATCCTGATCATGATCATCATCTTCATCATCCTCGTCCTGGTCATCATCATCTTAATCATCATCCTCATCATCATCGTCTTCATCAGCATCATCATCATCACCATCATCATCATCATCATCATCATCATCATCATCATCATCCAGATCATCTCGATCATGATCATCATCTTCATCATCCTCATCCTAGTCATCATCATCTTCATCATCATCCTCATCACATCTTCATCATCATCATCATCTTCATCAACATCATCATCATCAGCATCAACATCATCATCATCTTCATCATCATCATCATCATCATCATCATCATCATCATCCAGATCATCCCGATCATGATCATCATCTTCATCATCCTCATACTGGTCATCATCATCTTCATCATCATCCTCATCATCATTGTCTTCATCCTCATCCTCATCATCATCGTTATCGTTGTCGTCGTCATCACCACCACCATCATTGATCATCATCATCATCTTCAACATCATCATCATCATCATCATCATCATCATCATCATCATCATCGTCATCTCCCTCATCCTAATCATCATCATCATCATCCTAATCATCATCATCATCATCCTCATCCTCATTGTCATCATCATCGTTCGTCTTCATCACCATCCATCATTGATCATCATCATCATCTTCATCACCATCATCTTCATCATCTTCATCTTCATCATCATCATCGTCATCGTCATCGTCATCATCATCATCATCATCGTCATCTCCCTCATCCTAATAATCATCGTGATAATTATGATCATCATCTTCATCATCCTCATCCTGGTCATCCTCATCATCCTCATCCTCATCCTCCTCCTCCTCCTCATCATCATCATCGTTGCCGTCGTCATCACCACCACCATCATTGATCATCATCATCATCTTCATCATCTTCATCTTCATCATCATCATCATCATCATCATCATCATCATCATTGTCATCATCATCGTCATCTCCCTCTTCCTAATCAACATCTTCATCATCGTCATCGTCATCGTCATCATCTTCATCATCTTCATCATCATCATCTTCATCGTGATCATCATCTTCATCACCACCACCAGTTGAAATATTGTAACTTCGAAGAATATTCTATTGTATTTTATTGATGTAAGTTATTCGGAGATGTTTTATTCCTCCGTCAGGATGTCATTATTGTATTTGATTATGTAAAGTCAGTGAGCTAGGTAAATCCTTCCTTGTAAGTCAGGTAAATAGATCCCCTTTGAGTCAATTGTAATGGGGAAATAGGTGCAATATAGGTTGGAATTGGTTGGCATTGATGGCAAATAAGATGAGAGACACTGCCTATGATGACATATATATATGTCTATGTTGACAAGAGCCATGGATGAGGTGGTATGATGACAAAGCATATGGTTGGCATTGGGCATATAAGTAATGACATGGCATGTAAGATGAGTGATGATATGACACACGTGATAAGGATGGAAAGGCACATGATAGTGTTCTAGTTCTATCATTAAGACATTGTTTCAATCTGACAACATTTTGGAAAAGTATGACAAGTTTGTGAAACTTGGAAATTAACAATGGGAAAATTAGTCAAAACTTCCCTAAGAGAATGCCCGCCATAATTCATGGTTTGACGATAATGCCCGCACCATCATACCAGGCTATAGCTTGTTAAAGTGGCTATCTAGTCATGGTCTCAGTTAGCCTTAATAATTTTTTACGAGAAAGATATAATCTTTCCAAAACAGGGTTTCAGGATAAACCTTGAAGAATTTCCTGAAAATCACTAAGTGTTGGAAAAACAATCTCAAGTGACCTCGGGGAAATGCCCGCCATAAATTGTGGCTTGAAGAAATTTCCCACACCATATTGGCATATTGCAGTTTCATGTTTTTTCTACCCAACCATGGTCATGTCAGTTTGTCCAAAGAGACTCCAAGGAAGAAGATATGGATCTTCCAAAAGTGCTACTTAGCCTACTTAGCTAGGGCAAGTTGTTTCCTGCTAAAAGTGTGAGACACCCAATGGATAGAGGCCAACAAGGTGATTCCATATAGACCAAATTCATCCTTTGAGACCTCTTTCTCTCTCCTCAGTGGACATTTTACTGGAGTAGTACAAATCAAGATAAGAAGCACTTTTGGCAGATCAATATCTTCTTCCACGGAGACTCTAACTCTTCACGAATGATATAGTTGGATGTGCCAAACAAAATTCTAGAGACCCATACCCTCAAAATAATTTTAGCCACCAACCACAAGACATGGTAGGCATTTTACTAAGATCACTCAGGAATTTCTACTTATTCTATACTTAGAAAATTTTTGCACTTTCCTATACTGGTCCAATATGCATGGAACACTGTTTTGGCATATCCATAACTTCTTCCCGAGACATGTTTTGGAAAATATGAGACCATGGTCAAGTAGACAACTCAACAAGGTACATCCTGACCATACGGTGAGGGCATTTACTCTAACCCCCAAATTATTGCGGGCATTTCCTTGAGGCCACCTAGACCAGTTTTCCAACACTTAGCCATTTTTAGGAATTTACTAAGTATGTAAACATTAGTGAAAACTGCTCTAAGAGAATGCCCGCCATAATTCATGGTTTGAGAAAAATTCCCACACCATCATACCAGGCTATAGCTTGTTGAAGTGGCTATCTAGTCATGGTCTCAATTTGCCTTAATCACTTCCGAGGAGAAAGTTATAGGTCTGCCAAAACAGGGTTTTGCACTAGAGGAAGTAAAATTGACTAAGTAGCCTCAAGAAAATGCCCGCCATAAATCATAGGTTAAAGTAAATTCCTACAACATATGGTAAGGCTGTACCCTATTGATTTGTCCACCTAGCCATGGTCTCTGTTTTTCTTAAGCATGTCTGATCAGAAAGTTACAAGTCTGCTAAAAAATTAACCTACCAAATTGAGAAAAGACTTGTTTTGCATATTAAGAACAAGTGAAATTAGGCTAGGTGTTAAAATCATAAGGTTAAGGGGCTATTTGGAAATGCCTGCCAGGAACTGTCCTTATGGGGATAAATTTATCAGTTCACATGAAATTGTTGCTTGTTGAAGTAGCTATCCAGTGATGGTTTCATGTTACTTCCTGATAGTCACTTGTGCAATAAATTAACCTGCCAAAGTAGGAAAAATATTGTTTTGCATATTACAAACAGGAGAAACAAAAGAGGTCCAAATTATGAAAAATGGCTAAGTGTTGGAAAACTGGTCCAAGTGGCCTTTAGAAATTGCCCGCTGTACCTCATAGGAGAATGATAAAAATTATCTAAAACTATAATGATATAGCTTGTTGAAGAGGCTATCATACCATGGTCTCAATTCTCAAAGAGGGTTTTTGATGACAAAGTTAAAGGCCTGCCAAAATAGGGTTTCAGTTTTTTTTTGCACCAATGGTAGTAAAACTGCCCAAGTGGCCTTAGGAAAATTCCCGCCATAATTCATAGGTTAAGGTAAATGCCTGCCCCATAGTGTTAGGTTGTAGCTTGTCAATTTTTTTACCTGAACATGGTATCCGATTGTCTTGAGCGTTTATAAAAAGTAAGTTATGGGTCTTCCAAAACAATGTTTTAGGCGGATTGCTCCAGTCTAGGAAAATGCAAAAATTGTCTAAGTATAAAATTACTTGTAAAAATGCCCGAGTGAGCTCAATAAAATGCCTGCCATTTCCTGTGGTTGATATCTTAAAATATTTTGAGGGTATGGGTCTCTAGACTGTTGATTGGTGCATCCAAACATATCATTGGTTTGTCCAAAGAGTCTCCGGAGGTGAAGATATTGATCTTTCAAAAGTGCGTCCTAGCCTGATTTGCACTACTCCATAAAAATGCTCGCCGAGGAGAGAGAAAGAGGTCTCAAAGGATGAAATTGGTCTAGATGGAATGAACTTGTTGGCCTCTATCCATTGGGTGTCTCATACTTCCAAGTTGATGAAAATAAAAATCTCCTCATTTTGACCTAGGGTTGACAATTTTGTCTTAGTGTTGAATTGGTAGTTTAAAAATCTAGTGTTGATTGGATGTTTTGGCAGGCCATTATCTTCTTCGAACTGTGCCTTGCCAAAAAAATTTATGTTGCCAACACGGGGCGAGTTCCATTTATCACATGCCACAGAGGTGAAACGAATGGTTTTCTGAGGGAGGACAATGTTGATTATTCAGGTAAATCCATTTTTACCTTGTCCTTTTACCAACCCCGTTTACCACGGCTTCTTTGCCATTAATAAGAACAGGGATAGAGACATATGGCTTGCCGGCTTCCGGTGGTGGATACACCACTACCCTCTCCCACTCTCGGTTTTCACTGGCAGATTTAGGGGTTCTCTCATATTTCTATACTTTTGGGGTTTTTGACGACCTGGATTTTTTGACTCTTTCATCCAGACCCTTGGATCCTCTTCTCGGCGGAAATCCATATTCTCTGTTTGCACCTCCTCAGCTGAACTCGGATTTCGGTGCCCCTATGATTATGGACATTGATTGCACCCGGGTTGAGCATCTCCCTGATAATTGGGGGGAACCCTCTTATGATCCTAGCTCCGACTTCCTAGATGCGAGTTGGCCTTCGACTTTCACTACTGACACCGCTTCTGCACAGGACCGGGTCTTATCTTTACCTTCGCTGGAAAACCCTAAGGGTTTCATTGCATCATTTCTTCAACATTCTGATTAGCAGGGCTCCCCTCCGGAGGATACAGTTTCATAGGACAAGGCAGCTTCAGGCTCTGGTTTGACTTCAAAAATCCCTCCTTGCTCAGTGGGGGATCCACTGGTGGGTGGGAAGAAGAAGGAAAAGTGCCTTCAATCCTTAGGGACCGCTATGAACCTTATCCGTGGGAAAAAAATTAGAGTGGCCACCCAGTCTCTCGGTGTTAGTTACTTTCCCTGGGTAGACCCGGGTTAGCTGTAATTTCTAGACCAACAGAACCCTTAGCTCACTGGCCCTTTCGGCAACAGGTCGCAAAAGCAACCTGAAGTCTCACCCGAAGTGATTCTAATGGGTGGCAGAAGACTCAAGTGTCCTCAGCCAGGTTCCGAGGCATCCAGGGTGCTCAAACCCACCCTTGCTCTCTCTTCAAGGGCTAACTTATCGCATTCTATTACCTCGGCTATACCCCTGCCTTATCGCGTCGCGCAGGAAGTGCGATAAGTCTTCCCCTCATATGATCCCGTCTAACGATACCTAAGATATCGCAGGGTGCGATATCTTCCCCCTTTCTGTCCCTGCGGTACGTTATTCTTAGCCGCTTCCTGGATTAATGCATGGTTTCGCCCACCCTTATCTTATTTCTGAAGATAGCAATATTATTTAATCTCTAAGCATAACCCTCACTAATGAGCTTGACCCCTGATGTTCTGCAACGATGTGACTGTATAGAGTATTACTTTGAGCATTGTCCTAATTACGCTCTTCATGCATTACATTCATTCCATACCCGAGTATTGTCCTTTATTAAACAAAGATCTAGTTCGCTAGGATTTAGCTATGATTCTCACAATGGTTACACATCAACCAGAACTAAACTGACGACCATATACATTACTTATAAACTGAAGGAAGCATTCATGTATATTAGAGATAAGTAAATAAGAGCAATAGCTATACAACTACAATCGCGCTACTTAGATAAGCACGTAGAGTAAAACGCAGTTCTGTCACAACTCTTTGCAACAGAGGTCTTCTGGGAAACTCCACCTCATTGGAAGCCCTTCTCTATAGACCTCCCTTCTTCTCCTGGCTCTTACAATGCATTCTCTTTCTTTTTCAATCCCAGTGGATTGCGCAATCTCTTAATGGGTCGGCCCCTGCTTTTGGGGAATGTACAGACTCTGTATTACAAAGACTCGACTACCCTCTACTCCTATCACTATGTGGCCAACCCCTTTTCATATAAAAAGACTCCTATATATAGATGCCCCGAAGGTCTCATCGCAGTTACAAAACTGTGGGCCTTATCCCAATAGTGACTCAACCCTAACCACTTACAGTCAACTAGCTGTACTTCCATAGCCGCCTCCTGTCTCGTCGCCGCTTCCTGCAGTCCTTAGTCTTTAATGCATCGGCCCGTTGCTTCTTCTTGGTTCCAGCGACGCTGACTGTGGTCCTTCTTCTTAATGAGGGTAGCTGAACCCTCTCTTCATCTTCGGCGCCTATATTATGGTGGTTGAGCTCTCCCTTCGGCCTCCTCCTTGTACCACATGCTTTGACTTTTCTGTACATATCGCCGCAATTCCCCTCGGAATTTGCGCTACGGCGATATCTTTGTCTTGTCGCCAAAATTGGTGCTTTCTTCCAAAAAATGGTTATCTTTCCCAAAATTAGCAGCTTCCTAAATGCTGCAGAAGTTCTCTCCAACAACTCCCCTAACACTTACTTGTGGCTCGTCCCCGAGCCACTCACAACATCAGCCTGCTTCATCTGCCTAAGCTTATCCTTTGCTGCCCGTGAGATTGTTGCGAATTGTGCTTTAAGCGCTTTAATACTTTCATCCATGCTTGTTACTTCTTCCTGCGCTGCGCTTAGCAGTTCAGCTATTACCAAGGAGTCTTCTGTGCTCTCAATGACTCCTTTACTTGAGGTGAAGCTTTTCACCTTTTTCTCCAGTTCATCAACCAGATGTGCGACTTTACTTTCGTGCGGACTAACTTCGTTAGCCAGGTTGATCTGTTTTTCTCTGTACTTCTGCACTTGCTGTTGAAATTGCGTGATTTCTCCTTTCTTCCTTATCTTCGCAAGAGCACTCAAGCCCTTGTACTCTTCTTCAGCTCGTGATATCGCATCTTCAAAGTGCTTAATATGCTGATTGAGCTCGGCTTTCTGTGGGAGCTCCTCGAGCTCCAGCCATGTTTTTGATGCATCCTCTAGGATAGCCTCTGTTGCTTCCACCCGACACTGCATCTATGTCTGTACAATTCTGATAGCTTGCACTCTTGCTTCTTGGATTTCCTCTGGAGTAAGCGGCCTATTCGCTTCCAGTGCAGCAATCCTTGCTTCATATTCTTCCTCAATCTTTTTCTTCTCTTCATCTAGAGCCTTTGCTCTTTCCGCTATTTTTCTGATCTTTTGAGTTATTTCTAACTCAGGCCTGATATCGCACTGCGGAAGTTCTGCTGCGATATTCTTTAAAACAAGGAAGACATCCTGCTCCCGCTGAACATATTGCGTCAACTGGGCACTCTCTGCCTCATGCTGTGCAATGAGCTGCACATTTTCGTTAGATAATAAAACATTATGCTCATATGTGACTTGTTCTCTGTGCCTCAGCTCCGTGCCTATCTGCTGGAAAATCTCGTACAACTGGTCCACAGGTACTTCTGGTAGGTTCACCTCAAGAGGATGAACCATCTGTACTTCCATAGGAACAGGGAACTTAATGCTTCCCGGCGGTATACGAACAATGTTCGTGCGGTCCCTTGCAATACTTTCTTCTCTGGTCTGTAAAGGGGGCTGCGAACTTTCTGCTACTGCGGTTGGAGCTGGCTGAATCTGCATGGAAGCAGTCTTCTCAGTTATTGCCTTCAGCTCTCGCAATTTCTTGTCAAGGCTTATGCGCATCAGATCCTGCGATGACTGAATCGCAGCGAATTTATCCCGCATCTTCTCATGTATTCGGCTGGCGATGAGATCATACTCATCCTCTGTCATGATCGGTGCCTGCGGTTCTTCGAAAGTAACCGCCTTTGTTCTCTTCTTCTTTTCTCGCAGCGGAGAAGGGCCTTGAGTACCCTTTCTCTTAGAACCTATTGGTTCTTTCACTTTATCTTTGGGATCTATCTCCGGAACATCTTCTGGATCCTCAACTGGAGTATCAACTGGAACTAGGCCAGAGGATAGATCATCATACATCTGCTTCATTTCCTCATCAAAACAGTTCTTAATGGTATCTTCAACCTGCTGGATTTCCATGCGATATGGGCCAGGGGCCCATTCCTTATGTTTCCTGAATCCCTTGGGTCTGATATATGTTTTATCCCTGTCGACTTTAAATTCCAGCTTGGACTGATAGAGATCAACGACCGGCGAGTCGACATGCAGAATCGTTGCGACGGACTCAAGCAATAGCATATAATAGTCATGGAATACCATTGCATTATTCTTGTGCTTCTCTGGGTGACTACTCGCCCATAGATTTGAATACCTCGTGCCTCTGCACGCCCCTGGTGCCAGTTGTGGAAACTGCGAATTGGGCGGCTCTTTCCATCCAATAAAAGCCATAAGGATCAGCAGCCACGAGAAGTGGAAGCTGTGAAGCGGATCCTGCTGCGCCTGCGCACAGTCTTGAAAGAAACTATTCAGCAAAAATAAACTCCAGTTGTAAGGTTTACCTTTTATGACTTCAATCGCTAGGCGGATAACTGAGCCTGTGACTTCCTTTGGCCTCACTTTGAGGAGGAGCTTTCCTGCCAACAGACTAACAGTAAATCGCAAGGCGTCATCCTGTATTGAGTTGACATCGTAGGCGCGATCTCCTCTTTGCAGCTTATACTCCACAACCTGCTTGGTTGAGAGCCTGGTATCCTTTGTGGCGCCATCAATATTTATCTGGGGGTCGAAGCCAGTCTTCGACAGACCGCTAATGCGGTGAATAAGGTCAACATTAACATCTATCCGGTTACCCAACCATAAGTAACCACCATGCACACATGAGAGTAGCATCCGCACTACAGCATTTACCTCTGAGCCCCGTCCAAAGTGTGGAATGTCCAGGAGATTGAGCAGTCCCGACGGTGCTAAATGGCTTGCATGGTCCATGGGGACGAACTCATCGCGCTCTGTCCTTGGGTTCCTCTGAATCGTCATATAACGATCGCGACGGAAGTGTGGGTAAAGCTTATAATCTCTTAGATTATAATCAGTGAACTTAATAGCATGCATGTTCCCCCACAGGTTACCTTCTTCCTTCACTCGCTTATTCAGTGGTGGGAGTACGAGTTCATATCTAAAGTCTTTCGGAAGGACAATTGCTGGTGCATTTTCCATCCTTGGCGGAAAGTATACGGTAGCGACTGTGACTTCTTCCGGAAGTTCCTGCTCCGGTTCTTCTGACTCTGTGCTACTCGGGGTCTCGCTAGGCTCCATATTAGCTAAGGTTCTTGGTGACTGCCGTGTGGATGGAGAATCAACAGTAACTTTCTTTCCTTTCTTAGCCACAGCTGAAGTCATAGCACACTCAATTCCACCCCTTTGGAATCTCTGCAACACGTCTTCGAGAGGCTCGTCTGGCGCGAGGAACCTTCCCCTGTGGTACTCTGGACTTCCTATGATTGCTAATCTGATGCAAATCAAAGTCTGCAACTGTTTTTGGCTTCCCTGCTAAGAACTCTGCTGAGAGTGCGCATGGCTCGTCTCAAATGCGCTCAACTTCTTCCAGTAAAAAATTGACCAAGTAGCCCCGTTCTTTGAATAAGACATGTATTTATCATAAGGCGGGAACTTCAAACGGTAACGGACCAGTAAACTGGACCCGTTGGCGGCATTTAATGCATAGACAAGACAGCACCCCGCGCCCATTTATTGAAAACGCCGTTTGAAATTTCGCTGGGAAACTGTGCGCTGGAGTGATGTCGCATCAGATTTTCCAAATCTAGAAGAATCGTCGTACTGCTGCCAAATCTTAGTACAACAGATACTTATCAGTCGTACACTTAATGCTTGTCAGAAGGCGAAGTGACTAGCCCTCTGAGCAATTCAAAAGTTGGTATCGCATCGATCTGCTTTCTATCTTCTGTGATACGATATCGCAATGCCTGGAAATGCAAAGTGCAAAAAAAACTCGCATCGTATCAAAATTATCGCAACAACCAGAAAAGCTTGCTGCGGATTCTTACCTAAAGTATTTCCCGGTGTAGACTCCTTAGGGTGCGATGCCTCATTTCAACTACACTGGACATCTGCACCATTTGTTTCTTTTCTGGGCTAGGGCTAGGAGGTAGCATGGCCTTCACAATACAGCTTAAGCCTACTGCCATTGATCAAGGTAGGAAGAGACTCCCCACTCATAGTACGAAGCTGGATAGCACCTCCATCTGTTATGTGCTAAATTTGATATGGCCCTAACCAATGAGTCTTGAATTTTCCAGGGAACTTTATAAACTTACTGTCATAAAGGAGTACCAAGTCTCCAAGCTGAAAGGTTTTGTTCTTGATATGCCTATCATGCCAAGCTTTTTCTCGTGCTTTCTGCACTTTCTGATGGAATCCTGCGATAAATCTGTCTTCCTCCAGATTGAGCAACTGAGCCAATCTCTCCTCTAAAGTATCAGAATCGGCCATCTCTGTAAGTTGAGCAATCCTTAGACTGGGTAAGATATATTCCATAGGCATAACAGCCTCTTGTCCATATACCAGGCTGAAAGGTGTGTGTCCTGTTAATTTCTTGCACGTGGTCCTGTAAGCCCATAATACAGCATTAACTCTAAGGTCCCAATCATCCCTTTGACTGTTACAGATCTTTGTCAGAGCATGTTCGAGTATCTTATTGAAAGCCTCCACCGTACCATTAGCTTGAGGGTGGTAAGGTGTACTCTTATGGTGCTGGATTTCAAATTCCTCTGTCAAGGCTTCTATGGTGCAATTCAAAAAATGTGTGCCTTGATCACTCATCAAGGTCACTGGGCATCCAAATCTAGTGATGATGTTTTCAAAAATAAATTGTGCTGCTGTAGCAGCATCACAATTCCTGACTGGTTTTTCCTCAGCCCACCTGGTGAGGTATTCTGTTGCTGTAATAATATATCTCACACCAGTTCGTTTTCCTGGGGGGTTAATAGGACCCACAAAGTCTATAGCCCACTTATCGAATGCGCGTAGCGTTATCTGTGGTCGCAACGGCATTTCATCTCTTCTGGAGGGCTTGCCTGTCCTCTGGCAGATGTCACATGATCTGCAAAACTCTTTACTGTCTTTATGTAATGTAGGCCACCATAATCCGGCTGATAGGATTTTCTGAGCAGTAGGCTTCCCTGCGAAATGACCTCCTGCGATGCCCGAATGTGCTTCCTTAAGAATAGTCTGTTTCTCGTGGGGCATAACGCATCTGCGCAAAATTTCATCTGGGCCCAGCTTATAGAGATGTCCTGCAATCAAGGTGAAGTCTGCTGCTTTCACCACTAATTGTTTCTTTTGTTGCTTAGTAAAATCAGACGGTGCCCACCCTGTAGTGAGAAATTGAAGTATGTCTTCATAATATTCGTCTACGACCTGAATAGAAAACAATTGCGCATCAGGAAAATTGTCCTCTAAGTTACTTGGTTCTTCGCCTGAGTCTATCCTTGACAGGTGATCAGGTCCTACATTTAGTCTTCCTGGCTTGACAATGATTTCGAAATCATATTCCTGAAACAACAATAGCCATCTGCATATTCTTCCCCCTAACACTGGCTTATTGACCAAGTACTTTAATGCAGAATGGTCAGTGAACATCTTGAACGGGGCACCCAACAGATAGTGCCGAAATTTCTGTAGAGCATACACCATTGCTAACCCTTCCCTCTCTGTGGTGGTGTAATTCTTCTCAGCTGTCGATAATCTCCTGCTCGAGTATGCGATAGGGTGATCAATACCCTCTTCTCCTGGCTGCGTGAGAATAATGCCTAGTGCGATGCCAGATGCATCCACATGAACATGAAAAGGCTTGCTCCAATCTGGAAATACCAAAATAGGTGCTGTAACCATTTTTTCTTTAAGAGTGTCGAGACTCCTCTGACATTCCTCATTCCACTGAAATCTGATATCCTTCTTCAATAATTTCTCCATTGGTGCGGTAATCTTGGCATAACCTTTAATAAACTTTCTATAGTACCCGGTATGACCAAGTGTAGTTCTCAGTTGCTTTACTGAGTTAGGTGCTGGTAAATTGACAATGATGGCGATCTTCGCAGGGTCTACCATCAAGCCTTGTCTGCACACAATGTGACCCAACAACGTACCAAAAGGCGCACAAAATATACATTTTTTTAAGTTAAGGGAAATCTGGTGCTGTCTACATTTTTCAAACATTAATCTCAGATTTCCTATGTGCTTCTTTAGTAGTCCAAATACTGTCCAATCATAAAAATAAACTTCTAGAAATCGATGGATGTATTCCTTAAAGACAGCAACAACTACTCTAGAAAAAATTGCTGGGGCATTCTTAAGACCAAAGGGCATTACCATATACTGAAAGGAGCCCCATTCTATCGCAAACGTGGTCTTGTGCCTGTCGTCTAGGTGGATTCTTATCTGGTGATAGCCTGAAAAGCCATCAGTGAATGAATATATTTCTTGTCCTCCAACATTGTCTAAGACTTCATCAGTGAAGGGTGTCGGAAATGGGTCATGTAGCGATGCATCATTCAGTTTGCGCAAGTCGACATAGATCCTGATGTCTCCTTTTGTTTTCTTTTCTTGTACTACCATGGGAGTAACCCACTCACTTTCTTCAACAGGCTCAATGATGCCTGCTGCTAGCATCTTATCTATTTCATCTTTTACTTTTGCTTTATACCGCGGGTTCAACCTGTATGGACGTTGCTTAACCAGCTTAGCATCCTCCTTAAGCGGTATCCTCATGACTCCTAAGTCACCCACTATTCCCTTCATTTCTGTAAAGCTGGTAGGAAATAGGTCCTGATACTCATGTAGTAGGTCTGTGATTTGGCCAATTGTCTCATCATCCCAATAATCTCCAATAGAGGCAAACTTAGGTTCTGTTTCTGTGCCAATATTGCTCATTTTAATCTTGATTGGTTCTGTTACAGCTGGGATTTCCAGGTGTGGACCTTCAACTTCACGCGTACCTTCGGTTTCTGCGATATTGATACTGCGAGGATCTTCATCCTCATCGCCTGAATCTTGTGCAAAGTTGTAACATTCCAAAGCATGTTCCATCTGAATAGCCCACTCGGGTTGTGAATCCGCTGGTAATGTGCAATCCTCAAATATTTTAGTCTTTATGATCTTCAAGGCCCGATCAATGCTTGGATACTCAAATTCAAAACTGAAAGTAAGCAAAAAGTTTTCAATCATAATAGGCCATGAGATAGTTCCTTTTCTTAGCTCTGTTTCTGTATACCAGTTCCTTGGAACTGTATCCAGTGTGTGGATAAACAAATGAACCCATTCATCTGCTGAAATTTTTAACCAAATCTGTTCACAGATCATAATGTGTGTTCTGGGATCACTTTCTCCTATGTATTTCTGTTGTGTACAGTCTCTTTCTTTAGAGAATCTGATACGCATCAGTCTCTTACAATCATACCATGATGTGATATGTTCCTTGTGTGTGTACCAGCATCTTGCAGGTGTGGCTCTAACTGCGAGATCAAAAACCTCCATCCTCTGCTCTTGAGGAATCTCTTGTTCAAACTGCTTTAAGAAATCATTGACATCCGCTAATCCATCAAAAGTTGGAATATACCTGTTTTCTGCCCCAATCCATCGCAGTGATTTAGTCATGAATGCGCATCTGCGAGTAGAAACTTCGTTGAGTCTATTTTGCCAATTCTCTAAGTCGACATCTGAATCTTATGTGCATGAGCTATCACATCTCCAACTAATATGTCCATCGGCTGTAGGATCAATGTAATCTGTCTGATTAGAAGTCATCTGGTACAAATTTTCCATGTTATGCACCTCCTCTTCCGCTTTGATCGGATCAATGTAGCGAGGACCCTGTAGGGGGTCTAGTGGTGCGATAACCCGGACTTGAGCATCTTCAAATGTCATCTGCCTTTTCTTCAAGTTGATAACAGCCTTGTTATCAAAAGCCCAATCAATACCTAATAGAGGTGGATAGGGTTTGGTATCACCAATAATTTCTATGACCTCAAAATATGCATACGTGTGAACTCCATCGATGTCCACTGGGACATGCGATAGGCGACCCATCGGTGATATTCTCTGCTGATTGGCTAGTCTCAGATGGATAGGGGATCTGCTTAGTTTTGGACTACCCATCTGTTCCCATGTCTTCTTAGTCAGGACATTTACTTCTGATCCTAAATCTAGGATAACCTCGTCCATTTCAAATAGTCCGATCTGCGCTGTGAGCCTCATCTCTCTTCCTGTCCTTGTATGGCCCATTATATGGTGAATAGTTCGCTGTGTATTGCTCAAGGAAGGGCTCTGTTGACATTGATCGATAAATTTCTGGAGTTCCTCTACAGCTTTCCCATTTCTCAGAAGTTTCAAACAACTCTGCAGGAAGGACTGTACACTTCCTGTCAATACCTCTTCGTCGCATCTTCTAGATGTGCTAGCCTGCGGTATCTGTACAGTACTAACATCATGGGGTAGCTTCCGCGGTATACCCTGAGATGGTAATAATAGTGATCTGGAATGTGTCTGTTCAGCAAAGGAGGTCTTAGTTTGCTGAAATGCCTCCTTATTCTTCTGTAGATCAAGTGGGATAGGTTTTTCTGGAGCTTTGCGCACCCACTGCGTTCCTGTCGTTTTTTCCTCATTCTGCGATATGTTACTTGTAGAGAGACCACTGCGAGTTACAATATTAACTCGTGGTTCTGTTTCTTTCTGCTCGGCAGCGATAAACTGGATAGTCTGATTGGTTGCTGGCTTGGCGTCCTTGATCTTAGCTATCAATATGGGACACTCCTCTATTGTATGATCATAAGATTTACAATACTTGCATGTTGTAGTGGGGTTCTGGCAGTCCCTAGCGTAATGTCCTGTACCTCCACAATTATAACAGGTAATAGGTCCACGGCCACGGCCAGATTCATAGCCTCCTCCACGTCCTCGACCTCTGAAATTTCCTCCACGGCCTCCCTGAGCCGGATCAATTTGTGGACGTACTGATGGTCCAGATGCTTCTGATTGGACTCTGTAAAGGTCATGCTTTCTTTCTATCATTAACTCATAAGCTCTATAGTTGTTTTCGTCATGTCCAACAGATTTACCAAAATTGCAATATAGGTTCTTTGGTGTCTGCACATATTTCTGAAAGAGTGGACATTCCTGAGGTCTGTGTCCTCTAGTTCTACAAATTTCACACCATGGCCCCTGATTCTGCATCAACGGGTTAGGAGCTCCGCTGGCGAGATAGTCAACAAAGACAGGGCAGTTATCCTTACTGTGTCCCTGCGCTTTACACTTAGTACACCAAATTTCTTGCGCAACCTCCTTTCCTTTCTTAATTTCATGCATCTGTAAGGTGAGGTTAGCTAGCTGATTTTGCAGATTAGTGATACCTGTGTTAGTCTCTGCTAGGGGTGAAGCCTCTAGTTTCATTGCCATTTCTAATGCTTCATCTTGTGTATTTAATTTCTGTTGCATTAGTGGAAGTCTGATGTGTGGTAACATTGCTGCGATAAACCACTCTTTATGCTGTTGAGGCGCAAGCTCAAAGCTTACCTGATCAATGAGGGTTTTGAATCTCTGGTCAAAATCCCAAACAGTCTCCGTAGGCAATTGCTTAATATCTTTAAGTTCTGCTATGCATTGTGACTCGGATTTAGGTTTTTTAAACTCTTTGATCATAGCAGTTCTGACCTGTGCAAGCGTTCTGTTATGTCCAGTGGTATACTTCATATACCAAGTTAATGCTCTTTCTCTGAATGTGGTGGCCAGCTGGACAAGCTTGACATTATCATCTTGTATTTGCTTAATGGTCCATATGGCTTCGCATAGGAACCAGTGCTGTTCAGGGTCCTCCGACCCTGTACCTTTGAATGTTGGTAACTTCATATCATCTCCCATTCTGTTTCTAGGTGGTGGGTTCTGGTATGCTGTATTACTACCACTCGGCGGTGTAGATGTAGAGGGTGTAGCGGTAGTATGCGCTGTATGAGAGCTACTGGACGGGGTTCCTGCGGGATTACTCTGAGTTCCGACTGGTTTTTGAGGAGTCCTAGGGTTCTAAATCTGCTGTCTAGGGTTACCTGAACTGTTTTCTTCAGAAGAAGATGAGTCGTTGACTCTATATCTTTTACCACTACGTGTATGTCCAAGATGCTCGTAATCACTCTCAGAGTCTACTGACATTACAATATCATACTACTATTCATCTGAGGTCATATCCAGCACTCCTTTTTCATATAGTAATTGCTTAATGGACAGATTTAGAGAATTTAGGTACTTACCGCGATAACCCTTGAAGAAGTATTGTTCTGCTGCGCTGAAACTCTTTCTCTGATCAACCGCGAACTCTGTGATGAAGCCTTCCAGCAAACTCGCAAGCCAGAAATCTACTGCGCGTGAGATGGGATTATCGACACCTTTCAAGGTCTGAATCAACCCTGCTGTCCAGACAACTTCTCGATTCTTCTTGAGACCGCTGTTGTCAGCAAGCTTTGATAACCAATCATATAACTCAATAGCATAGGTTACGAAGAATATCTCATGGAGATCTGTAAAAATGTGCTTCTGTAGCCAATCCTCAGTGCTCAGTCTAGGATTCTGGTTTTCTTTTACAGCAAACTCTCTTTCTTTTGACTCAACCCACTGGTTAAGTTCTTCCTTGGTAGGATGCCAACAGAACATCTGCTTAATGTGTTCAAACCGGCGACGGAACCATTTGTTAGTTACTTTCCCTGGGTAGACCCGGGTTAGCTGTAATTTCTAGACCAACAGAACCCTTAGCTCACTGGCCCTTTCGGCAACAGGTCGCAAAAGCAACCTGAAGTCTCACCCGAAGTGATTCTAATGGGTGGCAGAAGACTCAAGTGTCCTCAGCCAGGTTCCGAGGCATCCAGGGTGCTCAAACCCACCCTTGCTCTCTCTTCAAGGGCTAACTTATCGCATTCTATTACCTCGGCTATACCCCTGCCTTATCGCGTCACGCAGGAAGTGCGATAAGTCTTCCCCTCATATGAGCCCGTCTAACGATACCTAAGATATCGCAGGGTGCGATATCTTCCCCCTTTCTGTCCCTGCGGTATGTTATTCTTAGCCGCTTCCTGGATTAATGCGCCGTTTCGCCCACCCTTATCTTATTTCTGAAGATAGCAATATTATTTAATCTCTAAGCATAACCCTCACTAATGAGCTTGACCCCTGATGTTCTGCAACGATGTGACTGTATAGAGTATTACTTTGAGCATTGTCCTAATTACGCTCTTCATGCATTACATTCATTCCATACCCGAGTATTGTCCTTTATTAAATAAAGATCTAGTTCGCTAGGATTTAGCTATGATTCTCACAATGGTTACACATCAACCAGAACTAAACTGACGACCATATACATTACTTATAAACTGAAGGAAGCATTCATGTATATTAGAGATAAGTAAATAAGAGCAATAGCTATACAACTACAATCGCGCTACTTAGATAAGCACGTAGAGTAAAACGCAGTTCTGTCACAACTCTTTGCAACAGAGGTCTTCTGGGAAACTCCACCTCATTGGAAGCCCTTCTCTATAGACCTCCCTTCTTCTCCTGGCTCTTACAATGCATTCTCTTTCTTTTTCAATCCCAGTGGATTGCGCAATCTCTTAATGGGTCGGCCCCTGTTTCTGGGGAATGTACAGACTCTGTATTACAAAGACTCGACTACCCTCTACTCCTATCACTATGTGGCCAACCCCTTTTCATATAAAAAGACTCCTATATATAGATGGCCCGAAGGTCTCATCGCAGTTACAAAACTGTGGGCCTTATCCCAACAGTGACTCAACCCTAACCACTTACAGTCAACTAGCTGTACTTCCATAGCCGCCTCCTGTCTCGTCGCCGCTTCCTGTAGTCCTTAGTCTTTAATGCATCAGCCCGTTGCTTCTTCTTGGTTCCAGCGACACTGACTGTGGTCCTTCTTCTTAATGAGGGTAGTTGAACCCTCTCTTCATATTCGGCGCCTTTATTATGGTGGTTGAGCTCTCCCTTCGGCCTCCTCCTTGTACCACATGCTTTGACTTTTCTGTACATATCGCCGCAATTCCCGTCGGAATTTGCGCTACGGCGATATCTTTGTCTTGTCGCCAAAATTGGTGCTTTCTTCCCAAAAATGGTTATCTTTCCCAAAATTAGCAGCTTCCTAAATGCTGCAGAAGTTCTCTCCAACACTCGGGATGGCGGAATTGGCAGGGCTCGCGGGAAGTACCCCAGCCTGGAACGACTAGACCATTGGGTTTAAAATACTTGGGGCTCCCTCTTAACCTACAAACCTGAAGCTACTATCCTCTCTCGCAGTTGGTTTGTTTTCAAACTAAGGAAGAAGGAGGATGTGGATATTCTTTTAAAGAAATACTGGAGTTTTGGAAACACCCCCTTCAATCTGAAAAACTGGACCTCGATGTTCAATGCAGACTGTGAAAGGCTTGATACGGTGTCGGTTTGGGTCAAACTCCCAGGCCTCCCCTGAGAATTCTAGACCTAGGAAACCTTTTGGGAAATTGGAAATTCACTTGGGGCCTTCATCGATGCAGACATGACTTTTATTCAAACACGTAGGAGAACGGTGGCCAGAATTCTTGTCTCCTTAGACCTCTTTCTAGGCCTTAGAGAAAGTCTAAATTTTGTGTGGGGACATATTACCAAGTTTCAACCCCTTATTACGAGGGTGTCCCTTTTCGCTGCCATCGTTTCCATGTTTACGGTCACATTGCTCGGAATGTGCCCACAAACCTTCACTAAGTGGGGGGATTGGCCTAAGAAAATGGCGGTGGGCTATGGCCTCCCAATCGACTCCACTGACACAATAAATATGGGCAGACATGAGGTGGATATTGGGTCTTGAGGAATGCAGATGGATCATACCATGGAAGCACATTATACAGTTTTGCCTGGTTTGGAAGCAGCTCCCATTGTCTCCTCGGCTACTCCTGCACTGATACAATTAGTCTCTTCGACTTTTGGGTATCAATTCTTCTCTCCCTTCTCATTTAAACTCTTTGGTTGATCATTTACAATCTATCTATTTCACTTTCCCGACTCCCCCACCCTCCCCTTTTCCTGATGCCTATCTTGCTACTCCTCCCGCACCCTCCCCAACCTTCCTTCCCTCGACCTCTTCGGTACCTGAACCTACTCTCCATTGTCCCACATCCTCCCCTTCCTCTCCCCCTCAACTTTTACCTCCTTCTTCTACCTTTCCCTACCCAGGTTCGTCAGAGCCTTCCATTGTCCCCTCATCCACACACCGTTCCCTCCTTAAACTTGCATACGGCACTCAGAAATCCATCCTTGGGGCGCTTAGAGCAGCAGATGCCAAGAATGGGGTTCACCAATGAAGATTCTATCCCTAAATTGTCGTGGGTTGGCAAGTGAGCCCAAAAAAAAGCCCTCAAGAGGCTGATTACTCTGCATCATCCTGATGTCTTGCTGCTACAGGAAACATTGGGGCCATAAGAGGGAGTCACAACCATTCTTTCCTCCCTCTTCCCTTTCATGGAATTTTGGGCACTAGATTGCTATGGTCATTCTTGGGGTATTGCCACTGGGTGGAACACTCACAATGTGCGACTTAAAAACTCTTGGGGGCTGCGTTCATCTCTAGGAGTGGAAGTTTATCATGCTATTGAAAACTCCTGCTTCGATATACTAAATATATATGGCAATAATGAGAATCGAGTCCCCTTCTTGGATTCTTTGTCTTGTAAATCCTTTTTCAAATCGGACGACCTTATCATTGGGGGAGACCTAAATTTCTCTCTTGGGAACCATGAAATTTGGGGTCCTAGCGCCAGAACGGACCAACAGGTGGAATTTTTTGAACAACTCTTGCTCTCACACAAGTTGGTGGACCTTCGTCCTGATAAGATCAAACCTAATTGGACCAACAAAAGAACAAGGGCTCACTAGGTGGCCGGACGTCTGTACCATTTCCTCCTAGCTGAACACCCCCTTGATCAAAATCTTGTTTTTCGTCAATGGGTGGATTCAGGGGGACTCTCAGACCATTCCCCAATTTTTCTTGAAATAAAAGGAGCTACTTCTAAACCTCTAAGTCCTTTCAAACTTTTTGACCTCTGGCTTAAAGAAGAGGAGGTCACTCACATCATAAAGGAAAATTGGAATCCCTACTGCCCTACTGATGGGAACTTTGCTGCACAATATTTTTCAAAAAACCTCCTCGATATCAAGAAAAAAATAAAAGATTGGGCCTTCAAAAAGAAGGTACGAGACGAGCTGGAGCTGTCTCAAGTGGATTTAGATCTTCGCACTACCCAGGAGTCAGATGGGTTTGGTTTCTTGAATCCTGACTCTACTCTCCACCTTAATGCTCTTGAAACCCGTAGGAGAAAACTTTTACAAATCAAAGAGCAAACATGGAGACTAAAGAGTACAGCAATTTGGCTCGAATGCGGGGATGAGAACACAAAATTTTTCAAGAATTTTGATAAGGGAAGAAAAATAAAGAATACTATTTGGGAACTTCAAAATGAATAGTTCGAAAAAATCTCTTCCTTTGAAGGGATTGCAACTCTTGGTACCTCCCACTTCGACTCTCTCTACAAAGCTGAAAATCGCACAAACCTTGCAGAAATCATTCAAGTCTCTCAATACTTCCCGAGTTTCATCACTCCTGAGGGAAACTAGAATCTCATGGAGGATATTTTGGAAGAGTAACTTAAGGAAACCCACCACAACTTTCAAAAGGACAAGAGCCCTGGCTCGGATGGTTGGACCATTGGATTTTTCCTGACACATTTTGAGATCATTAGGGTTGATCTTCTTCAGCTTGTGGAGGAATGGAGATCCAAGGGACACATTCACCCTCCCTTGAATTCTACCTTCATTTCTCTCATCCCAAAATCGGATCGGCCATCTACTTTCAACGATTTTCTCCCTATCTCTCTTTACAATATCACATACAAAGCAGTGGCAAAAATTATTGCAAAATGGTTTAAAAAGATTCTCTCAAAGGTCATCTCTCTGGAACAATTTGGTTTTCTAGAAGGCAGACAGATTCATGAGGCAGTTGGTGTGGCCCAGGAGTGTTTTCACTGTTACAATGTATTTTTCCACCTTGTGAGCATCAACACTTATTGGCCTTCATTACTCATTTAATAGACTTAGATCCATTATTTTTCCTTTAGGAACCCACTGTTCCCTATTTTTGTTCCTGTACACTTGTTGTTCCACTATAGCCAGGGTATACGCAGGCTGCACCAGTCTAGCCAGCGTACATCGAGTTAAATGGTAAAAACCATAGAAATTTTACATTTTTACTCCAAAAAGCGGTCTTAGGGTGACCTTTGGCCCTCCATTTACCCCAGAAACGACTCAATTCAACCTTTCACCTACCTTTGGAAGGCTATATATTGAGCTCTTATGGTGCATGGAAGGGGGAAAAAGAGAAAGCACCGTAACTCTATTGGATTTTTTCCGTGACTTGAGTCTACATCCATTGATCCTTGTTGTTGTGAACTTCTTATGTTCACCTACCAAACTCCTTTCATAGTTTGAGTTTTCCATTGGATGGGGGATTGAAGTGGTTGAGGCACAAGTGGAGGGACCTAGTTCTTGGTTCAGATTGGTTGCTGGCAAGAGGTCGTATTATGTACGTCTTGTTATTATTAATGGAAATACTCATTTTCTTGTCCAATTGATCTTGTAAATGTTGTTTAAATTACATTTGGTTACATTTGATTATTATATCATGGACCATGCTATTGATTATGCTAATGTCTTTCATACATTATATGCACTTGCTTGTATATGTTGTTGAGACTAATCTGCAGAGTCAAGTGTAGAGATTGAAAGCTCAACGGGGATCTACTTCGAACATCCAGTTGAAGGTTGGTCTTATTCTCCATATCTTAGCATTTTAAATTATATAGCATTGCATTGGGAATTGAGTTTATTTCTGGTAGTCATCTATCTGTTGTGGTCTGCCCAGAGCCATAGGAAGTGTTTCTCGGTAACATAAATGGCGACTCCGCTGGGGAGGAACCTCCATTTTGGGGATTTTTAGGCATTTTTCCTTATTTTGAGTTGTTGTTTGTAGAGCTTCTATGTCATTGAATGGCCATTGGGATTTGCATTCGAAAACTTGATTTTTCTGGTTTGTTGGACTCTTTTTTGGCTCATTTCCTTTTCCCTGTACGTGGGTCAGCCTAGTTTTTCCCGTGTCTACCCGCTACTATTAGTACTGTAGCCAGTGTATAGATGCTACTGTTCCTTGAACAATCGCGTACAACTCTGGGATTGTCTTGTTGCTTACCTTGGGTTGTTGCTGGGTTGGTTCTGAGTGTTCCTGAGTCTTAGTAAGCCTGTTTTCTGACTGTTCCAGGCTTTGTTATTGACCAGGAACTCCCATTTCTTTAGTTATTCAGATTTTTGGTTTCCCACCATTGTTCGATTTTTATAGCTCATTAGCTTGGCCGAGTCTTACTGTTTGGTTTTGCTAGGTTTTCTGCTTGATATGCTCTGCATTTTTTACTGAATAGTTTGATTTTGCTTGCATTTTTTCATTCCATTTATATTGAAAAAATACAACAAAAAAAAATTCATTTTCCTTTCATTTATAAGCGAAAATACAAAAATATTTGCTTTACGTTCCTACATTTTGCATCAGAGTGATTGTGATTTCATCTAGTACTTGATTGTGCATTGAAACTATAAAGAGATTGCATATTTATTTCCGAAAGAAATGTTGGATTGATTGTCATATTAGTGGCATGCTTTTTATTGAATAGATGAGTCTAGTGCTTTTTGATTGTGCATACCATTGAGTCTTTTACTTCATCAGTTTCACGACCATATCCCTTGAGTAATTACAACCATTAAAATTAATGCTTAATATTAAAATTGATTAGAAATGATTTACTCTTTGATAGGGTGCACCAACTAGCATATGTTTAGAGTCTTGGAATAGATCATTGTGAGTTAACAATCCAAGACTATTGAACCAACACTATGTGTCTGACCAGGGAATGGTGAAACCCATGGTATACATCGGTGTTCTCAGGAATCTCTACTCAAACTAGAGTTAAGCACGAGGTCACCGGAGGTTCATTGCAGAGATAGCCCTCCAATACTAGCTAAACGTGGGAGATATTTCCAGGATTTGTTCGTGTACGGGCTCTTGGTGGATTTGACCCTCTTGAGTTTCGGGCTTAGCTACCCTTCCCATATGACAGATACCACCTGCTACTATCCTCCTGAGCATTGGTTATATGTGGTGGCCTTAGTTGCTTTACCTATGTATCACATAGGGTGCTTGCAGTGGTTATGCTGTGAGTATCCTCATTCAGATAGGGGTCGGACAACACAATTGTTGTATGTATAGGGATTTGATCCTGTGCACGTAGTGAAGTCTGAGGGCCCTTATATCTGATTTTTTTACCTTTGATTTGTTAGGATATTCCTATAATCCATCCTAGTCCTACCAATATTTCCATTATTTACATTTTTAGTCTTGCATGCATTTCTGCGTGCAGCATGCATTATGCATGCATCCTAGTCATCAGTCCCAACACCTAGCCTTAGTTAGCCAGCCCCTGGGAGCTTCTCTCAGATCAGTTTTAGCCCTCCTAGAGCTTAGTGTGCCCTTCCTCCTTGAATTAAGGAAGCAACTCGCCCTCTCTCACCTACCATTCAGTTGTACTTTAGTTAGTTGAGTTATCATCAGTTCTTTCCTTGATTTAAGGCTATACTAACTCTCCATTGACTGTATCACTCCGATAAACCTCCAGTGAGACTAAACTGCCCATTCTGACTCCAGTTAGCTCCTCATGCGCCCTCCACTGAGCCTCCTTCATTCAGTTAGTTCCAGCTACACTCAGTTACACCTACCACACTCAGTTAGACTTAGTTTGCTGATGGTTGACAGTTACTTGAGCATTGATGACTCCACTGATGATGAGATAGACTTCTAGTTATGCTCTGATGACACTCCAGTGATATTTTGATCACTCCATGAAGGCTAATTTGAATTGCCACCTTGGCATTTGAATCCCATTCTGACTCCAGTTAGCTTCTCATGCGCCCTCCACTGAGCCTCCTTCATTCAGTTAGTTCCAGTTACACCTACCACACTCACTTAGACTTAGTTTGACTGATGGTTGACAGTTACTTGAGCATTGATGACTCCACTGATGATGAGATAGACTTCTAGTTGTGCTCTGATGACACTCCAGTGATCTTTTGATCACTCCATGAAGGCTAATTCAAATTACCACCTTGGCATTCGAATCCTAAATTCTTTCTTGTGAGGTATACATCATCTCTTAGATTTTCTATGAGGATTTCCACATGGTATCGGAGCATGTTGAGAGTATTGTTTATCTCCATTCTTGAGAGTTTTTTGCAGGTTATTATCAATATTTCGAGTGCAACAGTTGCAGCAGTTTTTGCATCTTTTGCAGAAGTACCAGTTGCAGACTTTTCTATTGTTTTTGCAGGTCTTCTACAACTTCCATGTATTCAGAAGAAATCCCTCCTCTTTGTCCATTCAACTATGATGAATGGAAACAAAAAATGATAGCATATTTGAAGAGCCAGGATCTCTTTGATTATTGTTTTGAAAGAGAGTCTGAATCCTCTGAAGAAGAGAATGACTTGTTAAATGAAGGTGATAGAGCCTCTGGAACCATGATTCTTGATATGTCTCATTGTATGGTAATCGATTCCGTTAATTTTGCTAAAACTCCAAAAGAGCTATGGGCCCATATGGATGAAAGATTTGGCAAACAGAATGAAGGGATTGGTCCAAACCATTTCGAGAGAAAGCCCAGTGATGCATTCGCCCTCCTTGATGATCTCATTGATCATGAACCAATATAAAACATATCTCATATTGAAGTTGTCCACAAAGAAGAAGAACTTGCAGATTCTACACTCATGCTCCAGATTTCTTCTATTTTGAATTATGTGCCAGCTCACACTCTAGAAATTGTAGAAGGTCCTAAATCCTCTCTTGCACCATAGTTTGTTGGTTTGCATCATTATCTATTGAATGTTTTGGAGGTAAAATCAGCCATTGGAGGTAATGCATTCGCTCTCGTTGATCACTCACCTCTTATGTACTACTATATGATCATTATTTGATGCTTCCAGAAGGTTATTGAAGATAATGTTTATTGCCATTCGCTTGGGATAATTTCTCATGCACTTACTGGTTTTGATCTCACCTCTAATGGTTCAAAGGGGATCTCAAGAAACCATGATTCAAGTCTTGGATCTAATTTGTATTCCAAGCAAACACTGATATTTGATGGCCATTGCCATTCGCTTGGGATAATTTCTCATGCATTCAATGGTTTAGCTCTCACCTCAAATGGTTCAAAGGAGATCTTAAGAAACCATTCTTTAAGTCTTGGATCTGATTTGGATTCAAAACATTTACTATTATTTGATGGTTCTTTTTGGCATAATCTCACCCATGATGGTTCAAAGGAGAAGACAAAAGACTATCTGCACATTCATAGACTTGATCCTACCTCAACTGATTCAAATCACAGGTTCAATGATCATCCTCATACTTTTGGATTTGTCCTCATCACATTCGATTCAAAGAGAAAGTACAAGCACATGCTTTCTAAGCATGATCCACTTCTTCACAAGAAGAAGATACCTCCAGACATATGACCAAGCATCACACCTGCTTGAGTTTGGAGCATTTATTTTTATGTGTGCCTTATAGTCTATTTTGACGGGGGGTATTTTTCCCATGAGGTTTTCCCCATTTCATCGGTTTATTGACTGTTATTATTATTCATTGTATTGGGTGACCTATGGTCTCAGTTACTAGGGCCCAGGATGGATTAAGGGGGGGTGTTAGGATATTCCTATAGTCCATCCTAGTCCTACCAGTATTTCCATTATTTACATTTTCAGTCTTGCATGCATTTCTACATGCAACATGCATTCTGCATGCATGCATGCAATTGCATGCATCCCAGTCATCAGTCCCAGCACCTAGCCTCAGTTAGTCATCCCCCGGGAGATTTTCTCATATCATTTTTAGCCCTCCTAGAGCTTAGTGCACCCTTCCTCCTTGATTAAAGGAAGCAAATCGCCCTCTCTCACTTACCATTCAGTTGTACTTCAGTTAGTTGAGTTATCATCAGTTCTTTCCATGATTTAAGGCTAGATTGACTCTCAACTAACTGTATCACTCCGATAGACCTCAAGTGAGACTGAAATTCCCAATCTGACTCTAGTTAGATCCTCATGCGCCCTCCACTAAGCCTCCTTCATTCAGTTAGTTCCAGTTACACTCAGTTACACCTACCACACTTAGTTAGACTTAGTTTGACTGATGATTGATAGTTACTTGAGCATTGATGACTCCACTGATGATGAGATAGACTTCTAGTTGTGATCCGATGACAATCCAGTGTTCTTTTGATCACTCCATGAAGGCTAATTCAAATTGCCACCTTGGCATTCAAATCCTCATGCATTTTACTACTTATTTGTCCATATTGTGATTAATTAATTAGTGTGTGTGAAGTATTTTTTCTCCTATCCGATTTCTACTGTATTATTATTCTGTTGCTCATCTTACTGCATTGACCACTCTTAGTCTTATTCATAAATTCTTTCTTGTGAGGTATACATCATCTCTTAGATCTACTGTGAGGATTTTCACATGGTTATAGTTTGGGAGTCTCAAGCCTCTCCTAGGTGAGAGATATCGGCTGTAGTGTCGGGAGGTCCCCTGAGCCAGTCCTATTTATGTGCATTTGGCTGTAGTTTCTTTTGGTGTGTGCTCTTTGATCGTTAGTTGGCTGTTAGGAGGCGTTTTGATTTATTCACTTTTTGGATTTATCGTGGAGCGAGATCCACATCTCCGTTGGTCTCGTCTTTTGGTTGGTCTACTAGCCAACAAGGTAGCACATCCTTTTTATAAGAGATGTCATAGGATTCCTTTTAATCCTTTTGATACTCCACATGAGATTTAATAAGTTCACATTATGAATTCTACATCTGGCACTGTGGGAATTCCCGTGACTCCGTCGGGTGATGTCGATGGACACACCAATCCTTCCTCTCCTGGGGATGGTTGTCCCGACTCACCTCCACACGTCAGTACTATTATGTTTGGGAGTAACCCATCCCCAGAGTCAAACCCATTTGGTGTTACACACACACATGGTTTTCAATATGGGATGCCAGATCTTAATAATATAACAAGTCCTTCGACCACGACTCCTTTCTCATTTGGGATGCCCAGTCCTAATATGAATGCTACATCTACTTCATCTGGTAGTCAAGCTAAATCTAGGCTTGGTGCTGGGGGCACTGCTCCCTCTAGTGGAGGTGCACCCTCTCTTTCTCCATTTCAATTTGGGACTGTTCATATTCCTTCATCTAATCCATATGTTGAAGGAATACCACCTCCTAAGACTACCCTTAATTTCGGTGGGAACACTTCTCATAATACAACTCATATTCCACAAGTTAACCAACATGCTTCTATGCATATACCCATTACCACGACCACTTATGCTAACCTGCATGTCCCTCCTAATACGAGAGGTGGGAACATACCCTTTACGTATGGTCATCACTTGACTGCTCCTGCTACGACTAGCACTTATATTCCCTATAATTATGGTGGTAACCCTCATTACAACGCAACTGGTTCTAGCCCTTATTACAACCCTCCTCACTATAGTGCTTACAAGAGACATATACCTTCGTACCCTTACATGGGTCAGGTTGGAGGCGGTTATTATCCCCATGGTCATGGTCATGGCGTATATCATCGTTCGGGTCCACAAGGTCAGCCTCTTTTGGGAGATCATAATCAAGCTTTATAGCTACAACTCTTGTTTCTTGCTTGTTTGAATCTACCAGAACTTTCAAAGCTCATGAATGATCCGGTGTGTCACGATCCTACTTGGCCTCCAGTCCCTACCAAGCTCCCTTCTAACATTTCAAAGTTCAAAGGGAAGAATGGTGAGGATCTAGGTGATCATGTTACTACTTTTCACTTGTGGTGCTCTTCGAATTAGTTAAATCATGAGTCTATTCGTGTGAGACTCTTTCAAAGCACCCTCACAGGGGTAGCTACAAAATGGTACAACAAATTACCTTGGGGCACTTACAGCGGTTTTAATGATATAGCCTTGGTTTTCTTATATCACTTTTAGCTACTAGTTCGCTATGATACTGGCACCGAACTTCTATCTACCTTCTGCCAAGACAAGGCCACATAGATATCTGATCACATTCAGGAGTGGCATTGACAGAGGAGGCTAGTGAAAGCCAACATTCCTCTAGAGTTTCTGTTGGAATGGTTCCTTAAGTCTTTACTTCCTTTCATTTCAAAGTATATTTTAGTGTCCAATATTACGACTAAGGAGAAAGCTATATTCAAATCCCAATAGCTAGACCTAGTCTACGGTCATTTTTGTATCCTGTACAATATTATTCTTGATGCACTGCTCTCACGTCATAATCCCAAGCCCATTCCTGGACCACATGATGATGGCATCGTTGGATCCACGAGTGCTTGACCCATAGATTTGGTTACAAATCAAATGCAAAAGTTGTCTATTATCCAATCTACCCCCGGACAGGCTCACACCTCGTCCAATTCCACCAAATTGTCCGATGTCCATTCTATGCAATCAATGAACCCATCAGGTAACCAGCAACCTGGTGGAAAGATGAAGGGGAAAAGCAATCATAAAGTTGGAAATAATGGAAGTAATAGAAATGTTAAGTTTAGCCTATAATTCACAACAAAAGCATAATAGGATCACTGAAAGAAACACAATCACAAGATAGACACAAATTTACCTTGGGAAACCATCATGGGGTAGAAAAACCAACAAAGATTTCCTCAATATAGATGACCAACCAATACAAAGATGTAAACCCAAGAAAAGAGCTCCTTCTCCTCCTATGCATATCTCTCTCTCTCACTTATGCGCAATACACAAGAGAGTGAATGAGTAAATGTGATAAATGAGGATCACACATCCTCTATTTATACTTTACTTCACTTGACCTTTAACCCTAACTGGGCCGACTTCTCCTAGGAGAGTCTAATAACCCCTAAACAACTAACTTAGGGCTGACCTCACTAGGAGAGTCTAATAATCCTAGTTACCACATACTAGTGGAGGAATAAACATCTCCAGATATACAATAGGGTCCCGATGGAGGAATGAAACATCTCCAGATAAAGTACAAATAGAATATTCTTAGAAGTTACAATATTTCAACACTCCGCCTTAACAACATTCTAACAACATTCTTAACAATATTCTAACAACATTTGCAAGAGAAAAAAGTCATCAACTACATGATACATGATACATCTATAAATTCTTGGAAGCTTTCTTCATCAGTAACTCAAACAGTTACTGGAACATCAACATCTTCAGTACTGAGTCTTCATCTTCTGTAGCACTTGATCAGCCCCAACATTAACATCTAGATATTCTGATCAACAACATCATCTGGATCTCACGATCAAGAGCATCATCATCTGGATCTCTCGATCGACAACATCATCTAGATCTCTCGATCAAAAGCATCATCATCTAGATCTCTCGATCAACAACATCATCTAGATCTCTAGATCAACAACATCATCATCTGGATCTCTCGATCAATAACATCATTTGGATCTCTCGATCAACAACATCATATTTTGGATCTATCGATCAAGAGCATCATATGGATCTCTTGATCAATAGCATCATCATCGGGATCTCTCGATCAACAACATCATCTGGAGCTCTCGATCAACAACATCACCTGGATCTCTCGATCAACATCCTCATTGTCTGGATCTCTTGATTCAACAACATCTGTAACACACATGACCCAATTACGGGATGGTCAATCCCTATCAATTTAGGACATAAATCCAAGGACAATGCAATACTGATCCACTTACGGGATGATCATTCCCTATCAATTTAAGACACCACAACATGTCTATTGACGAGGCAATCCATATCTACTTATAGCATGATCAATCCTTAGAACTTTAGGACATAAGTCGAAGGATGAGTCAATCCTATCACGTGCAATTTGAACCAAAGGTTCAGGGATGATGCAATCCTATCACCTACATTTTTAACTAAACGTTCAGGGATGATGCAATCCTATCACGTACATTTTGAACCAAACGTTCAGGGGTGATGGAATCCTATCACGTACATTTTGAACCAAACGTTCAAGGATGATGCAATCCCATCACATACATTTTGAACCAAATGTTCAGGGATGATGCAATCCCATCACGTCCATTTTGAACTAAAGGTTCAGGGATGATGTAATCCTATCACGTAAATTTTGAACCAAACATTAAGGGATGATACAATATTATCACGTACATTTTGAACCAAATGTTCAGGGATGATGCAATCTCATCACTTACATTTAGAACCAAATGTTCAAGGATGATGCAATCCCACCACCAACAGGATGGTTAATCCCAATCTCTTTAGGACATAAGGTCCAAGGATGATACAATCCACTCGTCCACTTAGAAAAATTCTAAGGATCACACATCGACCTCATCATCGGTATCATAGACCTCATTGTCGATATCATCGACCTCATGGTCAGTATCAACGACACATGTATCCTCATCATTGAGACAAGTATACTCATCATCGATACAGGTATCCTCATCATCAATGGTGGATTCCAGGAATGGATACCTAATTAGGGTAGCTAAACCAGGAGCATACTTTAATTATCGACCAGGGAGTGTACAAATTTAAGAGGTTCTAAACACTGTATGTGCTATATAGGATAGTCTTTGTCATTTTAGGATGATGGGGTGTATCTAGAAGGTTTCTCAAAAACCAAATGGAAGTGATCTTCTCTTAAACAACGAATGAAAGAGTATGAAAATATTGTAAACCTGTGAACTAGAAATGCTAAAATTAATAGATCTTTATGCTAATAATTAAATGCTGGAAGACTGTAAATCTAATCTAAGAGATAAAATGCTGAAAGCTTGGAAAACTTGATCTAGAATAAAATACTAAAAACTGGAAGTTTAACTAGAAATTCAATACCAAAAATTAGTGAAACTTGATCTATTCGAATCCAATGCTGAAAGTGATAATCATTTACTCTATTCAAATCCAAAGAACTAAAACAATTAAATCCTATATAATTGAACTTAGATAAAATAAATATTCATGGCATCGCAGATCTAAATCATTGTCTAAAATTAATATAGTGAGCTGGAAAACAAAGGTAATTACGCCTGCACAGAATGCATGTACAGGACTACAGGAAGCGTATTATAGAACTATAGAATCAATGTTGATGAACTACAGATGAAAAGTGCTAAAATGAAATGATCAGTGAACTAAAATAAAACCATGTCATTCAAACCATTGTCAAGTACTTCATATACGATGATGATTAAATCAATTAACAGGACATATGATAAATACCTGAAATAAAAATGAAGCTCCTGACCTACATGTTGGAGGGGCCCTCTCCAACTCGTATCTCAGGAGTGGAAAAAGTCTTATAAACGAAAAGCTTGAAACAACATCACTTCTTCCATTAAAATCATAACTTCATGTTCAGAAAAGTCTTAAAACAGAATTGTCTCAAATAACATACGCTGAAGATTAGTTCTACAAAAATACCAATAAGAACCTCTTTCTAACCATGAGGCCCATATATATATATCTATTTTGAAACATAACCTAATTCTATGCTTTAAATGCTGATTATGCTGAACAAGAGTTCTCTTCTACAAATTAGGAAAAATGGTGCTGAGCCACTTATGGTCTTTCAGTCCTCGAGTTGGAATTGATGGTTTTCTCTTAGATTACCTACGCCTGCTCATACACACATATTTACATATAATTAGCTCATAGAAAATGCTTTTAAGCATAAAAGAATAACATCTAAACTACTCTATAAAATAATCAAAACAAATCATTAAACCCCACAAACAAAGGCATTTTCCATATCCATTATTGTGCTTGTGTGGCATAAAAAGGCTTATAAAGTACCTAATTTGGGGCTCATCATCTCCCCCAAACTGAAGGATTCACCCATACTTGGGTGACACATTTTTTTCATGGATAGCTTCTCTGATGTCCCAAGCAATGATCTTGGGAGCCCCTGCATGCCTATGATAGCCATGGGTTCAGTAATCTCTGGCCCGCGTTCTTTTCTCTTTCTCCTCGTCAATCTGTGCTCTGATAATTAATGGGAGAAAGAATGGTGGACCGAGCTTCAATCCTATCCATCTGAACTAGTGTTTGATCAAGAATTCCCTCTATAATTTGGGCTTAGTGAGGGTCGTTTCTAACCTGAGGGGCGAGTGAGGCTCCTTCTTCTTCAAATCTCTTGCAATTTTTTCCCACCTCTCACTGATGGCCTCCTGTACCTCCTTGTAGGTGCATTGAAGGGTAAGATCAAAATGCGTGACTGCCTCCTGCTGTTTTTCAAGCAAGATAGGAATTAACTTTTCATCTATGGTGATACTTTGGTAGTCCTGAATGACTTTTTCAGGATGAGTTTCCTCACCCCTGATACATAATGGGTTTTTCCACTCCTCTGCAAGATATAGATGATCATCTTGTGCCCTCTGTACCTCATGGTTAATCCATGAGCATAATGATCTTAGCTAGAAGTCACCTATGTAGGGATTAGCTGACCAGTTAGGCAAGCTTGGGACCACGAAATTGTGCAAGAAGAACTCGCACAATTGATCCTTTTCCAACTCTGTGCAGTTTAGAGAAGTGTCCACAAATTCATTTGGAGTGTTCAATTCCTTAGGCAGGCCTTGTTTTAACCTCTGCAACTGGAACTTTCCCCACTTTTCCTTTAAGTAGACCTTATAGATCTTGGACAGTGGTCCGAGTTGCAATATGTCATCATAGATTTTTGTAGTGACAGTCAATGTATCCTCTAATTGCTGGATTTTCTAGTATTTCTAAGCCAATTATGTCCGAGCTTGGCCCAATTTCTCCCTCAGTGCTGGATTTTGTTGTTCTTCCAGCTTCCATTCCCCTACATGCTGCATCTTCAATATCTGGGTCTTCTCCTGCACAAATAGTGGGGGTGCTGGTGAAGTTGGATGGCTTCTCTGAATCCTTGCTTCAATTTTTAATGCTACCAACTCTTCCCTGACTTTTGCTAATTCCGTTAGTGCCTCAGCTAGCTGGTCAGTGGCTCCAGGGTTTACATTTTGATCAACAGGGTTTTCATTTTGACCAGTGAGGTTCCATTGGTAATCATCCCATTCTTCTGGTGTAGTTGGGTCATCCTGGTCTACCCACTCGTCATCATCATCAAATAGGTTTTGAATTATGGGGCTGGGTACTTTTTCTTCCTTCTTTGCCTATTCGTTCTTGGGATGCTGTGGGATCCTCTTACTTTGTCGTTTTGCCCCTTTCTTACTGGTAGAAACCCCTAATTCTTTTTGGTGGGAGGCATCTTTTGAATGTTTTATTTTAATCAGGGTATTGTCCATAACTTCATTGTCGCTATCCAGGTCAATCTTTCTCTTGGCTCCTGATATGGAAGTGGATTTTTCCTTTGACCCTGAAGCTAGGGGTATGCCTACATTAGGTGTACCCCTCATTCTCTACAAATCATCTTCTAAGATTACCACAAACTCCTCCCATGAAAGTTCTGGAACCTATACCATTAACTCTTCACAAATTATCAATTTGATTAGCCCATGGTGGGCTAGCATATCTTCTTTTAGTTGAACTACCTTTTTACTCATTTCTCCCAGAGATTGGAGAATATAATAGGGAATGTTGATGTTGTTATTCGGTGTGATATGGTTTTTGTACCTCAGAAACTCCAAAATTCGGAAGTGGAATAGAGGGACATAGCTCAGGTTCCCTATACACGTTACATATTTCTGAACGACAACAACTATTTCATCCTAGGGTGCTGGCATGGTGACTCTCTTGACTCCATTTTTGTCTTCTGCATAAACTTCTCCTGGTCCGAAGAAGGCTGCCTTTGCCCTATGATTGGATTCCCGGTCATCCTTGCTCTAGTGTAGACCCATGGGAAACCCTGTGTATTTTGCAATTACCTCCTCATCCAGTCTGATACGTAGTCCTCTTACCCAGGTGACGAATTGTTCATCCTTGATGTGCTTCAAGTTTCTTGCGAATTCTAAAGCCATCTCCGTATTAGACCCTCTCAGCCCTGAGATGAAGGGCATCGAGCCCGCATTACGGAGGATTGATAAAACCTGTGGGTTTTAATAAATGGGCTTCTAAACCTCTTGTTCACTCTTTTTGAACCCCTTTGTCATCTTGAATTTTATACTATAATCAACAAACGAAAAACTTTGAGTGTGGTTGACTTACCTCAACTGGCCAGGATTGATCACAGGTTCGAGGGAAGCTTGCTGGCTAAGTGGCAACACGAATTCTCGATTTTCCTGCTTCTGGAAAGCTTGTATTTCAAGTCTGGGTCGTTTTTGTAGATTATGCTGCCTTATTTAGCTATTTTCATGCACTTATCTCGATCATCATGCATCGTACTTGCTTCCTTATACATTCCTTTTCATTATTTCACCTAACGTTTCCTTCCATCATTGTACCATGCACTGCCGCTTTGATCATTTGGGGATATCATTTGGGGATATAGAGGCTAGATGCGAATGTTGTCATCTTCTTACATTTCTAAAGTAGGTAATCATGATTATGTATGGTTACTTCTGAACCCTACCACCGATTTATCATATAAGCTGTCCTCAGCTTCGGAAAATAACCGTTTTTGTGGGGATTATTATTCGATTTGAAAATAAAATAGAGAGTTAAGAGATTACCTTTCATGCTTTGCATACCTGGCTGTATAATTTGTTCTTGACTGTATGGGCGTGGAATTCTGTAGTTGAGTTCATCCTTGTTTGTAGTGATTTTGGGCATGTCAGTAGTCGCGTCTTTTTCCTTTTATTTCTGCTTTTCTATTGGAATTGTTGCATTTGTTTTGCTTGATTTTCATGGAAGCTTTGCTGATATGAATTTCCATTGTGTTTAGCATTGTGTTGTAGTGATGCTCCAAATGGTGATTTGATTTCTGTAGCTTGTTGATGTTCTGGCTCGCTTGAATTGACTACTAGCTCACTTGATTTAGATTCTAAAAGCTGATATTTGTTTGTTGTGCTTTTGATGTTTTGTTTCTATTCTACTACTAAACGTTGTATGGATCGCTTGATTTTGCTTTCTGGTTCTCTTTTTTTTGCTTCCTGACTCGCTTGATTTGGCTTCTTGGCTCGCTTGACATTTGCTTTTTGGTTCTGTTTTGAAGTTGCTTCCGGTTCTGTGTAGGGATGAATCAAGTTCATCAACTTTGTTTGTGAGAGCCTAAGTGTATTTTGGAATTGTCCTCTTTTTTTCATTCGTTTCTATTTTCTATTTTCTTTTGATTTTTTTCATCTCCTTTTCATTTTTTTTCGATTTTTCATCATTTTTTTTAATTTTTAATTTTCTTTTTTCTTTTTTTCTTTTTTTTTTCAAATCAAGAAATTTTCAGTGATGTTCTAGGCTCTCTATCAACATTAGATTCTGCTAATAGAGTGTCTGTGTGAACTCTTCTCTAGATTTTGGTGTCTTATAGAGTTTGAGTCTGTGTCCGTTCACAATCATGGGGTATTTCTCATCATCTTTTGTTGTAATTCTGACAGCTCCATTGTCATATATGTTTTCAATGATGTAGGGTCCGAGCCATCTGGTTCTCATTTTGCCTTTATATGTGTGAAATATGGAGTCATAGAGTAGTGCCCAGTCACCTTCTTTGAAGTTCTTCTGCTTGATGTTCTTTTCATGCCATTTCTTTCTTTGTTGATGGATGATTTCAGTGTGGCCAAGTGCTTGTTGTCGTTGCTCATCCAGCTGATTTAATTGTAGTATTCGTTCTTGCTAGATGTCTGAAAGTTCCATGTTCAACTCAACTGCAATCCTCAATGTTTTGATCTCAAACTCAATGGAAAACATTATTTTCTTTCCATAGACTAGCTCATATGGGGTGAAGCTTGTTGTCTTCCATGTAGTATTATAAGCATAGAATGCCTCACTTAGTCAGTCTGCCCAATCTCTTTTGTGGAGTTGTACAGTTTTTGTCAAGATCCTTTCTAGTTCTATGTTTGTCACCTCATCTTGGCCATTAGCCTGAGGGTGGTAGGGAGTATATTTTTTGTGTTTAACCTTGTTTCTTCAAAGGAGGTCCTCTATTAGATTGGATGTAAATTGTGGGCCTTGGTCAGGAACTAGCTCATGTGGGACTCCAAATCTGTGAAAGATTTGTTCTGTAAAAAACTTTGCCACATTAGTTTCATTTGCTGCTGCAAGTGCTGCTACTTCCACCCACTTTGTAAGTTAGTTAGTTCATACTAGGATGTAGATTTTCTGATTTGATTGTGGGTTTAATGGGCCAACGAAATCAAATCCCCTTTTCTCGAAGGGTTCCAATGAGACTTGTGGATGGAGAGACATTTCTTATCTTTGTGTAGGCTTCCCCATTTATTGACAGCCATCATAGGGTGAAACATATTCATAGGTGTCCTTGTGGAGTGTTGGCCAATAATATCTACTCTGCAATATTTGATAGGTTGTTCTCTTTGCATCATAATATCCTTCACATGGTTCATTATGGGTGACATGCAGTATGTCATGGACTTCATCTTCCCTGATGCATCTTCTCAATATTTGGTCTAGTCCTTTTTTTAAAAGCATTCCCTCTATCCATGTGTAGGTGGCACTTTTCCTTATGACTCTATTCTTCTCTTGGTGGCTGTAATGTTTTGGGAATTCTCCAGACACTAAGTAGTTTTCTATGTCAGCAAACCATGGGCTTCTTGTGGAGATTGCAAAAAGATGCTCATTAGGAAAATTATCATTTACTAGTTCATTGTCTTGTCCATGGGTGAGCCTAGATAGAAAATAAGCCACTACATTGTGTTTTCCTGGCTTATCCAGAATTGTGATGTCAAACTCTTACAAGAGGAGTAGCCATCTAATGATTCCAGCACTTATATTAGGTGTGTTCATGAGATACCTGATTGCTGAATGGTCTGTGTGGAAAAACACTTGGTATCCAGTTATGTAGTGCCTGAATTTGTTAATGGCATGTATTACAGCCAAAAACTCCTTTTCAGTGACTGTATAATTTAATTATGCTCCTGCCAAATTTTTTCTGATATAATATATAGCATAGGGCTTCTTCTCTCTTTCTTGTCCAAGGACAAATCCAATGGCGTTATCTGATGCATCAGAGTGGATGTGGAATGGAAGTGCCCAATTTGGTCCTTGGAGTACTTGAGCTGTAATTGTTTTCTCTTTGAGTTTGTCAAATGATAACATGAAATGTTTTGTCCAAACAAATTCTGTGTCTTTTTTTAGCAGAGCAAACATTGGTGCAACAATTTTTCTATAACTCTCAATGAATCAGCTGTAGTATCCTGTTTGTCAAATAAAACTTCTCACATCTCTTTGTTTCACAGGTGGTGGCAGTGTTCTGATGACTGTGACTTTTTCCTAATCAACCTCGATTCCTCTCTGTGAAATATGGTGGCCAAGCATGATGCCTTATTCCATGAGAATTCTTCATTTATCGTTGCTGAGGCATAAGCTCATCTTGATACATTTTTTCAAAATCAATTCTAGATGTTTTAGTGCTTGGTCGAAATTCTGGCCATAGGGTGTGAAGTCATCCATGTAGACCTCCATTTGGTCATTAATAAAATCAGAGAAGATGCTTAAGATTTCCCTTTGAAACGTTGCTTGGTCATTACAAAGCCCAAAGGGAAGCACTTTGTATGCATAAGTGCCCCATGGATATGTGAATGTTTTTTTTTTCTGATCCACTTGGTGAATGAGGATTTGGTTGGACCCACTAAACCCATCCAAGAATGAGAAAAAATTGTTCCCAGCTAATGTGTCTACTACTTGGTTGATAAATGAGAGAGGGAAATGATCTTTCTTGGTTTCCTTATTGAGCTCTCTGTAGTCCACACAAATCCTCCACTTCCCTCCTTTTTTTGGAACTATAACCAATGGTGATACCCACTCACTATCTGAGATTGGGTATATGAACCTTGCATCTAACAACTTTTGTAATTCCATCTTAACTATGTCCTTTAATGCTGGATTCATTCTTCTCTGTGATTTCCTGATAGGAACAACACCTTCCTTTATATAGATATAATGCTTACAGATATTTGGGTGGATACCCTTCATGTCAGTGTATGTCCATGCAAAGGCTTTGTTGTTGTCTGACAGTACCTTCAGTAATTGTTATTCTTGTCCTGGCTCCAAATTGGAGATAATATTAACTATCCTTCTAGGAATTATCTCAAGTGTTTTTATTTGAATTGGATGTTGTTCAAGTGTGAGTACCTTTTCCCACATTCTGTCAAGATCATGGTTTAATGTTCCCTCTCCTTGATGTTGACCCATGCCAAGAAAATATTCAAACATATTCTAATTAGAAGAAGCATTTTGAATAAACCTATCTAAATGACTATCTTCGTCGATGGCTTTTAGTGATAGGGAAGCTTCAATTGTAATGAGAGGTCATATGTTTTGGTTGGATGTGTCATCATAATCGTGTGTCCAGTTCTGATATTCTAGGTATGAAGACTTCCTTGCTGAAGGATAAATCATGATTTTCTTCCTAGCTTGGCCACTAGTGATTGTCATGTTGCCCGATCTGCACCCTTTGTAAGCATCTGCAATTTCCAAGCAGGGTCTCCCTAGTATTATTGGGTATCCACTAAGTTTACTCTTTAGTTTGAAGACTATGAAGTCAGCTAGGTATTCCTAGGATTCAATGTTGATAATTGTGTTTTTGAGCATTCCTTTAGGTTTTACTGTCGATGTGTTAGCTAGCTATAGGGTGGTAGTTTTTGGTCTGACCATTGATTGTAGTCCTAGGGCTATCATGGTATCCTTGGTCATGATGTTTATTGCAGCCCCTAAATCAATTAGGCTACCGGTGATGTGTCTAGTGTTGATCATCACGTTGACTACTGGGTTTCCTGGATCAAGGTATTTGGGGTTTACAATGACACCTAGCATTAAATCTACTAACTGGCCTACTACATTTATGGTTGGTGGGTTACGTCTTCTTCTGCCAGGTCTTTTCAAACAATTCTCTTAAATAAACTTGTTACAAATTGGCACATCTCTTATGGCTAGTAAAATTGGACTCTGGATGTTTAAGTGCTTCAATTCATTCAGAATCACATTTTCCTCTTCCTCTTTAGTATTTCGTATAAGTTTTTCAGGGAATGGAGGGTTTCTATTTTGTGTTTGTGGCCGAATTTCGTCTTCTGGAGGGCTTGGCTCATCAGGATGCTGAATTTGAGGTTGTGTTGTTTGTTCATGAACTTCATCTCCTTGATTATTCTGTGTGTGTGTGTTTTGCAATGTTTTCCCAGACCTGAGATTAATTTCATTTATTTCCAGGGTATCCACTACATAAGTAGGGAACTACATGATTTCATTGTTATAGGTATGTTGTTGTCCTAGCCTGTTGTTGTTAGGGTTTGGAATTGGCTGGGCAGGGATTGGTGGAGGTCTGGGGGGTGGCTTTTTGTGGTGGCAGCATGATGAGTGGTTGTTGCTTCTGCAATGGAGCCCTCCAATTTGATGAATAAGGATATTGATTTCCATAATTCGTGGTTGGATGAGGAAACGGTGGAGGGTATGGAGAGTAAGATTGTGGGTAATAAGGTTGTTGATATGGTTGGCTTCGCTACCACTGGTTTGGACTTGGCTGAGATGGCCACGGGGATGGTACTGGGTTCCAATTTTGCTGGTTACTTCCTTGATTATAGTAGGCTTGGTTGTTGGGTTGGTAAGGCCTAGAAAAATTATTTCTCCTTTGATTGACAAAACAAAGTTGTTCTATTGCACCTTCAGTTGTGGGCTCTTGAATAGAAGCTTTGCATGAGGGTAGCAGAGGACATTTATTAGTGGAGTGATCGTTAGTGCAGAGGGCACATATTTCTATGGTGTTTAGTGTGCATTGCCCCTTCTTATGTTTTTTTTTTGCAGCGTGGACAAAAGACTGCCAATTCTTGGTTTATCTCGTCCCGTTTCTTCTTGATTTGAAGTGCATCAAGTTGCATGGCCAGGGATTGTAGGATTGTAAAATTAGTCACAGCAGATCTAATGAACAAGTAAATCAATCACAACAGATGAACATAGAAAATATGGTGCAAAACTGTGCAAAACATGCAGCAGTGCTCTCTATCCCAGAAAGGGTGAATGAATTACAATACAAACTGTCTCAATGACAGAGCAATTCGAATTGCCTAAGGAGGTCATTCGAATCACTGAATGGAGTAGCTTGACTCTATCTAGGAGTCCTCATAAATCATCGGTGGTGCTCATCAATCACAACAACCAGTCATCCATGTGTCAATCTGAGTCTAACTGAGTATAATAAATGTAATTGAAGTGTGTAGCACTGATATAGGATCTGGAGGCTCAGTGGGGGCGCATGGGAGGCTAACTGAAGTCAGAACAAGTCACCTAATCAAACTGGAGGTCAAACGGAAGTGATACAGTCAGTCGGGAGTGAAACTAGCCTCAAATCAGGGAGAATCGGAGCTAACTGAATGTAACTGAAGTGAATCTGCAGTGGTAGGTGAACAAGTGCGCCCTTCTCTGGCAGTAGGTGAGAAGAGGGCGCCTTTCAGCTCAGGAGGGCTAAAAATCTGTGGTAAGTGCGGGTGCTAGAAGAAGGTGGATAAGGTGCTGGAGGCATCAAACTGGTGACTGGGATGCATGCCTGTGCATGCAAGATCCTGAAATAGATCATATCCTGAAATATATCATGCAAGATCCTGAAATAGATGATGTATCCCGAAATAGATGATGTGGATATCCGAACACCCCCCCTCAAGCTAGACTATGATGTGCCAACTAAAATAATGTGGGGCCCTGGTAACTAAGACCAAAGGTCACCCCAATACAATAATCCAAAAAATGCTGAAAACCCAGTGGGAAGAAAACCCCCCCTCAAGCTAAAGCATAATAATGAATCAATCTGTCTCCACCATGATGGAACTCACCCCCAACAGTGAACGGAGGTAAGAGAACTTCTTCTCAGTGAAGCTCTTGGTGAAGATGTCTGCAATTTGCTCATCAGTAGGGCAATATTGCAGAATGATGGTGCGGTCATGCACCAACTGTCGAATGTAATGCATATGAATCTCAATGTGTTTGGTCCTCTGCCGCTGAACTGGATCTGTCGAGATCTTGATAGCACTTTGATTGTCACAAAATAGGACAGTCGAAGTAGTGCCACCAAAACCAAACTCGGAAAGAATACCCTGCAACCAAACTGCCTGAATGCAGGCATTGACTGCCCCTCGATACTCTGCCTCTGCTGAAGAAAGTGCAATGGCTGCTTGCTTTTTGCTGGACCAGCAAATAGCACCATGACCAATCATGAAAACATAACCGGAAGTGGACTTCCGATCAATGCTATCACCTGCCCAATCTGAATCAGTAAAACCAATGAAATCTAGCTCAGAATCTGCAGCATAATGTATGCCAAACTGTCTCGTACCTTGCACATACTGCAAGATCCGCTTGGCTGCTCGCCAATGAAGCTCATGTGGATGCTGCATATATCTTGACACGGCACTCACGGCATATGAGATATCAGGCCGTGAATATGTCAAATAAAGTAGTGAACCAATCAACTGTCGATACATACTGTAATCTGCAAGCGGTGTGGAATCTCCCTCCTCAAGATTGATTCCTGAGAGGAATGGGAACGGGGCTGCCTTACATTCAGCCATATTAAACTTCAATAACAGGTCGGAAGCATATTTTTGCTGAGATATAGTGATCCCATCGAAATATTGAGCTATCTCCAAGCCCAAAAAATGACTCAGCAAGCCCAAATCGCTCATGTCAAAAGCTAGATTTAAGGCAGATTTTAGCTTGTTTATTGAAGTAAGTGTGCTACCAGTAATAAGAAGATCATCAACATAAAGTACAATAACCAACAAATTACCTTTAACTCGCTGAAGATAGACATTCGGATCAGATTTGCATCTTTGGAAATTCTGAGAAAGAAGGAAGGAGTCCATCTTTGCGTACCAAGCTCTTGGGGCCTGTTTTAACCCATACAAAGATTTCTTCAATCTACAAACCAATGATGGATCTGATGTATAACCCTCTGGCTGCTGCATATAGACCTCTTCAGCAAGGTCTCCATGTAAAAATGCACTCTTCACATCCATGTGATGCACTTCCCAGTGCTTGGATGCGGCAATAGCTAAAACAAGGCGGATGGAATCCATCTTTGCAACCGGTGCAAAGGTCTCTGTGTAGTCCACTCCTTGGACTTGGGAAAAACCTTTTTCCACCAACCTTGCTTTATATTTTCTGATAGTGCCATCAGCAGCAACTTTAGTACGGTAGACCCATTTACACTTCACTAATTTTCTTCCAGGTGGAAGAGAAACTAGCTCCCATGTATTGTTCTTTTGAAGAGAACTGTACTCTTCATCCATGGCACTTTTCCATCTCGGATCTCGATGGGATAAATAGTATGATTGGGGATCTAAACCAGCCATCAAATAAAAAATCTCAGGAATAAATGGATCAGCAATAGAAAGAGCCATACCTGCCCTTTGAAAGTCTCCTCTTGTTCGTCTCGGATCAGCAGGATTTCCAAGACTAGAACCAGCAGATTGTAGAGTGTTTTGGGCCCACTTTGGTAACTGAGGGGGATCATAATGGTCGGATTCCGAACCTGATATGTCATGATAATCATATGCTGCTACAATATCAGAAATATCAGAACTCATACCTTCATTATCGCTGCTCGAATCTTCTTCTGGTGAAGGCGGTGAATCGGCAGTTTTCTCCTCAACTAGTTGCAATTCTTGAAGCGGTTCTTCAAACTGCACACTGCGCTCTATGAATATCTTTTTAGATCTGATATCCATGAGTTTATATGCTTTTGATTATTCCCCATATCCTATCAATATGCACTCGATACTTTGTGGATCCAAAGCTCGTCTCTTCTCAGAAGGAATTCTAGCCCATGCAGTAGAGCCAAAAACTCTCAAATTTGACACATCCGGTTTGTGACCAAAGAATGCTTCGAAAGGAGTCATACCTTTCACGGATGAATGTGGAACACGGTTCTGTATATATGCAGCAACATTGATTGCTTCAGCCCAAAGATTTGCAGCCAAACCTTTCGATTCAATCATGCATGTAGCCATCTCTTTCAGTGACCGGTTTTTCCTTTCCGCTACACCGTTCTGCTGGGGTGTGTACGGAACTGTATGTTGGATCTTGATTCCGCTTTGGGCACAAAGTTGCAGCAACTCGGACTTGATATATTCCCCACCATTATCAGATCTAAGAGCTTTGATCTTGCTCTCAGTGGTGGTCTCAACAGAAGCCTTAAAATCCTTGAATTTTCCAAGCACTTCTGACTTGTTTTTGAGAAAGAATACCCATGTAAAGCGGGAAAAATCGTCAATAAATGTCAAAACATACCTTGAACCATTTAATGACATATGGGGCAGCGGACCACTGATATCAGAATGGATCAATCCCAAAATAGTAGAGGCTCTGCTAGCCTTGCCGCGGTCGAATCTGTGCTCGGGGTGCTTCCCAATAATGCAACCGGTGCATATTCCCTTCGAGGAACGGAGTTGTGGAAGTCCATCTACCATGGATTTATTTGATAGCAGCAGAAAATACTTATAATTTAGATGTCCAAATCTTTCATGCCAAAGCCTACTAACCTCATTACCATGTGTGTGAAGAGCGGTGGGCTTTGCAAGCGGTATAAAGTGCGAAAACTCATAACATTTTGCAGTGTGGTTTGCCTTCCCAACCGCAACTAGTCTTCCACTTTTGATATCAGAAATTTCAACTGTATTAGGGCTGAATGTGACTTTCTTTGGATCACCAGTATGTGTCATTTGATACACAGAAAGGAGATTCGAAGCTAAGGAAGGCACATAGAGAACATTCTGAAAGCATCCATGTTCTACATGAATCGTACCTTTGCCCTTTGAAGAAATTTTTGAGTCATCTCCCAAATGGATGGGGATGGAGCTGTTTGGATCGAATGAGGAAAAAGAATCAATATTTGCAGCCATATGATTTGATGCACCCGAATCTATCAAGAGAGTGGGCTTCGAAACCGTTGCCATGAGTGCTTGTCCTCTTTCATGATCGTCATTCCGATCCTTCTTCCTTGCACCGTCAGGAAGGGTTATGTTGTTCTTTTCCAAAAGGAGGGCCATTTGATCTATAGTCTTCTTCATACATGAACTTTCGGGATGAAAGCCATGGTTACAATAAGTACATTTAGATTTTTGGTTACCTTCTTTTCCCTTTTGCTTGGATTTCGAACTGGATGGTGCATCCGTTTGCTTGCCTTTGTCTTTTTGCTTGTGAGGCTCGAATTTGGGCTTCTCCTTCTTTAGCTTTCCTTTACCATTCGAGATCTTGGGTCCTTGAACAAATAGGGCTGAATCTTTGGAGCTTATGGACCCCATTTGAATCAACTTGTCATGCTCTTTCGTAACGGACTCAATGAAGGCATTCAAGGTAGGCATCTTCCAATTCGGGGTAGTTAGCCGACCGGAATTGAAAGTGGAGACAAATACCGAATAATCTTTCCCAAGATTGCTTAGAATGGAGAGGATCAACTGTTTATCCTCTTTGATAACACCACTGTTCTTCAATTGCAAGTTCAAGTTCTTGAATTTTGTGAAGGATTCATTGATGGTCTCGAAATTCTCAGGATTAAGGCCAATCAATTCATTCTCTAATTGAAAAGCCCTAAGCTCATCCTGCTTGCCGAATAGTGTTTCAAGTTGCTCCCATATGGCTTTTGGAGTCTTCAATCCGCTGAGATGGAAGTGAAGATCCTTGGAGATGGAGAGACAAAGAAGACCATAAGCTTCATCAAGCTTGTTGTAGTGTTTGGTTCTTTCTGCCACATTGTTTGGCTCCAATTCAAGACCAAGAGTGACTCGGTAGTAACCTTTTGAATGTAATATGATCTCCATATCATCTTTCCAATCAAAATAATTGAATGGGGTGAGGATAGGCTTTGAAGAAGAGTATTCCATTGCAAGGATTGAGTCAACTGATGAAGAGGAAGCTTGCATGCAGACTATAGCGAATGCAAATGCTGTAGAAAGGCTTGCATGCAGAAGGTAGCGAATGCAATTGGAGGAGACAATAAACCTGCAAATCACATCAAAACAACCACAATAAGGTCGAACAATCCACCCTTTGAGAGTTGCATCACACCTGGGATTGGATTTCAAGCAATGTTGAATAGGTCCAATGTATCAGATCCATGAATTATGTGGTAACTCAAGCTTCTGGAGTGGTATTGGAATATTTTTCAAGCTTTGCATGCACAGGAGAGAATGCCCTTGAGATATCTCATGCCAAATTTTTTGCAATTTTTAGCAATTCAGTCAAATCTTCTTGTATAAACACCTGTAGAAAAGAGATCTTGTCCCTGCAATGGCTCTGATACCATGTAAAATTAGTCACAGCAGATCTAATGAACAAGTAAATCAATCACAACAGATGAACATAGAAAATATGGTGCAAAACTGTGCAAAACATGCAGCAGTGCTCTCTATCCCAGAAAGGGTGAATGAATTACAATACAAACTGTCTCAATGACAGAGCAATTCGAATTGCCTAAGGAGGTCATTCGAATCACTGAATGGAGTAGCTTGAATCTATCTAGGAGTCCTCATAAATCATCGGTGGTGCTCATCAATCACAACAACCAGTCATCCAGGGGTCAATCTGAGTCTAACTGAGTATAATAAATGTAACTGAAGTGTGTAGCACTGATATAGGATCTGGAGGCTCAGTGGGGGCGCATGGGAGGCTAACTGAAGTCAGAACAAGTCACCTAATCAAACTGGAGGTCAAACGGAAGTGATACAGTCAGTCGGGAGTGAAACTAGCCTCAAATCAAGGAGAATCGGAGCTAACTGAATGTAACTGAAGTGAATCTGCAGTGGTAGGTGAACAAGTGCGCCCTTCTCTGGTAGTAGGTGAGAAGAGGGCGCCTTTCAGCTTAGGAGGGCTAAAACTCTATGGTAAGTGGCTCCCGGGTGCTAGAAGAAGGTGGATAAGGTGCTGGAGGCATCAAACTGGTGACTGGGATGCATGCCTGTGCATGCAAGATCCTGAAATAGATCATATCCTGAAATAGATCATGCAAGACCCTGAAATAGATGATGTATCCCGAAATAGATGATGTGGATATCCGAACAAGGATATCCATCTTCATATCATCAAGGAGGTTCCCTAAATCATAATTTGTAAGATTTGGTCCTGGAGATGCTGATCCCCTAGTAAATGGGTGTGAATCCCTTGTTCCACGTTTACCTTTCCTAGATCTAGAGTAGTTTTTGAAAATTTGTAGGATTTGGTCATAAGTTTTATGGAATGTATCTCCATCTCCCAAAAGGTTTAAAAATTCTTGATTTTATTCTTTTATCCATCTTAGAAGGACAAGTTTCAGTGATTCTCGAGCTAAGGTGCAGTGACTAGCTCGTTTGTAGCTGTATTGAAATCGTTGTGTGTAATCTTCTAAGGATTCTCTTTCTCCTTGTTACATTCTAAAGATTTCATCTTTTGTATATTTTTCTAGGAAAGTTTGTTTCATTTGGTCCCATGTAAAAATGGTGTTCCCTTCTAGGCTCATAAACCATCTGAGTGATAGATCTTTCAATGTAGAAGGAAAGAGTCTCAGTTTTTGTGCATCAATGGTGTAGCCAAATGACCTACATAATACCTCAAACTGGAATAGGAATGTGTTAGGATCCTCTGAGGTTAGGCCATGGAAGTATTGTAGGTTATTAGGGTTGATATTTTTCATCCTAACATCTCCAATAGGTACACTGATGTAAAAAGTGAACAGTTTTCTAGGTTCATCCTCTTCCTCTGCCATAGTGGTATTGGAGCTAAAGCTAGCAAAGAAGTTCTTTGTGTCGATCATAGCTAGAATCACCCTCTTCTTCTGAGTTGAGGAATTCGAATTGAGAGTTATCAGAACTGTTGTTGCTCATAGGGTGGGCAGGCAAAAAGCGTCCAAATCTATCTCTCTGTCGTCTAGGCATTCATGTTAAAAAATTTATGTTTCTGGTTGTTTTTGTGTGTTTTTTTTCAAAGATGTCTCTATGGATTAAGCACCTCCCCGGAAACAGTGCCAAAAAGTGGTGGACTCTAGGAATGGATACCTAATTAGGGTAGCTAAACTGGGAGCATACTTTAATTATTTACTAGGGCGCGTACAAACTTAAGAGGTGCTAAGCACTGTATGTGCTCTATAGGATAGTCTTCGTCATCTTAGGATGATGGGGTGTATCTAGAAGGTTTCTCAAAAAGGAAATGGAAGTGATATGCTCTTAAACAACGAATGAAAGAGTATGAAAATATTGTCAACTTGTGAACTAGAAATGCTGAAATTAATAGATCTTTATGCTAAGAATTAAATGCTGGAAGACTGTAAATCTAATCTGAGAGATAAAATGCCGAAAGCTTGGGAAAATTGATCTAGAAATAAAATACTAAAAACTGGAAGTCTAACTAGAAATTCAATACCGAAAATTAATCAAACTGGATCTATTGTAATCCAATGCTGAAAGTGATAATCATTTACTCTATTCAAATCCAAAGAACTAAAACAATTAACTCCTATATAACTGAACTCAGATAAAAGAAATATTCATGGCATTGCAGATCTAAATCATTGTCTAAATTTAATATAGCGAGCTGGAAAACAAAGGTAATTATGCCTGCACAAAATGCGTGTACAGGACTACAGGAAGTGTATTGTAGAACTACAGAATCAATGTTGACGAACTACAAATGAAAAGTGCTGAAATGAAATGATCGATAAACTGAAATGAAATGATCGCTGAACTGAAATAAAACCATGTCATTCAATCCATTGTCAAGTACTTCATATACAATGACGATTAAATCAATTAATAGGACATATGATAAATACCTGGAAAAAAAAATGAAGCTCTTGACCTACATGTTGGAGGGGCCCTCTCCAACTCGTATTTCGGGAGTGGAAAAAGTCTTATAAACACAAAGATTGAAACAACATCACTTCTTCCATTAGAATCGTAACTTCATGTTCAGAAATGTCTTAAAACAGAATTGTCTCAAATAAAATACCCTGAAGATAAGCTCTACAAAAATGCCAACAGGAACCTCTTTCTAAGAAAGAGGCCCATATATATATATCTATTTTGAAACATAACCTAACTCTATGCTTTAAATGTTGATTATGATGAACATGAATTTTCTTCTACAATCAAGAAAAAGGGTAGTGAGCCACTTATGGTCTTTCATTCCTCGAGCTGGAATTGATGGTTGTCTCTTAGATTACCTGCGCCTACTCATATACAGTTATTTCCATATAATTAGCTCATAGAAAATGCTTTTAAGCATAAAAGAATAACCTCTAAACTACTCTATCAAATAATCAAAACGAATCATTAAACCCCACAAACAAAGGCATTGTCCATATCCATTATTGTGCTTGTGTTGCATAAAAAGGCTTATAAAGTACCAAATTTGGGTCTCATCAATTGATACAAGTATCCTTATCATTGATATCCTCATCATCAATACAAGTATCCTCATCATCAAGACAGGTATCCTCATCATCGATACAGGTATCCTCATCATCAATACACGTATCGACATATCATCATCGACCATATCAATTTCCATTTTGAGGAGGGTCCTTCAAAACTACACCAAGATTGTCTCAGAAATACTCAAACTTTACTCGAGACAAAGGTTTGGTCGATACATCAACAACTTTCCCATAAATGCCCACATGCTCGAGCTTTATAGCTCCTTTCTGCACCATATCTCGTATATAAAATATTGGATCTCTATGTGCTTTGACTTGTCGTGGAATACTGGATTCTCTGTCATCTTGATACAACTCTAGTTGTCACACGGGATAACAGTGGGGTCCATCTCTAAGTCAAACAATCCTGATAACAAATTATGAAGCCATATCACTTCATAACTGGTAGAGCAAGCAGCTATATATTCTGCTTAAGCTGTGCTAAGAGGCACACTAGTCTACTTCCTGCTAAACCACGAGATCATGGTAGGTCCCAAACAATAACGTCCGCCCAATGTGCTCTTCCTTTCTGATACACTTCCAGCCCAATCGACATCTGTGTAGCCATACAATCTAAAATCATGATCTCCAAGACAATATAGAACAAATTATATCGTACCTTTTAGGTACTTCATCACATGCTTTGCAGCTACCAAGTGAACACGTTTGGGCTCAACTAGATACTGACTCAAGGTGTTCATAGCAAATCATATATCTAGCCTAGTATTCATCAGATACATCAGTGACCCAATAATCTATCTGTACAGAGTTACATTCACTAACTCTGATGAGTCATCACTAATAGCTTCAAGTTGGAATCCATGGGAGTGGCCATGGCTTTGAATTCTAACATATCAAATCTTTTCAAGATTTCCATAGCATACTTTCCCTGGTTTACAAAGATTCCTTCTGGGCCTTTCCATACTTCCAGACCTCGGAAGTAGTGCATCAATCCGAGATCTTTCATATCAAATTTTGCAGATAGCTTCTTCTTGCATTCAACAATATGTTTCTCATTCCTAGTCAGAAATAGATCATCCACATAAATCAACAATATAATAGGTTCATCATCCATAACCTTGAGGTAAAGGTTAGGATCAGCTTTACCCTTGGTAAAGCCCAAGCTTGTCAAGAACCTGTCAATTCTTCCATACCAAGCTCTAGGAGTTTGTTTCAACTCATACAAATCCTTCTTCAGTTTGCATACATGGGTTTTCAACTTCAAATCCTTGTTGTTGTTCTATGTACACTTCTTCTTCAATCACACCATTCAGGAAAGCTATCTACACATCCATTTGGTGTAACTCCCACTTCATCATGGATGCAAGTGTCATGATGGTTCTAATGGAAGTGTGCCTTGCAACTGGTGCAAATTTTTCTTCATAGTCAATTCTCTCTTTCTAAGAGAATCCTTTGGTCACAAATCTTGTTTTATACTTTTCAATGCTATGATCCGCAGCATGCTTTTTCTTGTATAATTTCTATTGACCATGCCAACTTTCTCTTATGTGATATGTTCTTGGGGTTTCAACATATCATGATCTTCTATTGTTTCCTCTTCAGGAGCAGCTTCTGTATTTCTAGGAGGTGTATCTTCTACATATACTTCTTCATACTGGCACTTTTTGGATCTTTTATAGTTGAACCATTGTCACTTGTCCTATAGAACAAGTCTCATCATTCTTCATTTGTAGGTGATCGTTATATGATACTTCCTACAAGTCAAGTTCAATAGCATGGTTAGAAACATCTCATAGTGTATATGCATAAAAACATAAGTCACACTATCTTAGCCAATGCCACAACATACATCCATATCCCATATTCATATGGTGGCTTATCTCTACCAGTCCATTATTAAGAGTGTGCACTACTCCCAATATGTCTAGATAAGTAGGAATGGAATGTTGTATGGAACCTAAGACATGCATGACACTACACACATCCTAGATACTACCATTTAAACAATGTGATAGAAATGAAAATTCAAATACTTATCTTTGTTTGTTTGGTAGGATCTCCTTTGATCCTAGTCTCCTTGCAGGTATTACTGGAATGTTTGATGGTGACCTCTACTCCATCATTGAGCTTTTTAGTTGATGTGAGCAAGCCTTCTATGCCATATCTTACTTGGGCTAGTGGCTTCATGAACAAGGGTAGCTTATGAATGTCCCTTGAGATTATATAGTCCACCTTCCTCTTCACCAATAACAATTGCATCTTCAATATATTTTCCTTTGGGCCACATGAGTACTTTCTGTGGAGAAGTCTTCTCTTCAAGTCTTGAAATTTTTTTCTTTTGTCCCGTCATGTTCTTTGACGCACCATTGTCAGAGGACATATTGTTCGATTTATTCCTTTGCCTGCTTCCTGGGAGGTTCTTCATCTTATTCCTTTTCACTATCATTTTATGCTAGATGTGCTTGATGTCTTATGTGATGGAAATTCTTCTTCTGTTCCCCTTTCTTTGATGGACAATCTCTAGCAATGTGTCCTATTTTGTGGCTAGTGTAGCACTAGAAAGAGGAGTAGTCTTTTCTTGAATTGTCCCCTCCTCTCTTATGGAACTTATTGGGAGGTTGAGACTCCTTATGAATTTCCTTCTTCAAGTTGGATTGACTTCTTCTTCTCTTGGTGTGGGTAGCCAATGCTTGATCGTCTTCTTTGAGTAAGGCTTCTCTATTGGCTACTCTAGCCTCTTCTTGAATGCAATCCTCCCATACCACATCAAACTTCATACTTTCTTTTCTGGCACACATGGTTTGGATGAATGAATCCCAAGGTCTAGTGAGACCATTGAGAGCAGTCATAACTAGTTCATATTCATCAAGGGAGTCTCCAGTGGCTTTTAGTTGTTCCTTGAAATGGGAGACCCTTGTGAAGTAGTCTTGAATAGATTCTCCTTGATTCATCTTAGTGATCTCCAATTGAGCTCTCAGGTTCATATTCCTATTGATGTTCCTCCCTTCATATATTCTGGATAGGGAATCATACATTTCCTTTGGGGTATTCTTGGATGCCACTTGGGGAATCAAGTGGTCTTTGATAGAATCATCAATGATTCTCTTTGCCCTAATTAAGTCCTTCTTATACTTATCTTTAGCTTCATATTCCATAGGTTCTGCAACCTCATCTTTGATATATTGGGAAAGATCATTCTCTTCAAGAATGTAATGTCCCTTCTTAAGAATTTGATTCAAATGACGACTTTTTCACTTTTTTCCCTAATTCAACCTTTGACTAGTTTTGATGTCTACGTCTCCAAATTGATCCAAATGATCCCAAATATTCTCAGGAGGTGTATGAATGATATTAATACTTGATTATGATGTTCAGAGATGATTTAATACCATTAAAACACTTCTGCAAACTCCTTTAAGAGTCTCGTCAATGTATGGTATTTTACTAGCAATTTCTCTTTGACTAGTATTGGTCCCTTGGTCTCCAAATGACTCCAAATTCTCCCAAATTGATACAAAAGGTACTTGGATTATATTAAAACATATTTATAATGTTTATGGATGCTATGGAGTGTTCATATGACTTCTTCAACTCCTCTTTCAAATATGGTCAAGATAGGGATTTTTACTAGTAAATTGTGGTTCAAATCCCCTAGGGGTAAATGATGAAAATGACTTTCCAAATGCACTCAATACAACTTGAATTTATGAATGGAAGAAAGGGAAATATAAAGAACATAAACATGAACTCATATGAATCACCATTAAACTTTTAATGTCCTCTATATCTCCCTTAAATCAGATGCAAAAGGACTAGTTTCAACCTTGGGAGAAATGTCATTAAATCTTGTTCAAACTGTATTAACTTGATCAAAATGACTCCAAATGCTTAAGTATTGAACATGAAATTGGTGAAGCGCATAAATGAAATTCCATGAATCATAAATACATCAGAAGAATGATATTTAATTCGATACATCAATACATCATTGCTATACATCAAGGTAGTGGGGAAATGGCACCATTCTTTCATTAACAATCAGATTTATACATTTCCACTTGGAATTTCGAACTAAAAATTTCTGAAGATGAATAAAAGAGTATTTAATTCATATTAAAAAATAAATGGGGAATTATAAACTCCCCCAAAGATTAAAATATCTCACCAAAAATGCCCTCCCTCAAGGAGCAAGAATATGCAATGAAAATTGGAAATGGTTGAGTGAGTGAGATGCAATAGAAGAAACCACGAGATTCTCTGTAGCTTACACCTGCAAAGAAAGACTCCATTAAATATCCATGAAATACCTGAATGACCTCTCCAAACACCAACTTGTATGGGAATCTTTCACCCTCAAAATTGGCTAAGGCAAGAAACTAGTCATCCACTAGCTCCTCTCTCACAAATGCAATTGAAAATTCTAAAAATGATAAAAATATGCCTTCATTATTTGTTATTGACATTTATAAATTTTACAAGCTCTCTATGGGTTGAATTCCTTCCAACTCAAGTTGGGAAGAGATTTCAAAGAATGCCACTTGTACAACAATTCCTAGTCTCCCAATTCCACCAAATCAAATATGGAAGCATCTTCGATGCCTTAACTCCCTTGAGCGCCCTCTTGCAGGATATTTTTAGCCATGACATGTCATATATGTCATATTTCAGCCTTCGGGTCTGATTTGTGTCATAGGTGTCATAGCATCTTCATCATTGTTGTCATAGAGCTTGGGAATCTAGCCCAAGTGTACCACTAGCTCCAAATTGCCTCTTCCGCTTCCATGGGAGTGACTCTTCCTCTACATTTCGACCTCATTAACTCATTCCAAGTATTATTGACCTTACAACTCATCCCAAGACCCTTGGGCTTCTTATGGATTCGAAATGACAAGAGGAGCATGCCATGTGGCATAGAAAATCTAGCTTGTGTGGGTCCCACTTCCTCCATGTGTCTTCATGATCAAATGCTACTTTGATTTTCCCTTGTATATATTTACTTAGCTCCTTTTTAAAATATTTATGCCATTCTAATGTCCACACATAATTTACTATCCTTCTTATTTCAAATCCCAAAGCTTCCATCCCCAACCTAGGAAACTAGTAATTTTCCTCCTTGGCAATTATTTGACCCTTAGAATCAATTTGACAAATTCTCATGAATATGGAAAATGTGATTAGGCCATTGTAACCCAATGCAAAATTTGGGACATGACAAAGAATGAGACCAATCCAATATTTCCATGCCCGGAAATTCTCTATACCCTCTAGCTTGTCCTCAAGCTTAGTGCTTGGGGACATCTTATCCAGGAGGTCACAAAAATTTAAGTATCTCAAAATGTAGAATAGATCTTACCAGGATATGTGCTTGATTGAATTAAGATGACTGGTGTACTCTGTTACTGGAAACTTCAACTTTTCACCCTTCAAATTTGACCAGCAACTTTTGGATCTGCTACAAGTTTTCTAGCTTTCTGGTTCGCACTTTTTTTGGTTCACTAGTGCATAGGTTTGCAGCTTCTCTGGTTCACTAGTGTATAGGTGCGCAGTTCTTACGGTTCACTGGTTTTCTGGTACTTCTAGTCCAAAATTCAAAATAGGGTTTCAAAAAGCCCGGGGTTGTACCCACTCAAAAACTTCGATCTTGGGGTCAAAATTTCGATTTTGAGGAGGACCATCCAGCCATGCTCTCAGATTCAAAAAATTCCAATTTTTGCAGAAACCCTAATTTTCACTGGAGGAGGAGAGACATGTATTTTTACCTTGTTAAGTTTAGCCTATAATTCACAACAAGAGCATAATAGGATCACTGAAAGAAACACAACCACAAGATAGACACAAATTTACCCTGGGAAACCCTCATGGGGTAGAAAACCAATCAAAGCATTCCTCAATATAGATGACCAACCAATACAAATATGTAAACCCAAGACAAGAGCTCCTTCTCCTCCTATGCATATCTCTCTCTCTCACTTATGCGCAATACACAAGAGAGTGAATGAGTGAATGTGATAAATGAGGATCACACATCCTCTATTTATACTTTACTTCACTTGACCTTAACCCTAACTAGGTCAACTTCTCCTAGGAAAGTCTAAGAACCCCTATACAACTAACTTAGGGCCGAACTCACTAGGAGAGTCTAATAACCCTAGTTACCAAATCCTAGTGGAAGAATAAACATCTCCAAATATACAATAGGGTCCTGACAGAGGAATGAAACATCTCCGGATAAATTACAAATAGAATATTCTTAGAAGTTACAATATTTCAACAAGAAATACTCCTAGAAAAAAGAACACCAACCCTCCTCGAGAGGGCGGAAATGCTGGTGGGGACTGTAAGCCTAGACGTAAGGTGAAATTCCCTTTCAAGCTTTGTAGGCAAGATCACCTTACCCACTTGTGTCCTCAAATTGAAGAAGCTTCGAAGCATCTTGCATAGAGCCCAGCTATGTTGAAAGATCCCTTTCCGCATCATCAAAACATGGCTTCAAGTGCTTCCATCGCCGGTTATGGGAAAACAAAACTTCTACATCCTCTTCTCATTCCAGTGGCTACGAATGCATGAACATGGTTCAGTCTCAGGTTAGTCTTGTTATTCACCAACATGTGCACCATAGACGAATATGGGGAATGACCCCCCTCCTCCTGACTCTTCCTTACATATCGAGAACCCCACTACTATGCTGCATATACCGAAAGGTGTTCTTAAGTGCTCAATGCAGAATCCCAATGCCCGAGCTGCCCAAAAATACTCCATTGTAGAAGATTTGGTCCAAACTCTGTGTTCCATGTCGGCTCTTGAGGTTTTACAGGCATATCCTTCATAGAGGAACACCCTTTTGTGTGCTTTAGGAGTTCAGGATTAGGGTATCCCTAATGTTATTAAATTCAACACTACTGATTTCTAGCCTCCCTTGCCTTATCATGTGGATTTTCAAGTCCATGTTCGGTGCTTACAGAAAATCGTTAAATGTACAGTGGTTGACGAAGGTGCTTCCACGCCAGTGATGTCGTTGTATTGTTGGAAAGCTCTTGGCTCTCCTCCCTTTTCAAAATCTATGACCATGCTTACTATGTTCGATGGTCGGTCGTTTAGGCTGCATGGTATTCTCCCTTCCCTTGAGGTCCACTTGGGTGGGAAATTCGTGCTTATTGAAGTCGAGGTTGTTGTTGCGCCTATCGACTACAACCTTCTTCTGGGTAGGAATTAGATCTATGCAATGAAAGCGATCATGTCCTTTGTGTTTAGAGTTATTTTCTTTCCTCACGAAGTCAGAATTGTGACAGCTGATCAGCTACACTTCTCTAGTTCCAATTCCATAGCATCACCGGGAACTATTGTTCCCCAGATCGAAAAATTACCAGCTTCCAACTCGTAATATCAGTGTAGGATTGTATCCATAGTTGATGGGATCATTTGACTTTTTTGCACCGATCTATTTTATTGGAACCATTTCTGATAGTGTGCCATCCTCATTGAATAATGTACATTTCCGGACCTCATACTTCAATGATTCGTGGACTTTACCATCCACGAGTTCCCCATATGGAGACATTTCACACATTGGAATGGCTATTCCACTATATGCAGTTGAGCCTGCATACTGTGATATTCAACAAGCCATTGCAGAGTCAGATCCATCCTCTACACAAACATAAGAGGAAGATCCCGTTATGCTGCCTACGTGAGCAACTGACTAATCTTGTTCGTATGATTGTCTTGATAGTGCTTTTCCTTCGGATGAAGCTATCATTGAGGGCATGTGTGGTAGTGAGAGGCATTGGGAATATTTGCATCATCACTCTTATTTTCTTCCCAACCTTGATCTTATTGAGCGAGAAGAGTTTAGGATGACTCTTGCAAAGAATGTTGGTCACCCGGGGGCTCCTTTGGTTTCACATGGGATTTACGCAGAGGGGAATATTGCTAATATCTACCCAACCATACCGATCAACATCTCTCGCACACCTGAAAAGATTGAGAAGGTTTATATCAGTGTTGATTGTTCTCCCGATGTGATCCGCATATACACTTAGTTGTTCAACAAATTTCGGGATGTTTTTTCCTAGTCATATGAGGAGATGCCAGGAATAGACCCTAGCATTGTTGAACATGAGGTTAAGACATATCCTAATGTTAAGCCGGTTCGACAACAACTTCGTGCTGTGAATCCTAGGAAGGCAACCATGATTAAGGTAGAGCTGGAGAAACTACTTAAGTTGGTTTCATCTACCCGGTTCCCCTTACTGAATGGGTGTCAAATCCTATTCCTGTGGATAAGAAGCAAGGAACCATCCGTGTATGCACAGATTTTAGAGATATGAACCAAGCATGTCCGAAAGATAACTTCCCCACCCCATTCATATATCAAATCTTGGATGCATGTGTGGGAAGCGATGTTTTTTCATTTATGGAGGGTTTCTTAGGATATAAACAGATCCATATTAAGCCGGAGGATCAACATAAAACTGCTTTTATATGTCCTTGGGGTACATTTGTGTACTGGAAGATGCCTTTTGGCCTTAAAAGCATCCGAGCTACTTTTCAACGTGCCATGACCTATGCGTTTAATGATCTTAAGCGTATAGTGGAGGCTTACTTGGATGATCTTGTTGGCCATTCTCGTAAGAGGGTGGACCACCCCAATCACCTCCGCCTCATTTTCGAAAGATGATGGTGTTACAAGATTTGTTTGAACCCCAACAGGTGCATCTTTGTCGTGAGAATGGGTCACCTTTTAGGGTTCATAGTTTCCAAAGAGGGTATAAGAGTTGATCCTCTTAAGGTTGAGGCAATACTTCAATTGCCTCCCCCGTGTAACTTAATTTAGCTTCAGAGCCTCGAAGGGAGAGCACTTTCTTACGATGCTTTATCGTGAACTATGCCAGTCTTACCAAAGGTTTCGCTCTAATTTTGAAGAAGGACACTTCTTTTATCTGGGATGAGAGAGCCCAACAGTCTTTCGACGCTTTGAAGAAAGCTTTGGTATTGGCCCCTCTGCTTAGTCCACCCAACTTTGCTAGATAGTTTTTGTTTTATGTGGCCTCATCTTAAGAGATGATTGGTATGGTCTTATTTCATGTGGATGATGTGCTCCTAGAGCATGTTGTTTACTACCTTAGTCGAAATCTAGTAGACAGTGAGATGAGATACTCTCACGTGGATAAATTGGCACTTGCGACTGTTCATGCAGCCCAACGTTTACAACATTACATTATGCTTAGGAAAACCACTGTCATAGCACATGTCAATCCATTTCAGTTCGTGCTTTCACGACGCCTAATTGGGGGGAAGTATAATAAGTGGATTGTTATTCCTCAAGAGTTTGATCTTGATTTTGGTTCAGCCAAATCAGTGAAATCCTTGGTTTTCTTTGAGCTCATGTTGGATTTACCGCGACTTGATGAGGATATTTTCCATGAAGACTCTTTTGTGGATGAGCATTTGTTTCTTATCACGTCAACGGACCCTTGGTATGGGGATATCATTATATATATCCAAAATTTGATGTTACCTTCGGATTATTCATGAGATGAACGACGACTTGTGAGACATCACGCTAAAGACTATGTCATCATCACCGACACTTTGTATCGTCGGGGAAAAGACTCCATCCTACATCGTTGTTTATCTGATTGTTGCAGTCCCAAGGTTCATGTTGTTACCATAGATACATTACATATTATAAGCAAGCATACACAATGATATAGATACAAGAGATGAGACAGATAGAGAGAACACAAGCCTTTATATTAACCAGCAAGAGCATAATACAGTCATAGAACCAATCTAGTCTCTACATCGGCTCAACAGCCTATATATATATCTGTCAATATAGTTACATAACCGTCTGTCAGTCTAACCAACTGACCCGAACTATTCTAGTCAACATGACCTATCGACATGTGATAGAAAGTGGTCGGGCGGAGGCCTAGTCGACATGTGGTGGGGCATGTGGTGGTCACAGTGGGGAATGTGGTGGTCACTTATCTGGGATTGCGACAACCTAACATATCATGCAAGCTAGTTACTTCTGGACTCTGGTCTTCAAAGATTGTATGAACATCATGAAGAGATGTCACCCTTTCTAGCTGTTTTCTCGAAATATACACTCGCATCCTATGCCCCTTCATCCGGTCGTCACCATCGGTCCCTCCACCAAGTGGGGGTTGGATTTCATGGATTGCAAAGTAGTTTCGGCTGGGGGGAATCACGATATCATTGTGTACATGGACTATTTTTTCAAATGGGATGAGGCCATGTCGACCATAAAATCCGACGGTGCTACTGCATCCCACTTCATGTGCAATCAGATTATCGCTCGATTTGGTATCCCGAAAGAGATTGTCACTGACCATGGTAGTCACTTCCAAAACAAAATGATGGCGGATTTGTCACTCAAGCTTGGGTTTCGTCATGATCGTTCATCTTCGTACTACCCCCAACTGAATTGTCAGGTCGATGCAGTCAATAAGTCCTTAAAGACTATTCTCCAACGAACCATCCAGCAAAGCAAGAGAAATTGGCATCTCATGTTATATCCTGCTTTGTGGGCATATCAAACTGCAGTTAATACTGCCACCGGTTTCTCACCATTTCATCTAGTATATGGTGTGGAGTCTATATTGCTAATTGAATGCGAAATCCCTTCATTGAAATTATCCATAGAGCTCCTACCTGACACCTCGGATGTTGAGCAACGTTTTCTCCACCTTGGGCACCTTGGTGAGTAGCATCGAGATGCCGACCATGGCTATAGATGCCAACAAACATTGTGTTAAGGTTCAGTATGATAGGTCTATCTGCCCTCAAAAATATGCTAAAGGTGACTTGGTCCTCTTGTATGATCAAGCTAAGGAACCCTTGGTGGCAGGAAAGTTTAACCCCATGTGGCACGGTCGTTACACAATGAGTCGTGTCCTTGAGAAAGGAGCCTACGAATTGTAATATTATGAGGGGAATGCCTTGAAGGAGTCTAGAAATGGGCTCTACCTCAAGCGGTATAATGCTTGAGCTTCTAGCTCGAGCTAATACCTTTTGTATAACATTGTATAGTTGCTTCTGTACATAGTTTAGATTTCTTTTGGTTGTCCGGGTCTGCTGACTCGCTTCCTTTTGGTTGACAGATGACAGTGGAATCTCCTTTGTTTTTGGCATTCGTGGATTGTGCTAGCCATCATATGCAGAGACTTGCTTCTGCTACATGGGTTATTTATTCACTTGACCATCAGATTGTGTCTTTGGGAGGTGCTTGTCTCGATCCTACATCCAACAATGTGGTTGAGTACAGTGTCGTTGTTGAACTACTTCGTGATGCCATTTCGCATGGTATCCAATCTTTAGAAGTCCTCCTGGATTCACAACTGGTTGTGTCTCAATTGAATGGCCGATACCATGTGAGGGATCCTACATTACTACGGAAGTTCTTAAGAGTAAGACTCTTGGAGCATCAATTTGTTTTCATTACATACATTCATGTTCTGAGATTAATCATCTACCTGATGCATACGCTAATTATGTACTAGATTGGCATTTGTCTCGTCAATAAAAGAAGCACACAAATAAACATTCATTCACACATTTGTACATACACATATAGTAGAACCAGAGAATCATAGTTTTTATAAATAATATGTCAAAAAAGTGGTGTCACAATACAAAACTGGAGCCCGTAGATCTCAAAAATATACATAATCAATACAAAATATAGGACTCCGTGGCATCTAAGCCCTGCGGGGAGGCCTTGCTGCCTCGGCATGATGTGTCTGAACATAGTAATGCACTGCATTGGCTATGTGCTGCAGTAATTGCACCCAAGTACCCTGTACACCTACAACATGACGCTGCATACCCTATGGGAGATGCTCCACCTCTACCACCCCTACTCTAGTAGTCATGCGGGTCAGGTTGACCTATACTGTATCTAGAGTTCGATCCGCTGTAGCACCAACCACCTCTCCATCCCTGCCTTGACAACGATGTCATGGGAATCCTTGAGGTCTTCGCGGACCCAGATCTCTGTGAGTAAATCGATAAACATCAATATGTGATACCACACCAAAAAGATTTTTGCATTTCATTTATAATAAAAAATCCAAAAAATTTAAAAAACACAAAACATTAAAAGAGTATCCATACCCATGTCTCCAAATGCGACCCCTGGTGGGAGCGGCATGTCCCTATATCCGCTAAATTCTATACCCTCGTAAGGACAGTCATCAATGGTGATGACCTATCGGTCCCACCAGTGAATGAACTCATCTAAATATGGTGATTCCTGTTGGCCACCACCCTGTCGCTTCAACACCTCTGCCCACCGAGTCTAGGTGGGATCTCGGAGACTATGTAGAGGGACTTCAGTCCTCGGACTCAAGCGCGACTCTCTCAAAGAAGAAACTGCAGAGTATGCTGCCAAATCTGAAGTTCATTTCCATACCCAGCTTGCACTCCATTACTTGGCTCTTCATGATAATTAGCAACATTGTGCACCAGTCGTACACTGTCAGTCTCATACATTCTACCACATAGAATATCATCGGCCTCGATGCCTGATGTAGTGCAGCTGAACCTGATATCCTCCTGAGTGTGAGCACTATTATCTTGACACTCAGGCTCGCAATAACACTGATAGGGATCTGGATGCAAGGTAAGAAGTACCTATCTATATCATCACTAATCGTGATCCCACCACCAACATTGTGGGACCTGAGGCATGGTACATCTCCTCATCGAGACAACCCTGTGATAAAGTAGATATCCTCCACCTCCAACGGAAGTGGTTGACCATCCAGGTCAAATTTCTGTGCATCTGCATCCCATTAATCAATTAGCTGACAAAGCAATTGGTTTTGGGCCCTTAAACCCCCAATGCTTCAAAACTTATATAGACCGCAAGCTTGTAACGCTTGTTGGGTGGGAAAATATTGCTGCACTTACTCATCAACAATATCATGTTCCCTTTCTCTCCACTCTAGGACCATCCTGGAGGCAAAAACAAATCATTTTTTAGCTTTCATCCTTTATAAAACCACCCTCACGACCCTGTACGCAGTCAAAAACTATGACAGTTGCGTCGGTATGTGATCAATGCATGCGTTGACCACGTCCAGGATGCCCTACCCGTGACTCGGAGAGCTGTAGCCCGCGTACAACACTAAGATGATATAGGGCTTGGCAATAATAAAAAATCAAACATTAAAAATTTAAATAAAAGCATTAAAATGGAAGAGGGGGATGTGACTACCAACCTGCTCTTGACGGCTCGATGATCCGACGCCTATAGCTCCCGGAATCAGCAACTGAAGATCGAGGTGAAAACTAACCAAAAACTACTATTTGGGTGAAATGTGAAAATCGAATAGTAATTGTAATTTTTTATTACTATTTATAGTTTTTAAGACCCACTTTCCTATAGTTTTTACCATATTGAGCTATTATTGGACTAATATGTCATCTTGGAGTACCATTTTGAATAGATTTTTCCGACGAGAGTGATTTTTTGACCGTTTTGCGCCTACAAGTATATTTCACACCTGTCATATAGTTTAGACGTCATTTTCTCCTGCATTATGCATTTGACCTTTGACCATTAATCATTAACCCTAGGTGCAACCCCACTTTTTAACTAACACTGAACCTTTCACACTATTTTAGAAGTGTCGTTATTTAGTGGTAGAGCTTGTATGACCATGGGTACCCTAGTTAGAGCCTTTTTATGTCTTTTGGCGCCCATGCCATTGTTCCTCCTTAGATTTTGGAGTCCTTTATATTTATGGCATGAATTTGTGATAAAGACTCATACTCTACTTTGTCTGATGCTGGCCATCTTCCTTAAGGACTCTGCCATTTTATATCGATTTGTGATTGCATTGCATCATCCTGCTTGCCGCTTGAGCCTTATGCCGGCTCTCGCTTACTCAAATTATTAGCCATGTGCCTAAGCACGTTCCGTTTCGATCCAAGTAGAGATTTCATTTTCCTTTCGCAATTTGATGACCCTTTACCATGAGGGAATACCCTCCCCTCGAGTGTCCACATCTTGCACATGCTTCCTTGCATTGTTCATAGGTATGTTCCACTGCTTGGGACTAGTTTGATTTCCATTTGACACTCGTTTCCTCACCTGTTGTACTATAAGAAATTTTATTCTTTTTCAAGATTTCCTAATATGAAAAAGACCAAAAAAAAAAAAAAAAAGATGAAAAAGTTGGACGGGAAAATCTTTACTTCTTTTTGTTGGTAGCTATCGTGTCACCTTTGAATAGAGCATTCACTCTACTCCATCCATTATGAGTCGGGACTATAGTAGGACCTTAAGAGCTGTACTCATTTCTCATATTTTACTCCATCGGCCGGTTAAGCTTCCAGTAATTATGGAGCCCTTTGTTGATGCATCCTGCATCGCACAATGTTATTATCATCTAGTACTTGAGTCTATCCATCTGCTCATGCTCTTGTTCAAAGGAATTCCTAAAACTCGAGTCAGCCACTCCTCATATCTCTTGACTATTGCATGTCGGCCATCCCTATTGAGTCAGTCTGTTCTGTTCGTCCGAGTTCTTCAAAATATTTCAGCGTAGTTGTTAGCTCATGTTGGTTGATGGGGGATGCATTAATTCCCTGCTTCCAGCGAGTTTCGTTCCATCGACTTAAACCCATTTATTCTATAATTGAGACTTAGAGTCAATTGAGTACCTTGAGGCTTGTAGTCATTAGTGGTAGATTCTCTCGCCATCGACAGTTTTGGGTATACATCAATGTCCCCTGATCGATGGATTCATCTTAGTGTTCAACCTCAACAAATCTATTCACACTTTGATAATTGTACTCTATGCCTTGATGCCCATTTTCATTATTGGTGGGTTATCTTGCATCTGTTAATGGTATACATCATTGACCAGTAATTAGGCGATGTCACATCAGGTTCGACTTCAACACTTGTATTCACTTGATGGGACTTGCACCATAGATGATTTGTGTAGAAGACCCCAGACGTTAGTGGCATTCAATATGCTACTCAAGATCATGATTGTACTTATGAGATATCATTTCTCATATATCAGCAGTTTGTACCTCAAGTTTGCACCAATTGTTTCATTTTCAACAAGAGACCGTATCTTATTGTAGATGGGTCATGGATATGACTACCTATGACATGTATTAACTATGTACTACCTATCATGGCCATTGTATCAGATTGTTGTATTGTACTGACATGTATCCAAAGATATTATTGTATTATGACGAGTGGGATACTCCTTCCATTTGTGTCTCCATCACACCACTTCTCAGATTATAATGTATTTCGGCCATCGTAGTACCTTCTCTGACCTCAGTCATTGGGGGCATCTGTTACACCGTATTTTTCCACCTTGTGAGCATCAACACTTATTGGCCTTCAATACTTAGTTTATAGACTCAGATACATTATTTTTCCTCTAGGAACCCATTGTTCCCTATTTTTGTTCCTGTACGCTTGATATTCCACTATAGCTTACGTATACGTAGGCTGCACCAATGTATCTAGCATACATCGAGTTAAATGGTAAAACCATATAAAACTTACTTTTTACTCCAAAAAGAGGTCTTAGGGTGACCTTTGGCCCTCCATGTACCCTAGAAATGACTCGATTCAACCTTTCACCTACCTTTAGAAGGTTATATATTGAACTCTTATGGTGCATGGAAGTGGGAAAAAGAGAAACCACCGTAACTCTATTGGATTTTTGCCGTGACATGACTCTACATCCATTGATCCTTGTTGTTGTGAACTTCTTATGTTCACCTACAAAAATCCTTTCATAGTTTTCCATTGAATGGGGGATTGAGGTGGTGGAGGCACAAGTGGAGGGACCTAAATCTTGGTTCAGATTGGTTGCCGACAAGAGGTTATATTGTGTACTTCTTGTTATTATTAATGGAAATACTCATTTTCTCATCCAATTGATCTTGTAAATGTTGTTTAAATTACATTGGGTTACATTTTCTTATTATATCATGGACCATGCTATTAATTAATCTAATGTCTTTCATTCATTATATGCACTTGATTGTATCTGTTGTTGAGACTAATCTGTAGGGTCAAGTGTAGAGATTGAAAGCTCAATGGGGATATACTTCGAACATCCGGTTGAAGGTTGATCTTATTCTCCATATCTTAGCATTTTCATTTATATAGCATTGAATTGGGAATTGATTTTATTTATGGTAGTCATCTCTCTGTTGTGGTCTTCCCCGAGCCATAGGAATTTTTTCTCCATAACATTCACTTGATAAAATTGAGAAATTTAAAAGCGGCAGTTATAAAACTTGACCTCTCAAAAGATTTTAAAAAGGTGAACTGGCTCTACCTTCGCATGTTGATGACTCACCTGGGTTTTGATTTGGGGTACATGGTTGGCACGCAATAAGGTTTTGTTCCAAGACAAACCATCTATCCCTGAGCTGGTGGCCTCACAGAGTGTGAAAATTCTTACCTACTTCCCTTAACAAAAACTCAACACCCCCATCCACATCATCACTTCTGAACTCTTCGACTCTAATCTTCCCTGGGCGTACTTCGATGGTGTGGCCACCGAACTATCTTGTGGGGGGGGGGGGGTCCTACATCTAAATCATACATCCTTTTTCCACATCCATATGGGTCTTGGACCTAGCACGAATAACTTTGCTGAAATCTCTGCCCTCAAACTCCTTCTCTGTTTTGCTCTTGAACATAATTTCCACCACATTCAGATCTTCAGAGACTCTATGCGTGTAAACAATTGGGTCAATAATATACAAATATGTCGTGCAACCTCTTCTTATGCAACATTATGTATGATGTCAGGGGATTGTTGAGGGAATTTTAAACTTTCTCCCGTTGCCATGTTTATAGGGAACGAAACATCACTACTGATCAGTCGTCAAAGAAAGGATTAGATCTACCACTAGGACAGTGGAAGATCACTGTCACAGCTCCTGAAGAAGTTTGTGAATACTACCACTGCCCTTTTTCATAGAAGGCATTGAAATCCTATAGATTTGAAGACTGAACAATGCAGTTTTATTTTGTATATATATCCCAGAATTTTAAGGGAACCCTATATGGGCACCTTGGCTTTATCCTTACTTTTGTACATTTTGAGAAGACTGCTTCTATTAGGAAGTAGTAAACCTATTTTTCATAGTTTTTTGGCTAGACTCATACTTCTGAAAGGCATCTTGAGTGTCCTCTATGATATATAATTTGGTTATATCTATAATGAAATTACGCTTTTTTTCGTGGAAAAAAAGGATAAATTGAAATTCCAACCCTGCCTGCATGTAATTAGGAAGCCCAATCATGAAAAGAACCAAAATGACTTTATTGATTGTTTGATATAAGAGTTAAGAGTTCTCAAAATATTGATTGTTTGATCCAAGAGTTAAGAGTTAGCAGATTGATTCGAGATTAATTTACTTATCGAACCTTTTTTTTCAATGAAAAAAAGTTCCTTGTTATTCATTAAGTGAATCAAAGAAACTGTAATACCCCAATTTTGACCCTTGTGAAATATTGGCTTTTAATGTAAATATTGTATACATGCGATGTATGTTTCCCTAGCATGGAGCTCAAGGCCAAGGCCCCGCTAGTGTATGCTCGGATTTTATTTAAATGGACAGGTATTTGATATTTTGATACCCATGTGCTATTAAGCCATGGAATATTATAATTGATGTAAATATTTGATATTGCAATAAAATACCAAAATTGGATATGGGAGAAACGAATGAGAAGGGGCCATGTGTATCCATTAGGGTGTGGTGAGGGGGTTGTGGGAATGAACCATATGCTTCCAAATGTCATCTTGTGAACCCATTTGACTTTCCTTGCTGACATTTAATTCTGTTGTAAGGATGTTGTTGAAGATTTCAGTCCATGGCTTCAATGGAGCATGGGCAACCCATAAAATAGTATGGTAGAGTATGGGCTTTGTTTTCTTGTACCACAAGTCAGCCTACCTTATGGTTGTTTCTTATTTCTCATTCCCATTCCCTGGTGAAAGAGCCAGCATCATTTGGCATCCAAAAATGAAGTGCCAGCAGTGAGAAAAACCAGAAATCACAACTTTGCAAGAACCCACATTTTGAAGAGCCATAAACGCCCAAAATTGGTATTTGACAGTGAAATCCAATGGGGGATCCATAGATATAAACCTTGGGGCGAATTTGAGAGTATTAGATACCCAGAAATCCATTGGAAAACCCAGTTTTTACAACCCTGAAATCAAGTGACAGGATTGAGTTATTGGCTGATAGAATTGTGAGAAACCCAAGTGTGAATGACTGAGCAAAGGTTGGGTTTGCTTGATAAACCCAGTGAAGACTAGAATCTCAAGGAATTAGCAGTTGGACCTTTCTATGCCTATCCTAAAGAGCACTGGAGGGAAGGGACACCTGAGGGACTATGTAGCAGAGAAGGGGACCTTCCTTTTGTTGGATGGGTAGGTAATGTGGGTGCCTTGACTGTTGAATTAAATTGAGATGCGTGTAGCTTTGTGGATGAGCTCACTGGATTAGCATCCTCCTCATTTGTCATTTGTATGCTTGATAAACCCAACTGTGTATTGGTTTAGCATAGTTGTTGAGTGAAACCATGGCTGTGAGTGAGCCCAATTAGTTCCTCCTTAGTGGATACACAACCCAGCTCGGAGGTGATCTCTCAGCTGAAAGAATATAGGTTGGACAGAGATCTATGGTTGGGTGGAATGTTGATCTCACATCGCCAGTTGTTTGGATAACTTCAGCTCAAAAATAAGTGTTCTCTATGGTTTAAATTATATGCATTCTGTGTTCTGCAATGTGTTAATTCTGAATGTTAATTATTAATGTTAATAAACTGAAATGATTATCTTAATGAAATTGATATGGAATCTGTGATTGGCATGAGAATGGGATTGATTCTACATGTGATTGACTCATCATCTGCCTGGGTTAAATATGCTGATGCATTCCATTCTATCTGTGTGTTAATATATTTAATTCCACTGTATAATTTAATTGTGCATTTTATTTTAAGTAAGAATTTTAGTTGTATGAATTTGGGAAAGAATCAGATACCCCCGTGTTATAGTCATGTTCCCTCCGTGGTTTGGAATGATGGGAGGGGATGTGACAGAGTGGTATTAGAGCCCATTGTTCAGCACTGGGGTTGCTTGGGCCAAACTCTGAGTTACAAATAGCTAACGTAATGTTTTAACGTGGTATAGGAGAAGTTTTGGGTGTCATTTTGATATGAAAAAATGGTAGGATCAGATTTCTCAGATGTGGCAGAGGATCACACCATTGCATAGAGCTCTCGAAAATATTTTCAACGGTACCAAACTCGACTTATTTTGTTAAGAGACGAGGGAGATATGGCCCCCGCAAGTGCACATATTGCCTAGATTGCGCGCAGATTATGCATAGGTTGCGTGCAAGTTGCGCACAAGTTGCATGCATATTGCATACAAATTGCGCGCAGGTTGCACATAGATTGCGTGCAGATTGCACGTAGGCTGTGTGCGGATTGCACGCAGATTGTGCACAGATTGCGTACAGGTTGCGCACAGGTTGTGCGCAGATTGCATACAGATTGTGTGTAGGTCATGCACAGATTGCGTGCGGGTTGCACGCGGATTGCGCGCAGGTCACAAACAGATTGTGCGTAGATTGAGCACAGATTGCGTGCAGGTAACACACAGATTGCGCACAGGTTGTGTGCAGGTTGCACACAGATTGCACACAGGTTCTGCGCAGGTGGCACACAGGTTGTGTATAGGTTGCAGAGGGCTTAAAAAAATAAAAATGAAAAGTAGTCAAACCCATAAATTCATAAAAGAGTGCTTGTAGCTCATAAGATTTAATAGTGTAGTGGAAGTAACATATAGGGAAGAGAGTCTCCAAAGAAAAAAAATGGTGACCATAAACGATGCTCAGGATCCTTATAAGCATGAAGAAGATGTTCGAGAAGAGAATGTACAAGAAGAGAATGCGGAGACTGAATCCAATGGGAGAAGGGAGCAAGTAATGCCTCAGAATTTGGTCGAAACCATGGTGAGCTTCAATGAAAGGTTGATGAAGGCTCAAGAAGAACAAAACCAACTCAATGTTGCTATTTTGCAAAACCTCACTGATATGCAGTAGAAGATAAACCTTGGGTCCAACCCTAGCAATGTAGGAGAAGAAGAAAAAGATGCAGAGAGCCTCTCTAGAGGTCGTTCAAAGAAGAGGACTCCAAGCCTAAGGAAGAGCTCTGTAAGAAAGAAGCATAGAACACGTTCCTCTAGATCTTCTTCTAGCAAATCATGTGACTCCAAAGGTTCTCAAAGAATTCCAAGGCATATGCCCAGGAGATTTGATGGAAGAAAGAAGTTCAAAGGAACCCCACATGGAGAATTCAGGAAGGCAAGACATCCCACATTTGATGGAGAAGGCAAGACTAGCCAAGAGGCATAGGCATTGCTTCTTGGAATGAAGAAATACTTCAGAATTCAAGAGTACTTAGGGAATGAAAAGGCCAGAATTTCCATTTACAATCTAAATGACAAAGCTTCAATTTGGTGGGACAACCTCTTGCAAGTGAAAGGAATCATTGAAAGGAAGATCAGTTGGGAAAGATTTAAGATGTACTTCAAGGAAAAATACCTTTCTGCTAGGTATTATGAAAGTAAGAGAAAAGAGTTCAATGAATTCAGGTTGGGGCAAAAGTCTATGGAAGAACATGTCCATAAATTTTTGGAATTATTGAGGTATGTAGATTACATTAAAGATGAGAGGATAAAGATCCAATGCTTCCTTGGAAACCTACCTCAAAGTTTCAAGGATAGAATTGAGTTTGTTAATCCACCAAGTCTTGATGAAGCTATCATGATGGCAATGCATTGCTATGAGTAGAATAGAGGAAAATCAGAGGTAAACCCAACATGGAAAGGAAAGCCAAGAGGGCGGTTTGACGAAAAGAAAAGTGGCTTCAAGCCACCATTCAAGAGCCAACCCAGGACCTTCCCACAGGGGAAACAAGAAAGCAGTGGATTCAATCCAGTAGTAGCAGCAGACAAAGTATCCAAAGGACCACTTTAGTGTTGGGGATGTGAAGAAAGTCACATTCTTAAGGATTGTCCACATTGGAGGGAGAATCCCCGGAACTCGCACAACTTAAAGAGAGCAGCTACAGTGGAGGACATGGCAAGGGCAATGCCCCAAATTTATGCAGGGTTGGATAATCATCAGGAAGATCATCAATCATTAATGGTGGAAGTTGAAGGTAATATTGCTATGCAATCTATTTATGTTTTGATTGACCCAGGATCTACTCATAGTTATGTTTCTCCAAAAGTGGTTGAAGGTTGTTCTCTTAGAAAAGTGAAGCATAATAACTCTTGGCTAGTTCAATTAGCCACATGGACCAAGAGAAGAGTAAGCGAGGTAGTGGTGGAGTGCCCCATAGAATTGAATGGACTCCACACACATGCAGATTTGAATGTATTACCGTTGGGATCTTATGATGCTTTGATTGGCATGGATTGGTTGGAAAGACATAGAGCCAAGTTGGACTATGATGAGAAAGAACTTGAATACATTGATGAAGAGGGAAGACCAAGATTGGTAAGAGGAATTCCCAAGCAAGTTTCAGTAGGACAGATTTTAGCCTTGCAGTTGAAAATTTTTTATAAGAAAGATTGTCAATTATATGCAGTCTATAGATCAGATTCGTTAGGGGAGAAAGATCCAAGGATAGAAGACTTCCCATTGTTGCAAGAGTTCCAAGATGTGTTTTCGGATGAAGTGTCGAGACTACCACCAAAGAGAGACATTGATTTTACCATCGTTCTTGTTCCAGGGGCAGCATCGAATTCCAAAGCTCCTTATAGAATGAGCACACCGGAATTGGTAGAGTTAAAGCTGCAGCTACAAGAGTTAATAGACAAGAGGTATATCAGGCCAAGTGTGTCTCCTTGGGGAGCACCGATGTTATTTGTCAAGAAGAAGGATGAGACTTTAAGGCTGTGTATTGATTACAGGCAGCTAAATAAAGTGATAGTCAAGAATAAGTATCCATTGCCAAGAATTGATGACTTATTTGATCAAATGAGGAAAACTAAGGTGTTTTTGAAGATTGACCTGAGGTCTGGGTACCATCAAGTGAGGATTAAGGAAGAGGACATTCACAAGACAACTTTCCGAACTAGATATGGACATTATGAGTTCACAGTGGTGCCATTTGGTCTTACCAATGCACCTGCTACATTCATGTGTCTCATGATTAGTGTGTTCAACAAATATTTGGACAAGTTTGTGATTGTATTCTTGGATGACATTTTTGTCTATTCAACGAATGAAGAAGAGCACGAGGAGCATCTAAAGATGGTATTGTAAGTCCTTAGAGAACATCAATTGTATGCCAAGTTAAGCAAGTGTGAATTCTATCAAAAGAAGGTGTAGTATTTGGGTCATATTATTTTTGAAGAAGGAATTGCAGTGGATCCAGAAAAGATTAATGCCATCATGGATTGGTCTACTCCACAGAATGTTTCATATGTTAGATATTTCATGGGTCTTGCTAGTTACTATAGAAGGTTCATTGAAGGATTCTCCAAGATAGCTCACCCAGTCACTTCATTGCAAAGGAATAATATCAAGTTTGCATGGTCTGAAAAATGTGAGAAGAGTTTTCAGCAGTTAAAGGAGTTGCTTACCAGTGCCCTTGTTTTGAATATAGCAGATCCAAAGAAGGATTTTGTAGTGTGCATAGATGCTTGCATTGAAGGGTTAGGTGGAGTGCTCATGCAAGAAGGAATTGTGATTTTCTATGAGTCAAGGAAATTAAAAGAGCATGAAAAGAATTATCCCACACATGATTTAGAATTAGCAGCCATAGTGCATGCACTTAAAATGTGGAGATATTATTTTATGGGAAGAAGATTCGAGCTTAGAATAGACCACATGAGCTTGAAGTATTTATTTGATCAGCCAAACATGAATGCTAGGCAAGCTAGGTGGATGGAATTCCTTTGTGAGCTTGATTTTGAAATTAAGCATGTAAAAGGGAAAGAGAATAAGGTTGCAGATGCTCTTAGCAGAAAATTTCATATTGCAGCAGTAAGTATGTGCAAGTCAGATTTGAAGACAAGAGTTATTGAAGCCCAAAACAATGAGGAAACTTGCCTTCCAATTAAAGAGAAGTTGCAACAGGGTAATGTGGATGAAAAGTATGCGGGATATCATCTTGGTGAAGATCTTATCTTCATCTACAAGGATAGATTGTACATTCCAAATAGTACAGATTTGAAGAAGCTTATGATGGATGAAATACATCAAATGCCATACTTTGGACATCCATAATATTAGAAAACTATAACAGCAGCAAGAAAGCAATACTTTTGGCATGGTATGAAGAAGGACATAGCTGAGTACATTGCTAGGTGTCAAAAGTGCCAACAAGTCAAGGCAGAGCACCAACATCCAGGAGGATTGTTGCAGCCCTTACCCATTCCGGAATGGAAGTGGGAAGTAATCTCTATGGATTTTATAATAGGTATGCCCATGACAGTGAAGAATCATGATTCAATCATGGTTGTGGTGGGCAAGCTATCAAAGGTAGCTCACTTTATTCCAGTCAAGTCCACTCACAAGGCTAATGACATTGCAAATATCTTCATGAGAGAGATATTCAGATTGCATCGATTTTCCAAGGCAATAATTTCTGATCGTGATACAAAGTTCACTTCCAATTTCTGAAAAGGATTGTTTCAAGAATTGAGAACTAAATTGAATTTCAGTACAGCATATCATCCTCAAACAGATGGCCAAACTGGGAGGGTGAATCAGGTTCTTGAAGACATGTTGAGAATATATGTGATGGATTAACCATCCAAGTGGGAAGATTACCTACACTTAGTAGAATTTGCATACAATAATGGACATCATGTATCAGTGGGGATGAGTCCATTTGAGGCATTGTATGGTAAGGGATGCAGGACTCCAATGAATTGGGATAGCCTGGTGAACAGGGTAGTACTTGGACCATAGATGAGCAAGGAAATGGAACAGAAAATTGTTAAGATTAGGCAGAATTTAAAGGCAGCCCAGGACAGGCAAAAGAGTTATGCAGATTTGAAAAGAGTGCATAAGGAATTTCAGATTGGGGATCATGTTTATTTGAGAGTGAAACCAAGGAAGAGTTCTCTCAAGCTAGGAATTTGTGCTAAGTTGTCACCAAGATATTGGGGGCCATTTGAAGTTGTAGATAGGATAGGGCCAGTTGCATATAGAGTTGCATTTCCTGCTAACATAAGAGCTCATAATGTTTTTTATGTATCTTTGCTTAAGAAGTATGTACATGATCCTAATCATATGTTTGATTGGAATGTGATACAGGTGGAACCCGAGGGATAGTTCCAAGTAGAGCCTATGAGAATCCTCGATAAGAAGGTCACTTTGCTCCGGAATAGAGCCATCGGGCAGGTAAAGGTCCAATGGGAGCACCTTAGTCCCGATGAGGCTACATGGGAGCTAGAGGATGCCATGAGAGAGGCATTTCCATTTTTGTTCAGTTTTGAGAACACCGAGAACGGTGTTGTTCTAAGGGGGAGGGGAATGTAATACCCCAATTTTGACCCTTGTGAAATATTAGTTTTTAATGTAATTATTGTATTCATGCGATGTATGTTTCCCTAGCGTGGAGCTGAAGGACAAGGATCCACTAGTGTATGCTCGAATTTTATTTAAATGGACAGGTAGTTGATATTTTGATACCCATGTGCTATTAAGCCATGGAATATTGTAATTGATGTAAATATTTGATATTGCAATAAAATACCAAAACTGGATATGGGAGCAACGAATGAGAAGGAGCCATGTGTATCCACTAGGGAGTGGTGAGGGGGTTGTGGGGATGAACCATATACTGCCAAGTGTCATCTTGTGAACCCATTTGACTTTCCTTGGTGACATTTAATTCTATTGTAAGGAAGTTGTTGAAGATTTCAGTCCATGGCTTCAATGGAGCATGGGCAGCCCAGAAATCTAGATGGTAGAGTATGGGCTCTGTTTTATTGTACCACAAGTCACCCTACCTCATGGTTGTTGCTTCTTTCTCATTCCCATTATATGGTGGAAAAGCCAACATCATTTGGCATCCAAAAATGAAGTGCCAGCAATGAGAAAAATTAGAAATCGCAACTTTGCAAGAACCCACATTTTGAAGAGCCATAAATGCCCAAAATTGGTATTTGACAGTGAAATCCAATAGGGGATCCATAGATATGAGCCTTGGGGTGAATTTTAGAGTATTATATACCCCAAAATCCATTGGAAAACCCAGTTTTTATAGCCCAGAAATCAAGTGACGAGATTGAGTTATTGGTTGACAGAATTGTGAGAAACCCAAGTGTGAATGACTGAGCAGAGGTTGGGTTTGCTTGATAAACCCAGTAAAGCCTAGAATCTCAAGGAATTAGTAGCTGGATCTTTCTATGCCCATCCTGAAGAGCACTGGAGGGAAGGGACGCCTAAGGGACTGTGCAGTAGAGAAGGGGACCTTCCTTATGTTGGATGGGTAGGTAATGTGGGTGCCTTGACGGTTGAATTAAATTGAGATGCATGTAGCTCTGTGGATGATCTCATTGGCTTAACATCCTCCTCATTTGTCATTTGTATGCTTGATAAAACCAACTGTGTGTTGAATTAGCATAGTTGTTGAGTGAAACCATGGCTATGACTGAGCCCAATTAGTTCCTCCTTAATAGATACACAACCTAGCTCGGGGGTGATCTCTCAGCTGAAAGAATATAGGTTGGATAAAGATCTATGGTTGGGTGGAACGTTGCTCTCACATCTCCAGTTGTTTGGACAACTTCAGCTCAAAGATAAGTGTTCTCCATGGTTTAAATTATATGCATTATGTGTTCTACAATGTGTTAATTATGAATGTTAATTATTCATGTTAATAAACTGAAATGATTATCTTAATGAAATTGATATGGAATATGTGAATGGCATGAGAATGGGACTGATTCTACGTGTGATTGATTCATCATATGCTTGGGTTAAATATGCTGATGCATTCCATTATATCTGTGTGTTAATATGTTTAATTCCACTGTATAATTTAATTGTGAATTTTATTTTAATTAAGAATTTTAGTCGTATGAATTTGGGAAAGAATCAGATACCCCCATGTTACAGTCATGTTCCCTCCATGGTTTGGAATGATTGGAGGGGACATGATAGAAACTTACAATAAAATCTATCCCAAGGATAGAATCTTTGAAAACAGACTATGCAGTCTTTTACAATAAATCCCATAATGCTTGCCACTATTCACTAATATACCATCATAACCACAGCTGCTAATAACATCATAAAAATAACACAGATATAGAGGAAATCTTAACCAAAAATCCCCTAAAGTGGGTGCATTGAATTTACAAAATGGATCATAAAGGCTAGCCTAATTAATAAAGACAAACATAAAACATTTCGCCTGGATGGTGATTAGTGAAAGGGGTAACCTGAAGAATACCATCTACTAAATGTAATCCCTTCTTTGACAATAAATCAGCTCTATGATTGAAAGAATGAGAGATGTGTTGTATAGAGTAGTCATGAAATTTTTCCAACAAGATGGTAATTTACCTATAGAACCATAATGACTTTATTATATAATTAGTAATGTGCTTTAAATTTGAATAGTCAAATGTACATACTATAGAATCAAATAACAAATAAATCGCAACATTACAATTAACATAATATAAAATAATATTGCACTACATATTTAAGAAACTAAATCACAAGCCCAACAACATTACAATTAACAGAATACAAGATAATATTGCACTACATATTTAAGAAACCAAATCACTAGCCCAACAAATAGTTACTAGTCTTATAGTCATTTGAATATTGAGAATTCATATTGCAGCAATATTTCAATAGAAGTATCCATTTGTTACAATTTGACTTTCAAAGAGACTTTCTTCTTGAACCAACAACTCATGTGCAAACTATGAAACTAGTCATGCTTTACTTTTTAGCCTTTCTAGCAAAGTGAGAAGTGGAAGAAATAAGTAATCCTACAAATTACCACAAGGAAGAAGTTTAACTGAAGCATTCTACTTGCAGGGCCAATGTGTTTTAATACTTATAGAAAAAGATTTAAATTCCCAAGGAATATACAAAATTTTTATATTCATTGATATATCTAGAATTTTTAGAAATAGATTTAAATACCAGAGGAATATACACAAATCTTATATCCATTAATATATCTTCGTCAATATTTCTGATTACAATTGCCGATCAACAACTATATACCAAAATAGATCAATATTTGTTGTTGATTACATCAAATGTTTATATCACTAATACGATAGAATCCTACTCCCTAGAACCTCAATAACATGAGATTCTATTTTAGAAAAAGGATAATAGTGTGCATACCAAAAATTAATATAAACGAACAGAAGGGCCTTGGAAAACTAACAGAAAATGAAACAAGTAAACCTAATCAGAAAAGTAAATATCAAGAGACCATAGTGGGTGGGCCACGTGGCTCCCTCAGCCAATATCCATTGACTTTGCCTCTGAGGAAGGCAGCCTATCAGCTTGAGTGGACTGCCCAAAACCTACATAAGTATATGGGTCCCCTCACCGTCACAAGGTTGGGTGGCTTTGCGTTGTTCTTGAAGGAGCCTCCGCATCTGTTCGATCCATTTGACATTGTTACCTATGAACTTCCGGTCCATGGTATCCTCAATCGACTTCTTAGGGATGCCTGCAGGGAGTGATGTTAAGCCCACAGGGGATTAGGATGCTCGCAGGGGATGAGGTAAATCCCACAAAGGGTGAAGGTAAGACTGCAGTGGCTGAGATTAAGCCCGCACAGGCTAAGTTCTGGTGCTATCATGAAGTCATTGTTGCAATCTCACATCATGCTGGAAAATGTATGGCAGTTTATCAAACTTTTGAATTTGACTAAGTATGGAAAAATTAGTCAAAACTGTTCTAAGAGAATGCCCGTCATAATTCATTGTTTGAGGAAAATGGCCGCACCATCATATTAGGATATACCTTATTGAATAGGATATCTAACCATGGTCTCAGTTTTTCGAAAGAGTGTTTTATGACAAAGTTATAGATCTTCCAAAACAAGGATTCAAGCAGTTTTAGGCATTCTGAAAAATGGGCTGTGTTGAAAAATTGGTCAAAACTGCTCTAAAAGAATGCCCGCTATAATTCATGGTTTAAATAAAATGCCCGCACCATCACATCAGGATACACCTTGTTGAATAGACTATCTGAACATGGTCTCATTTCTTCAAAAGAGTGGTTTATGAAAAAGTTATAGATCTGCCAAAACAAGGGTTCAAGCAGTTTTTAGACATTCTGAAAAATGGCTATGTTGGAAAATTGGTCCAAATAGCCTTGGGGAAATGCATGCCGTACCTCATAGGTGAATGGTAAAAATTATCTAAAACTATCATGTTGTACCTTGTTGAAGGGGATATATTACCATGGTCTCAACTCTCAAAGAGGGTGTTTGATGACAAAGTTAAAGGCCTTCCAAAATAGGGTTTCAGGATTTTTTGCATCAGAGGTAGTAAAACTGCCTAAGTGGCCTCAAGAAAATGCACGCCATAATTCATAGGTTAAATTAAATGCATGCACCATCTGTTGTAGGATGTATCTTTTTTATTTGTCTACCTGATCATGGTCTCATTTTGTCTTGAGAGTGTTTGAGGAAAAATTTATAGGTCTGGCAAAACAGGGTTTTAGGCAATTTTGCAACAAGTTTAGTAAAATGCCCGCCTAGGGAAACTGAAGATGAGTCTGAGAGTGAAATCAGATTGGGTGTTCTCAGTGAGGGTATACTACATCATCTAGTGGCATTGGTTCAGGATTCGATGAAATAAAAAATCCACCTTAGAAATTGCACAAATTGTCTAAGTATAAAAAATCTCATCATGTTGACTCAGGGTTTCACAATTTGTCTAAGTGTCAAATTGGAAATGCCCGCAAGAAGGTGTCCTTGTGCTAATTAAATTCATAGGGTGACATAGATCTGTTCCTTGCTTGAAGTAATTAACAATACTGATTCACCCCCCTCTCAGTATTGATCAATATTCCAACAATTGGTACCAGAGCAGGATCCTTCACTACAGTCTAAACCATTGGAAGGAAGATCCTATTAAAAACCACTATGGATCAACAAGAAGATATTGCATCCCAAAGAGCTCTAGAACTTGATAAAGAATACTATGCATATTGGAGAGAAAGAATGAGTGCATACTTACAATAATTAGGATGGGGTGCATACTTACTAATGAGTCCATACTGAATAACAATGGAGGACATACTTGATGGACTATCTCAACCCATCAAAGAAAAGATAGGACAATGCATCTCAGCTAAGGAACTTTGGGTCAAACTGGAGAAGCTTTATTCAGTCAAAGAAATAGTAAAAGCAGGGCCTTGCTATTTTTAGGAATCATGATGAAGAAACTTGTAACCATAAGGAAGATCAAAAGAACAAAACTATCTACAAGAAAAAAATTTAATGATAGGAATACACTCTTCTATTCCATGGAAGATAGTAAAGATGAAGAGATTAGTAAAGATGGAGAAAAGACAAAAGCGATGTGATACCTAAAAGACCAATGACAAGAAGAATCCAGCAGATGTTTTTTTTTCATTGCTACTCATGCAATAGCTTTGGACATATGGCTAGAGAATGTAAGTTGAGGAATAATGCTTCAATAAAAGTCCAAGAACAAAGGAAGGGATGGAAGAAAATGGAAGTTGTGAAGCAGAAAGATCAAAGATTCCTCAAGTATAAAGGACGGTTCTATGGATATTGTCACGTCTGTCACAAGTTTGGTAACAAGGATTCTAATTGCAGAACCAAGGGAAAAGATCAAAGTACATAATCCAAGAAACAAAGAAAGTCAGTAAGCATGGTACCTCATGGAAAGATATGGAGAAGAAAGGAAGACTACAAATATTCAGAGGAAACATAGATTCCAAGCATCAATGAAGTACTTTGCAAAGATGATGTTCAACATAATAGTGCTATAGATGAGAATGAAATCCATTATGATGGAAATCTAGATGAAGATGTAAAATACACCGATGGAGAGAAAGATGATGAATGTATTTTCTAAAGACTCTCATGACCTAAAGAGAGGAAACCATGATTAGCATTAGAGGGGATCATATACTCCGGGGAGTAAATATAAAAAAATTGCAGTTGGTATTCGAAAAGTAATTAATATCATTTGGTAAAAATAAAAGGATATCATCATCAAAGACAACAAGTAGAGGTGACAAATTGAAGAAAAGCATTTTGTCTGGAAAACATCTATGTGACAAGCACACTTAATGGTTGAAGTGTAACAAAATCAGAAGCATAATTAGAGAAGATGGTAGGGAAAACTTAGTAGACCAGCCTAGATCCAAATCCTAGCCTCTATCAATCGCTGAGAGGGATCAAATCTCCCGAGGTGCAAACCTCGGCTCAGGTATTGCACTCAAGGAGAGGTTTGCACCTTGGGAGATTTTTTCCCTCTCGGTGCTTGAAAGAGCTAGGATTTGGATCTAGGCTGGTTTTAGATGTGGGTGGTGACACAAAACTAGAGTTTGATCAGCATTGTAAGGAACAGGTTAAGTTGAAAACACAGATACATTTACAAGGATTATTATAATGTAAGTAATAAGTATTAAGGATTGAGTAAATTGCTAAACTGTAAAATAGTGACAATTCACCTAACTTTTCTTTTCGATTCTCTTTTTGGTGATCTGCGTTTTGTTTTGTTTGTTCTTCTCCTTCTTCTTCTGTCATTTCGTCATTTCGTACATTTTGATTGATTTGTTATTCTGCAAACTGATTTTTTTGTTCTTCCAATTGCTTCAACTTTCTCTCTCAATATGCTCTTTGTCGATCAACGTTTCGTTTTCTTTGTTCTTCTTGTTCTTCTGCTGTCAATTTGCCTTTTTTTTTCAATTCTCTTTTTGTTGATCTGCATTTTGTTTTGTTTGTTCTTCTCCTTCTTCTTCCATCATTTGTCCATTTCGTATATTTTGATTTATTTGTTGTTCTGCAAGTTGATTTCCTTGTTCTTCCAAGTGCTCCAACTTTCTCTCTCGATACACTCTTTGTCGATTAACATTTCGTTTTCTTTGTTCCTCTCGTTCTGCTGCTGTCAATTCATCTAACTTTCTTTTTCGATATTGTTTTTGTCGATCTGTGTTTCGTTTTCTTCGTTCTTCTAGTTCTTCTACTATCATTTCATCCAACTTTCTTTTTCGACATTCTTTTTGTTCTTTTGCTTTTTGTTTCAAGTCTTCTTCTCGTTCTTTTGTTGTCACTGAAATCAATGCATCCATACACTGAAATCAATGCGTCCACAGAATAACATCTACACTAAAAAATATGCAATAAAAAACCCCATACATGGAAATCTATGCTTCCATACACTGAAATCTATGCGTCCATACACTGAAATCAATACGTCCATAGAATAACATCTACACTGAAAAATATGCAATAAAAAATTTCAACATTGTAAGGAATAGGTTAAGTTGAAAACACAAAAATAATTATGAGGATTATAATAATGTCAATAATAAGTATGAGTAAATTGTTAAACTGAAAAATCAATGCAACAAATAAAAGAAATATGCATCTTCTATTGTTCAACAACATTTGTGTGTGGTCTATTGGTAGGAATTAAAGTGATTGGGCTTGTGTTAACTTAGAGACCAAGGTTCAAAACCCTTTTTTCTTGGAGTTATAGTTAGTTATCAAGTCTAACTATTATTATGGATGCATTGTTGAAATCAATGCAACAATGTTTTTTTTTTTGTGTTTTTTAAGAACATTTGTTTGTGGTCTATTAAACATTGCATTGTTGAAATTAATGCAACAATGCTTTTTTATTAAATTGATAAATTCAATGCATACATGTAAAAAACAAAAAAACAATGCATTGTTGAAATCAATGCAACGAATCAAATCAACATGCATCTTATGTATTTTTTTACTTCTTATGTCCACTATAATATTTTTTTACTTCTTATATTTCTATTTTTTATGTTGGCTACACTATAATTTTTTACATCTTTTTATTAGATTGATAAATTCAATGTATAGAAGTAAACAATAGCTGCGTGCAGCTTAGTCCCTGCCTTAAATAAATATATATAAGAATAAAAAACATTTTTTTAGATAAATAAAGTCTTAAATACAAATTAATTAATTAATATATAGAATATCATTTTTTACATTATAATAAATAAAAGAAATCAAAATTTGCTTATTAATCATTAAAAAACGTGGTTCATTGCCATAATATTTTATGGCATACCTTTTCATTATAATGATATTATTATTATTTACATATTTACATATAATTTTCCATTATGATATTATAATTATTTTTTACTTATTGACATATAATTATAAATAAGTGTTAGCAATTTGACAACATCTAATATTTTTAAAAATATTTTTGCTAATAAATTTCTAATTGGTAGTATTTTGTAACATTTTTATATATTTATTAGCAAACCAAAATGACTCCTGTTAATAATATTTTTTAAAATAAAAAACAAATATGAATAAAAAAATTTAATCAATACTTTTAAATTAAAATGGCATTGATGAACTAAAACTATAGAAACACACTTAAACATTCATGACTAATTTTATAGCCATTAATATTAAAACAAGATGTTGTCGTGTTGTTCTTCACTTAAATATCCTCAAATGTTGTCAAATTTCTCTGAATAAAAGCCTAAAGAAAGCGTCACATCTCCCAAACTCAAATTTGATAGGATCCTGATGCAAACAACAAGAAAAACAAAGAACCATGAATTCGACTGTTCAAAACACTGGCATTGAAACATCCTCTGTACATCCAAAAAAATTGTGCTGCCCAAAATGAATAAAAACATTGTTTGTCCTTTTGAATAGGGAGAAGCATATAAAGCTCAACCAAATAAAGCATGCCCTTTGCTTATTGAAGAAGGTTTGGACACATAAATTTTGTGTTGTTGCATGGCTTCATTTAATGCAACAAGTTTTCTTGAAACATTTTGAATCTGGATGCCCTTGAACACCACAAAAGTTGCAAATTTCATCTGACATTTTCTTCCTCCATGTCTTGGAGGAAGACTCATTAGGCTTGGAAGGTGGAGCTGGTTTGGTTTTCAGCTGAGGTTTGGAGGGATGCTCACCATCTTTTTACAAAATCTTTCTCTTTATATGGCCCTTTCTTTTTCCGTTTGGAGGTTTGGGCCAACAAAGCTTGATTGTTGGAGTTTTAGAGGGAATCAAGCTACATAAGCTTAGACTGTTCCATGATGAGACACACAAAAAAGCTCAAAATAAGTCGTTTTAAACTCATCTCCTAGTGCATCCATTTTAAAATAAAATGTGGAAGAAAATACTTGATAAGAGCCTTTCAACTTGGACAAAATTAGGAAAATGCACTCAACATCTAATTTGGTTTTCCCACACCCTTTCAGCAGTGCTACCAGGAACCTGAATTTGGCAAGATAGTCTTCAATGCTAGCATGCTCATCACTTACAAGTTCGGAGAGTTTGGATTCCAATGGTAAAGCACAAAATTCATTGACTTTCCCAAATAGGGAGGCCAATTTGTCCCAACTTGCCTTTGGTGTTTTGAAGCCATCAAGATGAAACAACAAGCTATTAGAAACATGAATCCGAATCAATCCCATAGCTTCGTCGAGCTTGTTTTGATAGGAAATTTTTTCAATTTCCCTGGTGAAGCTTGGTTGCTCCTCAACCAACATTTTCTGTAAGCTTTTTGATTACAACAGCTGTTGCATCTTCAAATTCCAAGTGTGATAGTTATGGGGGCGAGGAGCTCAACAGCACTTGATTCTGCCATTATATCAATCACACCAAAAAAATGGATCTAGTTTCACAAACTAAAAAAAATAAAATGGAATTTCCAGGCAAAAAGAACAAGAGCACCGTCAACCTTACATACCAGATTTACATAAGACCCAACAATCCAAAGATGTATATGTATATAGCCTACATTTCAATTTGTCAGGGTTGCAAGAGTTTTTTGAGAGAGGTCACCGGAATCGAAGTTAAATCCTCCCTTGAATAGATTCAATCACACACCCAGAAGTAGCAAATTCACCCAATCAAATATAGTAAATTCACCTAATAAAATCTAGCCTGAGCCCTATATTTGTAGCGTCGCCTCTAATTCCCATAATAGAACCTTCGGCTACCCATGAAATTATCCGATTTTTTGAGAATGGGCTTCTCTTCACTGCAGAATTAAAATTATATATTTCAAGAATAATTTGATGTAGCTTTTAAAAGCAGTCAAATTTTGGGTCATCAATTGGATATAACTTTTAAAAGATATCTTTATGAAGCATCATCAGAATTCAAATAATTTTACAGGCTTTTACCAACACAAATAATGGTGACAATCGTGCATAATCTTTTTGAAAAATAAGCAATAGTGCCAAGCATTTCCAAATTCCTAATAATGCAGCATAACTTGCAAGTGGGTTGATGAGGATCTCTCATATTAACCAAAAGATTATCGCACTTCAAATCAAAGTGGACAATGTTCTTTTCATGCAAATATTGCATACCACATGTAGCACCATGATCTATAAAGAGTCTTTTGCGGTCGATCAATTGTTCTGCACGATCTGAAATGTTTTTTTTAGCAAATTGTTAACAATGGGAATGCAATTAGACAAGACTTATAAGAACTATCACACACAATAAAGGCTCGTATATCAGTTTATTTTTCATAATGGAGACTGAAGAGATTTTCCAAAAGTCAAGGTGTCCTTACCCGTCCTTCTTGTTTTAGAACTGGCTTGAGAGATCCATTCACCATATACTCTGTGATAGTTGCCAGAGTCCCATCTGGACCATCTACAACTATGCCATAGAAATCCACAACATTGGGATGGTGCAATTGACCTAAAATATTTTCCTCTCTCCAGAAGTCTCTTCTCTGTATGATACAAGAGAATGTTAGCCCATTGAGCCTAAATATCAAGATACTCGAATCAAATGAAGGTGCTTTTGAAACTTTCAAAGCAATAGAAACATAGAAGCTTGTACTCTTCACAAGTTAAAAAAATATTATATCTACACCACTTCCAGAAATTCATTCTTGCTGAGGTGAATGAACTTTAAACCAAAAATACAAAACTTTTCAGAGGGAAAGATATCCACCATTTGTTCTTGCTCTAATAGACTTCCGATAAAACAACTAGATTTTATCTGCTTAATAGTAACATATGATCCTTTTCATTTCCCATAATAAACAGTTCCATATGTACCCGAACCCAACTCTCATATTTCTTCCAAGTCATCATTTTTTATTGTCTAGAGTAAAAGATCATAAAACGCATGAGATGGAAGCAAAGATCAATATATGTTTCAAATTTCAATAGACCACTACTCATGAAAAAACAAGTTATTTACCTGCAACCTTTGGGCAAGAGCATGTGCCTCAGGGACTGAAGAATTATTCTTTGCCATGTTCACAGAACCTTTTTCAAAGTCTTCATCTAATTCTAACGGATTTTCCTGGATAGAAATAGTATCAAAGAATCATCCTTTTAATCACAATTATTAAAATCTGAACTCAATTCTAATATCAAGCAGAATTGATTGCAGATTAATTGATCCACCATGAGATGGATGCTAACCATTTTAGGCTTCAACTGTTCGACGTATTAATTGCCCACTTCGATGCTTAATGCTCCCTTTAAAGGAAAAAAGAGTGAAATTGGTAGTGTGGGAGGCTGTGCCGCGTTTCCTCCTTTACAGGAAGGCAAACAATGCCTCTTAATTTTTTTTTGAATCGCTAGATCTAAGAAAGAAGCGAGGACATATCATAGTCAATTCAACGAGTAGACATCAGATCTCTGTTTCCTCGAGGGAAAAGCGTTGGGATAAAAATCAATCGAGCTTGGGTCCAACAGCCATAACTTGCCAACAATTCAAATTGAACAAGTCATAGTTTCATAGTTACCCTCCAGTAGGCATCGGCTCAAGACTCAGGATCTGCTGCCAAAAATAAAGATTACTATATTAAATTCCTCAGAGACAGATCCATTTCCAATATCTACAAAAATAATAAGACACTTGTCTAGATTCCTTCACGCAGTTCACAGTTCATGCAGACCAATCAACAATCAACAATTTGTCTCCAGACCTCTAGATCATTCAAAAACCCTAGCCGAGTCTTCAAGATGAAAAACAAGAAGAGACGCCCAGATCGAAAGTTCCTACCAAACCAATTGTTCATCCTACAGGTGGAGGACATGCATTCAAATGCATGGACAAATCCATGCACACATAAATCCATGCATGCAATCATTTGATCTGAAGTTGCAGCCTTCAGAAATTGCAGGTGATTGCTTGCACGAAAAGTAAGTTAGAGCACGGATAAAGTTTTAAGGTAAGATTTCATTTTTGATCTATTTTATTTATTTATTTTAATATCGTGCAATGAGAAAAAATAGTCAATTCAAGGTGATTGTCCAATTAGAAAATAGTAATTTCTTTTTTCTAACTAATTATAAATACAAATTTTATGTTAACATTAATCTAACTTTAGAAAAAAAATATATTGATTGCAATTAATAGAAACAACCAAAACATATAGTCTCCTGCCTACCTACGGTAGGGACTAATAACAAAAACCAATGCAAGCATGTTTTTTTATTAAATTGATAAATTCAATGCATACATGTAAAAAACAATGCATTGTTGAAATCAATGCAATCAATCAAATCAATAGGCATATTATTTTTTTTAACACCATTTGTGTGTGATCTATTGGTAAGTAGTGAGGTGATTGGGCTTGTCTTAATGTAGAGACCAAGATTCAAATCTCTTTTTGTTTGGAGTTATATTTAGTTATAAATTCTAATTATTAGTTAGCAAATCTAAATATTATTATGGCTGCTTTTCTTTTCTATTCTTATGTCGGCTATAATATTATTTTTACTTCTTTGGTTTCTACTTTTTATGTCCACTATAATATTTTTTTTTACTTCTTTATTTCTTTAGTTTTTATGTTTTTAGTTTTTATGTTAGCTATAATATTATTTTTTACTTCTTTATGTTTTTACACATCCACTGCCATTAAAACTATTATTTTTAAAAAGTGAGTATATTAAACAAAATTTAGAATTCTATTTTTAGAAAAACTAAATTCTAATTTAAAGCACTACACTTAAAACTATTATTTTAAAATGTGAGTATATTAAACAAAATTTACAATTATTTTTGTATTACTTTTAATTACTTGAGTATGTTAATTACTTTTACTTTGTATTATTCTTTTTTGTTTATGGCCGACAATAATATCACAAACTTAAAGTTACAAGATCTCCCTCATATTATAATTTTTTACTTTATGCTAAATTTTATTAATGGCCGACAAACTTACATGTTACTATCGCCATTATTTTTTGCCGACATTATAACTTTACTAAAGTTACATCATGTTACAAGATCTCTCCCATAATATTCACTACTATCACTATTATTTTTTGCCGGCATGTTACCAATGTTATAATGTTACTAACGTTATATCACGTTACAAGATCTCTCCCATAATATTCACTATCACTATTATTTTTTTCCGACAAGATCTTTCATAATATTCAGTATTACTATGACTATTTTTTTTTACCCGTTATAGCTCTCATAATATTCACTATCACTATGACTATTATTTTTTTACGTGTATAACGTTCCTACTGTTATATCACGTTACAGGATCTCCCCCATTCTGGGCTATAGAGCACCTCTCGGCGCAAAGACAAAGGAATGGAAAAGGAAGCGATGAAATGACAACTATGATAATGTACCTTGTTGAATAGGCTATCTAACCATGGTCTAAAATGGCTAAGTGTAGAAAAATTGGTAAAAAATGCTCTAAGAGAATGCCCTCCATAATTCATGGTTTGAAGAAACTGCCCACACCATTATTTTAGGATATACCTTGTTGAATAGGATATCTAACCATGGTCTCATTTCTTGAAAAGATTGCTTTATGACAAAGTTATAGATCTACCAAAACAAGGGGTCAAGCAGTTTTAGACATTCTAAAAAATGTCCAAGTGTTGGAAAATTGGTCCAAATAGCCTTGGGGAAATGAATGTCGTACCTCATAGGTGAATGATAAAAATTATCTGAAACTATCATGCTATATTTTGTTGAAGAGGCTATCCTACCATGGTCTAAGTTATCAAAAAGAATGTTTTATGACAATGTTAAAAGTATACCAAAACAGGGTTTCAGGTTGTTTTGCACTAGAGGGAGTAAAACTACCTACATGGCCTCAGTAAAATGCCCACCATTATTCATGGGTTAAAGTAAATGCCTGCACCATATGGTCAGGATGTAGCTTGTTGATTGGTCTACCTGAGCATGGTATCAATTTTCCTCAAGCATGTGTGAGGAGAAAGTTATAAGTCTTCCAAAATAGGGTATCAGGATAAACTTTGGAGAAATTCCTAAAAATGACTAAGTGTTGGAAAACTGGCTCAGGTGGCCTTGGGGAAATGCCCACCATATTTTTTGGGTTGAAGAAAATTCCCGCACCATATGGTCATCTTGTAGGTTGGTGTTTTGTCTACTTGACCATGTCCTCACCTTGACTTGAAAGTGCCTAAGGGATAAGTTATGGATGTTAGAAAAACAGAATCGCAGTGCAATAACAATAAATAGAAATGCAAATATAATCACACATACACATTACAAGAGAGACACAGATATATCATGGTTCACCCTAAGATGGGCTAAGTCCACATTGAAATTTCTAGTCCTTATTATTATTACATCCAGCAAAGTGAAGGGATACAACCTGCAGCACAGCCGCTGCACTTCCTCTTCACTGTCTCACAGTCTCTCTCCTAATCTCAGAGATATTTTCAATGCATAAAACCTAATACATCAACCCTATCTGTATTACAATGTCTTTGTTATAAATGGAAAATACCACGGGTTACCCAAAACCATGGGCCCGTTAAAACAACCCCAAAAATTTCCTTCGGGGGCTTTGCCCCCTAACCCTCACTGGCTCCCAGACGCCCCAGCTAGGGGTAATTACCCCCACCCCCCCCCTCCCGCTGGGGTGAGTGTACAGTCCTTTTACATATCATACAAAGCTGGGGTACAAACATGACTAAATAATAATGTCTCTGAATCTAGATATCAAGCTCCACAACCAACAATGGATCAGCCAAAACAATGTTTTAGGTAGATTGGACGAAGTCTAGGAAAATGCAAAAATTGTCTAATTGTAAAATCACTAAAACTGCCTAAGTCACCTCAATAAAATGCCCACCATATCTTGTGGTTTATGTATTAAATCATTTGAGAGTATGGATCTATAGAATGTTTTATGGTGCACCCAACCATATCAATGGTTTGTCCAAAGAGTTTCTGTAGGTGAAGATATTGATCTTCCAAAACTGCCTTCCAGACTAAATTGCACTACTCCAGTAAAATGCCCTCCGAGGAGAGAGAAAGAAGCTTTAGAGGATGAAATTGGTATTGATGGAATCACCTTGTTTCCCTCTACCCATTGGGTGTCGCAGACTTCAAATGTGATGAAAATAAAAATCTCATAATGTTGACCTAGGGTTTGACAATTTTGTCTAAGTATTGAATTAACAGTTTGGAAGTCTATTTTCAAATGCCCTCCAGATGATGTGTGTGTATCAAAAAGTTGAAAAGGTGACATGAATTTGGTCCTTTTTGAGGTGGCTATTTATCGATACTTTCAGTTTTCCTTATGATGGTCATATATCAAAAGATCACTCTGCCAAAAGTAGGAAAAATATTATTTTGCATATTAAGAACTAAAGAAAAATTAGCTAAGTGTTAAGATAAGAAAGTTGAAAAGGCATTTGGAAATGTTCGCCAAAGAGTGTCCTTGTGCTGATAATTTTTCCAGATGACATGGTCATGTTCCTTGGTGATTTGGCCATGCAGCTGTGGTATCAGTTCCCTCCTTGGTCTCTCATGTGCGAGCTATTGGTCTGCCAAAAGCAGAGAAAAACATGATTATTTATAAAAAGGCTTAAGGGTTAAAAGCTCCATTATGCCCGCAGGGGCTAAAGAAATGCCCACAAGGAATAAAAGATGCCCGCAAGGGTTTATCTAGGCCCACAGGGGCTAAGGTTAAGCTCACATAGGCTTAGGGATTCCTGTAGGGGCTTAATTAAGGATGCCCGCAGAGGTTGAGGTAAAGTCCGCAGAGGGTTAGGGATGCCTGCAGAGACTGAAGTTAAGCCCGTAGGAGCTTAAGGATGCCCGTAGGGGCTGATATTAAGCCCACATAGGCTTAGGGGATATCCACAGGAGGTAAGGTTAAGCCCGTAAGGGCTTAATTAGGATGACCACAAGGGGATTTTTCGCATATGCCCACAAAGCGGCAAGGGAAGTAGGTTTGTTTCCCGCATATGGAGAGCCCGCAGGCCTAAGAAATCCAAAGAAGCTTTTTTTAATTAATTAAAAATATGAAATAAACAGAATCATAAATTAAATAAAAGATTAATTATTAGATTTGAAGAGGGATGATAACGAAAAGGCATGAGCATAGTTTGAAGAGATGCAAGGTTTAAAAGATGATGAATATATAAAGCAAATGTGTTGGAAATTGTCTTAAAAGTATGTATTTATAGATCGATGATCATCGAGCTATCGACACCAATGCATGAGTTGACCTGCACGTGATGGATAATTAAAGTTAACACATATTGACCATGCAGTAAAAGATAAAGAGATAAATATAAATGCATAGAGAAAAAGAGAATTCAAATTGAACAAGATATGACTAAGTGAACTCAAATTGTCAAGATTCAGTTAAAGCCACAATGTATGCCTCAGTTAACTCAAGAACTCACAATGGTAACTACAAGTAAATTAATTAGCATGATTTTAGTTAGTAATAGTTAACCAAGTGTTAAATAAGAAGGACAAGTTAACTAAAGTGTTTTCACTTTAGTTAAAGTAAAATACGACACTTCAGTAAATCAAGGAGAACTTGAATTGATCACTGTAGTGATGCTATCAATAAATAATTAGTTAAAGAGAGTTAACGAAGTGAAAAAAAGAAGATCTAGATAAGTAAGTGTTATTGCATGATGACACTTATGTTGAACTAAAAGATGACAACTAAGTTGAGACACTTGCATGATGACACTTAATTTAGCCACCTAACTAAGTGGAAAATCTTTCAATTAAGAGGAAAGTTCATCCTAAGAGATAGTTAAGTGAGATGAAACATCGCATGAGAAGTGGGACACATGTATTCATGCAAGATTGATACATCGAGTCTGAGGGCGAGTTCATCCTGAAGTTAGAAGAAGTCGATGCATGAGAAGAATATATAAATATGTTATGTCGGATTGATGAATTTAGTGTGAAGCGATTTCTATTATCCATTGAAGGAAAGGTGCTTCTCTTTGTGTAGGTTATTGTTCTTGCTTGTAATTATTGATGTGCTGGGAACATTGGAAAACACATTTTATTGATCTCTCTTCTTTATTGCTTCTATATATTCAACAAGAGTGTTTTGGTGATCTCTTATCTTCCGAAATAAATATTCTATGTTGTAAAAGAAAGCATTCTCTTCTATGCATTATATTATACTTAGAAGAATTGCTGGGGTTTTTTTTCTCATAGTTTTGAGGATTTTCCCCAAGGTATATCTTGTGTTATGGATGTATGAATTTCATGTGATTGAATTGTCTCATTGTTTCAAGTTTCTGCATATAAAAGAATTGAAGATCAAATCTCAACCAAATATTAACATGGTATTAGAGCTCAGGGTGTGAAGGATCTATGTTTTTTATTCCATCCAGATCCTACATAGATCCTGAATAGTTGAGAACCATATTTGAATACTATGGCATCAATATCTGTATGACTGGAAGACCGTCTTGAGGGAACCTCAAACTTAAACACTTCGAAGGATAGGATTCTCAACATCCTAGAGGAAAATGATTTGGATAGCTACATATCCACTATGGTGGAGGATCGTACATCTAATGTAGGGCACATCAACTTCAAGAAAAATCAAGCTAACAACAAATAGATCATCTATGATTCAATAAAATATAACTTGATGCCCATGATCACACCGTTGAAGACCAAAAAAGAATGTTATGATACACTGACTAATATATATGAGAAGAAGTCCCCAACTCAAAAGGAGGTATTGAAGAACAAGTTACAAAACCTCAATATGGAGAAGGATGAGACAATGGCCTCCTTCTTCACTAAGATCTCTCAGGTAAGAGATCAACTTGTTAACATTGGAGTTGTAGTGGATGAATATGATCTCATCCAAACCGTAGTTGATGGTATCCCATCTTCATGGGAGACATTATTGGATTCTATCAATAGCCGAGAAGTGAAACCTGGATTTGAAATATTGTGGCATGACTGTATCCAAGAGGAAGGGTGAGTCTAGAGCAAAGCTATGTGCACTAAAAAAGAAAATCTTTCCCTTGGGGAAAGAATGAAGAAAGGAAAGAAACCCTTCTTCCAAAAGAAGTTCTCTCATACAAAGGAGAAGGAGTTCAACAAAGGCTTTGACAAGTCAAAAGATAGATGCTACGATTGCAAAAAGAAACGTCATTTCTCAAGAGAGTGCAAAGCAAAGTAGAAAGGAAAGTTTCATGCTTCTATTGCCATAGAATATGAAACCACTCAAAAGAATGCATCCTAGGAAAAGGAGACAAGAAAGGAGTTTTACCTTGTCTCATCCATTTCGGGACCTTTCATCACAAGTACAGACACATGATTGATTGATAGTGGCACATCCAAACATATGTCTGGTTACAAGAGTGCCATCACTCATTTAAAGGGGAAACAGTTCACATGCATGGTAGAGTTGGGGGACAAAACAACATATTCAATCCAAGGAGTTGGATCCACCTCTTTACAGCTGAGCACCAGTGATATTTTACATGTGGAGGCCATTCTATATGTTCCAGGATTGAATAAGAAACTCCTGTTAGTTTTTGTTCTTGAATACAAAGGATTTCGAGTTATCTTCATGGATAACAAAGAACTTTTACGGTCGAATAACAAAAGCCTAGAATCTACTACTGTGATTGGAGTTTGAGAAGGAGGACTCTACAAGGTACTAAGGAAGTATATTCAAGCTATGATTCAGCACACTATCACTGCATGAAAGCTATGGCACCGAAGGCTTCGACACCTACACTACAAATCTCTACCAGGACTTTGAAAGATGGTAAAAGATATGCCCATATTTTATTTTGAGCATGATAGTGTATGTCAGGGTTGTTCACTTGGGAAGAATGTTAAGAAATTTTTTTCTAGTAGTACTACTAGATCTAAAGGTATTTTAAATTTAATACATTACAATGTATGTGGTCCCATGTCATCCCCCTCCTTTAGTGGATTCTTATATTATGTACCATTCATAGATAATTTTTCTAGGAAGTCGTGGATTTATTTCATGAAGGCTAATAGTGAAACTCTTAGAAAATTTAAAGAGTTTAAATCCCTAGTTGAAATTCAGAATGAAAAGCACATCCATGCATTAAGTTCAGATAATGGAGGTGAATTTGATTCACATGCATTTAATGAGCTATGTAGTGATGCAGGAATATGCAGACAATTAATAGTACCATACAACCCTCGACAAAATGGAGTTGTCGAAAGGAAGAATAGAGCTATATGTGAGGTTTTGAAAAGCCATGATGCATGATCAAGATATGTATACCTCATTATGGCAGGAAAAGAAGCCCACATTATGTGTACATCTAGAATAGAATCCTACATGCCATTCTAGATGAGAATACACCCGAAGAATTATTTACTGATGAAAAGACAGACATCTCACACTTCAGGATCTTCAGGAGTCCATTATACATTCATATACTGAAAGAAAAGAGAATAAAGATGGAGCCTTTTGGAAAGAAAGGCACCTTTGTGGGTTATAGAGAGTCATCCAAAGCATATCAAATATATGTACCTGGTGAGAGACACATTGATGTCAGCCAATATGTTACCTTCCATGAGGAAGTTGCTTTCAAAAGATCCAAAGATATTTAATGTGATTTAGAGATGGAGGATCCCGAGTCTCATTCTTTCCCTTCAGAGTTTGAGAGGGAGAAACCAGAATATTCCTTAGATTCACTAGCTCCTGAATAATTAGTATAGCTGATTGATACGTAACCCGATGAAGCTCCCGCTAAAAGAAGATATGCTTGGTGCCAACATATCTTATAAGATGCACAAAAACATGGAGGACTAGCAAGCTCATCCGTAGAGCACAAGCAACCTGATAGATATTTGGGGTATGTTGCACTGATGAGTCACACCAGTGATTCAAAAGCATCCTCATATGAAGAATTTGAAAACAAACAAGTTTGGAAATATGCAATGACAAAAGAGTACAACTCTATAATGAAGAATGATGTTTGGGAGGTTGTTCACAAACCTAATGGGAAGTCCATTATGAATTCCAGATGGCTTTACAAGAAATAGCATGCTACAGATGATAGCATTGAGAAGTATAAATACATATTTATTTCCATAGGTTTCTCTCAGAAAGAAAGCATCGATTATGATGACACCTTTTCCCCTGTGTCAAGGTACACCACAATTCGAGCAATTATTGCACTTGCATCTGTTCTAGGATGGAAAATTCACCATATGGATGTGAATACAACCTTCCTCAATGGTGAGGTTGAGTAAGAGGTTTATATTAAATAGCCTGAAGGATTTGTGGAGCATGGGAAGGAGTCCCATGTTTGCAATCTAAAGAAATCTCTATATGGGATTAAGAAAGCCCCCAGGTCTTGGTACTCCATAATTGATAGCTACCTTCAGAAACTGGGTTTTTATAAGAGTGAAGCTGATCCAAATTTGTGTTGGTTATAGAGCCTTATCTTCCAGTCTCACAAATGATGTTTTTTTATTCGTGTTGTGTCCCAGGTTTTTTTATGATCCTAGCACTCGCCCTAGGGTGTTCGAGGGAGTGGTTGCACTCCCCTGGCTAAGCGGTGCATCCCCCAAAGGAAATTTTTGGGTTGTTTTGACAATAGATTACGGGCCCATGGTTTTGGGTAAACCATAGTATTTTCCCTTGTATTTCCCCTTTATAAGAAAGAAATTGTGATACAACTAGGGTTGATGTATTAGGTATTATGCATTGTAAAGATCTTTGAGATCGTGAAGAGAGACTGTGAGACAGTGGAGAGGAAGTGAAGCGGATGTGCTGCAAATTGTATCCCTTCATTTACTGGATGGTATAATAATGACTGGAAATTTTAGTGTGGACGCAGTCCATATTGGGTGAATCATGATATATTGGTGTCTCTCTTGTAATGTGTCTGTGTGATTATATTTGCATTTTTGTTTATTGTTATTGTTTTGCGATCCTGTTTTTCTAACAATTTGTACTTCAAAGTAGTGATGAACCAACCATTGATATTGTTCTTTCTTGTTATTGTGAAGCAAATTCTCTTCTCCATTGAAGGCAATTCATTTCTCCTTGTGTAGGTTATTGTTCTTGCTTGTTATTGATGTGCTGGGCACATTGGAAAACTCATCCTATTGATCTCTCTTGTCTATTTCTTCCATATATTCACCAAGAGTGTTTTCATGATCTCTTATCTTCCGAAAGAAATATGCTATGTTGTAAAAGAAAGCATTCTTTGCTATCCATTATATTATACTGAGAATAATTACTAAGGTTTGTGTTCTCATAGTTTTTAGGATTTTCCATAGGGTTTATCTTTTTTTATGGATGTATGAATTTCATGTGATCAAATTATCTCATTGTTTTAGGTTTCTGCATCTAAAAGAATTGAAGATCAAAGCTCAACCAAATATTAACAGATTCATTTTCCAGTATTTTTAGAGCTTATAGAAGCCGTTGGATATTCAACACTAGCTTCTTCCTCCCTTTATTTCCTCATTATTCATTGTATTAAATCATTGAAAATGTACTGTCATTTAGAAATTGATGATAAGAACCAAGTCTGTAGCGATGAAATAACCCCCTATGATTGTACACTATCATAAAATGAAAGGAAAATTGTTGAGTATTTTTTAAAAAGGATCGAGGCAATAATGCCACTAGGTGTCTGAATATGTAGTAGTTTCATTTGTTATGTCAATATATTTCAAATGTACTAGATAAGAATCCATTTATGTACATTGTTCACATGGATCAAAACCTTATTTTTTTCCTATTTGATGTTGTAATAGTTCTCTTGGATGCATTTTAATGGCTAGTTGAAACTGCTCTCTCATTGGAATGTTTTTCATGGATGTTGTGTTTCTTTTCAGGGATTAAGCTATGATTAAGGTGCTTGGGTGGGCCTTCCTTTGATTTTTTTTTTGCTTTGGAATACTTGTGTTTGGACTTTAAATTTAAAACACTCATTTCCATTTTGTTTTCATGCTTGGCATTTTCGTCCAAGCACCTCATATTTCAACTTAAACCCAATTAAGTTTTCATGTATATTTGAAAGGTACTTAGGGTGAGAGGATAGGATTCATACCTCCCTATTATTGAGGGTACCCTCCCTTAGTTAGAGGACTAGCTTGCTAACCTAAAGTGTCACATAGAGGGTGCTATCTACACATCCCTCCTTGGCATTTGCATCTCAATCAAAACCTATTTTGTGATATTCATATTTGTATTTGGGCATACTACTAAAGAAAATCTCAAATTTGGTTGGGTACATCTTGAGGGACAATAGGGAAAACTAGCACCATTGTTAGGGAATGATATATCAATTTCTAAAAGAACTATGTTCAATACCCTTTTTAAGTCATATAAGAAAGTGTGAAAAATAAACAATAATCATCTATTTTATCCTCAAGAAGCATTTATCAATATTTCTGAAGTTGTATTTTCTTTGTTTGATGTATAAGCTTCGTTTTGAGTACTTGATATCAAAGCCTTATGCCCAAAAGGAATTTTTTCAAGCATTCTATGTTTGGAGATTCCACCCCCTAGACCAACTCCATTGGGGAAACAAGTTTGTTTGTTGAAAATTGATAGTCAAAATCCATAATAACAACATCAAAATATAAGGGAAATCTAATTTCTCCCCTGGCATACACCTCTTATATATGGAAGAAGAGTAAATAAATGATTCCTCAAGCTATGTGCATTAGCCCAAAAGTTCCTGTGGAAACCTTGTCCATTATCAGAAGCTTTAACCTACCTCTAGGAATTGCATGCAGTTCACCCATTTATCATTCACATCCATTGCCTTTGAAACCTCATACCTATCATACTCCAACACGTAGTGAGTGTTTCCCTTAGGGGTCTTGTACACCCACTAAATCCCCACATTCCATTCACAATTTTATTAAACCTAATAGTCTTGTTGTTTAGCTCCATATTCCCACTGCTTCACATCGCTCTCTCGTTGGTAAGATGTAATCGTTTATTCAAAACCCTAATATATTGGCCCCTAATACGCTTAACCCCTAGTTGGTAGCCATGTTTAATCCATCGGTCCTAACTCATACACACCAACTAGGTGACCTACCTGAGGGATATATCAAGATTCTCCCTAAATTTAGTGGAGAAAATGGGGTTTCAGCTAAAAATCATCTTGCCATGTTCTAGGAAAACTTTGTTATATATAAGGATGATGTATTTTCCATAATGTTTGAACATTCATTGGAGGGTGAAGCCATAAAGTGGTTCAGAAATATGCCTAAAAACTCCATCACTCATTGGATGGAGTTTGTCAAGAAGTTTATGAAAAAATTTGGTTTGAAGAAAGATAATATGCTTATCCTAAAAAATTTCAATACCCTTATAAGGAACAATGGTGAAACTATTAAGGATTTCACCACTAGATTCCACAAGTTGTATAATCAGATACCCAAGGACATCAAACCCTCAAATACCACCGCCATGCTGACATATTCAGCTGCCCTTGATTCTGAATTCTCTCTACCCCTCGGAGAAAGAAAGTTGGCTGACCTGGAGGCTTTGTTTTCTAAAGCACAAGATCTAGAGGGAATTATGAAGGTTGTTGGGGTCTCCATGATGACCAATATAGAAGACCAAGAATATAGGAGGTATCTTGATAGAAGGAGGGTAAAAGAGCCTAAGGGTTTCCCAATCCAACACATGCTTAGTTTAGAAGAAGTTACCAAACTTCTAAAGAATATCACTCTTGTTAGATTTTCCTCACTATCATGTGCCAAAAGGAACCTGCTAAGGATTAGAGGATACTTAGTAGCAGTTTCAAAGATGGATATGAAAACAAAATAAACAACAATAAAATAAATATACACTAAACATGCATTGATCTAATACTAATTTAACAATGGAACAGATAACATAAAATGATTGTATACTATGAGAGCACAATCTAGGGCCATAACAATACTTGAAAATGGATTCCCTTGTAGCCTTCCGAAGTAGTGTGTTCTTGGTCTCCTAGTAGCTCCACAATCTCTAGATACATGTGACAAGAGGTTCCAAAGCTCAAGATAAGGGTAATACAGACTCAATGCAATTTCAGTGGAGTGATGGCATTTAAAAGGTGGAGAATGTATATATATACAAATGAAATGCCTTCACATGTATATAGATATTATGACACATGGTTTGTGGCCTATGGTACTAGGTGGCCCATAGGATTGGAAAATGGTATTTGGATAAACATTATGAGTTGGTTAGATCAAACTTACTTTTTGCTTTTTTATGGATTTTTCTCATTTGTGGGAATTTCCCATTTCCCCACCTTTTAGGAATGTGCCAACTTCCCTCTTTTGTGGAAAGAGGAAATAATAATGATGGGCCATTTATGATATTTTTGACATGTGAAAGTAAAATTGGTGGAAATGGAAAGTGTACATGATGTATGCTATGGTATGGCTAATGGATAATAAAAGTGGACAAAATTTTGGTGTTAATAGATTTCCCCCTAGTGTGCGAGGTCATGAGCTCATCATATGACCGACATATATCATAGGATATTTACTTTTTCCAAGGGAGAACTATGACGGTAGCATAGAGACCAAAAACTGTGACAAAGGGTAGAACATAGCTTTCGTTGGAGCAACAAGGGCCCATATATGCATATATAATCACTCAAAATGCATGAGATACATATAATTTTAAATATATGGATGAGGCGAGGATACCCATGCTTGTATCAATGTCTCAAAAAATATACAAAATGGATCAAGGCCCAAAAGGGGGCTAATCAATACATATATAACTACTGTGTACACCATAGGTGTCCAATAAGAGACTGAATACAATAGAGTATAATCATGGTCCAACCATGGATGATATGAAGAACTAATACATGGAAATAATGACATTCACCAAGAATGTAAGATCACACTATGACTGATGCTCTACTAGATCTAAAGGGGTGCAACAACTATATGTACTCAACAATTGAGAGTCATAATATTGGTGGTACAACTAAATGCATCTAAAAATGGATACACTAGGAAGCATGGAACTGAGGGGATTCGTAAACACTATCTCCAACACAACCCATATATCACAAGCAACATAAGATTATCAGGGTTCTGAAGAGTCTCACCAATATGCTAGAGTTGGAGGATATCCAAGGTCTTCGACCAAATAATGAAGGAAACAATACCCTATCAAAATTTAAATGGTACGATGATGTAGCTAAAGTTCAACATATGAGAGACAATCGGTCTAAGGGTCACTAAGGGCTCCCCTTAGGTGGTCCATGGAACTCATCAATGAGGTGTATGAAACCAAGGTACAGAGACTTCTGGGTCTATCGTATGGAATAGATGTGTTGATGTCGACAGAGGGAGAATTGAAACTACCAACGCAATGAGGTTTCCTTGATAGGATCACAAGGGATACAACCATAGAGGAAATGGAATTGAACACAGGACTGAGACACTGCGTGGGGATACAAGGGAAACAGAGTAGGGGGAATCAAAATTCCTTTGTTCAGAGTATGATGGTAGGGATGACCTAAAAACATATGAAATTTATCTCAAGGGAGGGGAACATTGATGTGGTGACCTGGTGAGTATGAATATAATGGTTGATTCCTGGAGAGGTGAGATTGATACATTACAGGCACTCCAAGGAGGACTAATCACAGAATACTCCGAACAAAGGAGACCATACTAGGGATGCTTCCATGATATGAAACTATATGCAGTATGCAAGGGCGTATAAAGGAAAATTTTAGGACTTCTTCGTTGTTTAATGAGATTAACAAAGGGATATAAGGGTGCACAGTAATGTAATTACCCATGGATTTTGATTGATCCTAGGTTAGTGAATGCTCATTGATTTTTTCAATTCTAGAGAGTTTGAAAACATGAAGAAAACTCCATTGAGGTTATTTTTATTCATGTTAGTCTCCCAATCCCATAAAAGAATAAAAGTATGTAGGTGAGAACTCTTCTAGCTAGAGGGACTAGAGTATTCCTTTTTTCGTAATTAGTCCATTCGGTGCAAAAATGGGGAATATGAATAAAAAACAAATTCCCTTTCAAATAATTTAACAAGCATGAAAGGAAGCAAGTTTTATCAACAATCTTTTCATTCTTTAATGAGTCAAAAAAGAGCTTACAAGAAACTCCATTCCAAGAGTCTATTTACAGGGACTAGCCAATGAGTAACAATGTGGAGAAATGCATGCAGATTCATTGTTGGATGTAAAACTACCAGGATTCCCTATCCGATGGCGATATGAATTGCATGGGTTCCAAATGTGAGGGGTACTAAACTGATCACCCATGCAAGGTAGGATGTACTACCGAGCATGGGAGAATGCAATGGTGGATATGTTGGGCCATTTACTTGAACAAGGGGGATCCTATAGATGTAAAGGGAAAACTAGATCAATGCATCGGATACTCTGGCGGAGAAGATGACTTGTTGGGCCTTGTGTTTTGTGAGGTACCATTTTTGACAAAACAATTTTGGTCTGAAAAAAGGCGAAGTGGAAGTGGTTCAATGGAGTGATCAAATTTGACGAAGCAGCCAAGAAAACAAGAAAATAGCCATATTGATCGAGTCAATGGTCATAGTTGAGTCAATTAGTTAGCATTGGTCCACATTATAATACTGAGTCGGTTAGGAAGTTAGTGGGGTAGTGGGAGCAGGGAAATCATAGTGTGCCCTATAAATATGTAATAAGAAGGATGTTTTGTGGTTACGTACGTATGGGTGTCACATCCCCATTTTGAGCACCATTGCATTAAATCCTAAATGATGTAAATATTGTTATTTAATCATGGTGAGGAGCTCAAGGCTAAGGCCCCGCCATTGATTTAGCATTTTTATGTATCATCAATTAAAAATAGATGCCTATGGTTGTTGTGCTAGACATGCACAATGTAAATTATGACATCATGTAAATACGAATTTTAATGAAATACCCACAACTAGCCATGCAATGCACTAAGAGATGGGGGCATGATTTTACAAGGAATAGGGAGGGAAATTATTCAAACCCTTGAGCCAATAGTGTTAAGCCAAATTTCATGAGAAAACCCATAAACCACCAACTACCAATTTTGACTTATGCACCCAATCATTTAATTCTTCAAAGAGTTGGTTGATTTAGTTAATGCCTTGGGAATGAAGAGGTATCACAGCCAATTTCGTGCATGGGTAAGCCATCAACCTGGGAATTCGTATTTTTGCTTCTTGGGCAATAAAACACCCATGAAATTGTGCCCAAAGCCATCTTTCACCCAGGGACTTTGCTCTCCCACGCAATCTGAGCTAGATGGGGATTTCTCCCTCACGTTTTCCATCTTTTTCCTGCATTTTCCATGGTTGGGAACTCGTTTTTGTATTGCACAATGGCTGGGAGGAAGGGAGTCATGATTTTGAGGTTTATGGAGGCCGTTTTTGTCCCTTGAATGCCCGTAAACATTTTCTGAATACGATTTTTCTATCCCAGGGTTGTTTTCCCCATCTTCCATTTCGTTTTTGGTTGCCCACATTTTTCTGAAGCTAATGGAAACCACATTTTGGGCATCCCACTGAAAAAACATTTTTCTTCATGTCCAGCACTAGTGATTTTGCTGTTATGTGCATCCCCGTTTTGGTTTGAACCTATGAACAAGAAATTTGGAGTGGAAGTGGACATAATTGGCTTGATAAACCTAGTGAGGGGAGTAACCTCTCAGAAAGATCAAAAGGGCTGGTTACTCTTCTATGCACACCTTCAAAAACACTAGAATGGAAAGTATGGCCTGAAGGACTACAGATTGGTGAAGGGAATACTTCCTAGAGTGGGTGTGTAGGAATTGTGGGTGCCAAGCTAGATAGATCTTGTAGAGGTATCCATGGCTCTTTGTTTGAGCTCACTAGCTTAGCAATTCATTCCATCCCTTTGCCTTAGCAGCTTGATAATACCCAACTGTGGATTGGCTTGGCTGATTTTGGTGTATTTTGGTTATGTGTGAATCTATTGTCCCTTTTCCTTGTAGAAATCATGCCTAGCTCGGGGGGTGGCAGTTGGGCTAAGAGACTGATGAGCACAATTGGCCTATGGTTGGGTGGAACGTTGCAATTGCATAGCCAGTTGATCGGGATTACTCTATTTTTAGATAAGTACTCTCTTGTGTTAAATTCTGCAATGTATTTATTTAATGACTGTCATGAAAAACTTGAATGTATGTTAAATATGCACATGGTTTTAATTCCGCTGCGTTTAATTACTATATGTATATGTATATGTCTTTTATTATGAATGAGTTTTACTTAATGGATATGGGGAGAGATGCCCAGTTTTAGTGCCATGTTCTCTCCCTTGCTAGGTCCAATGGGAGGGTCTGTGACAATGGGTAGTAGATATAGATAAGTGCTTGTTCTCTATAATGAAGGTAACTTCTATATTTGTCAAATATTTTTTAGGGATCTGAATCGTTGATCTGTAGCCTGTGTGCGCAGATCCATTGTAATACATGCAGAAATATGTAAGTTTTTCCTAAAGTGCTTATTTTGCAAACAACAGTGTTCCAAGACTGTCTGAGTGTGAATTGAGACTCTTGTAGCTATGAGGTTGAACTCACTTTCTTAGCATCCTCCTCCACTCTTCCTTAAATGCTTGATAAACCAAATTGTGTATTGGCTTAGCATGTGTGTTTGTGTGAAGCCATGGCTGTGAGTGAGCATGTTTATCCCTCCTTAGTGGATACACAAACCATCTCAGAGGTGGTCTCTCATCTAAAAGAGTATAGGGTAGACAGAGACCTATGGTTGGGTGGAACGTTTCTCTTGCATAGCCAGTTTATTGGACAGTTCATCTTATGAGATAAGTGTTTTCTGTGGTTTTCAATGATACTAATTCCTATGTTGTATTCATTTTTTGTTTCAATTTAATTTAAATATAATGAGCATATGTAATTAACCAATAGGAAGTCTGTGTATAATCCTGAACATGAGGCTGGTACATTGGTTGTTTGTTTCCTCATTTTGCTTATGTTAAGTATGATGTTATGTTGTTAAACCTGTATGTTGTAGATGCATTAACTAGATTTAATTTCACTATGTATGTCTACTATCCATTGAACACATCCTTAGCAGGTTTGCACTTCACCAAATGAGCTTGGGGAAGGAATTAGACCCCCCCTGATGTATTCATGCCTCCTTTGTGGTCAGATGAAGGGAGGGGCCTTAACAAGGTGATTCCAGGGCTTTTGACAGTGGGGTAAAGAGGCCTTTGATGGGCTTCATGGAAAATTTTTGGTTGGAAAGGAGGAAAAGTTAGGGTCCTCGAGTGTGGTAGGGTTCCACATCATTTCATATTTCTCACCGAGAGTTTTCCAATGGTACAGAGTTTTCCCCAAATGGACTTGGCATGAGAAAGTTATGAGCCAGAGAAGTTGTGTAGTTGGGCTTCCGAATTTCCGCACCCGAAATGTGGATTGAAAATTGCAGAAATTGGAAGGGTTATTCTATGGAGTTATGTGTGGTGGTTCTGAATTCCAACTCTCACAATGTGGATTATGGATTGCAGAATTCAAAAGAGTAAATTTGTCATAGTTGTGAAATGGTGGTTCCGACTTCCGACTTCCGCAAGGTAGATTGCCGATTGTGAAAGTCGGAGAGGGAATTTTTCTGGATTGGTGAATTTGGGGTTTCCAACTTGTGACTTCCACATCACGGATTTCATATTGTGGAGGTCATAGGAATTATTCGATGAGGTGGAATATTTGGTGTTCTGAATTCTGATTTCCGTACTGCAGATTGCGGAAGTCAGAGAGGAGATGTCTTCAAAATACAGAATTGGCGTTTTGACTTTCTAAATCTTGCATTGTGGAGTGCATATTGTGTAAGTCGGGGAGGTGTTATTCAATGCCTTGTAATTGGTGTTCCAACTTCTGACTTCCGATTGGAGATTGCAGAATTATGGACCGAATCCATTGTAGCTGTGTGAAAGAGCAAAGTTATGGATAAGTTTTGGAAGAAAATATTTATCATCTTATTCCCCCATCACTCTAAAGGACACAGAGGGGATCGGGGATGTGACATAATGGTGTCAGATCCCAACATTGTAGCACTGGGGCTGCTCATGCCAAAGTAGAAGGCATAATAGCTCTATGAATTGTTCCATGATTTTGTTTTTGTTAAATATGGATGTTTTATGTTTTGTATGTGTTCTTAATATGTCTAATAAATGTCTCTATAATGCATAGTGTTTGTAGCTGATAACATTTGAATAGGGAAGCAGAGAGTAGTATGCAAGGGGAGATAATCTCCAAAGGAAAAATGGTAACCATGAACGATGCTAAGGATCCTTATGAGCATGATGAAGATGTGTTAGGATAAAATGCGTAAAAAGATGATGCTGAGACCGAATCCATACCTAGAAAGTAATGCATCATACCCAAGTCCTTCATCTCGGACTCTGTAGCAAGCTTCCTCTTCATGTCGACAATCAACCTATCCTCACCTGTCACAAATAGGTCATCCACATATAGTAGGAGTATCACTGGATTGCCTTCCTCAACCTTGTAGTAAAGGTTGGAATCCGCTTTACTCTTGGTAAATCCCAAACTAGACAAGTATCTGTCTATCCTTCCGTACCATGTCTTGGGCACTTGCTTCAATCCATACAAGGCTTTATTCAATCTGCACACATATGACTCCCTGTCACGTGTCTCAAAACTGAGTGGCTGCTCCACATACACTTCCTCTTCGACTACACCATTCAGGAAAGCTGTATTTACATCCATCTAGTGTATCTTCCACTTCATTACTGCAGCCAGAGCAAGTACTGTTCTGATGGAAGTGTATAGGGTTATAGGTGCAAAAGTTTCTTCATAATTTATCCCTTCTTTCTGGGAGAAACCAAAAGCCACAAACCTTGCCTTCTATTTATCTATACTACCATCTGCAACATGCTTGATCTTGTAGATATACTTGGAAGTCACAACAGACTTCCCTTCTGGTCTTGGGACCACATCCCAAACATCATTCTTCATGATTTACTGGTACTCCTCGATCATGGCATCCTTCCATTACTGCTTCCCAGATCCTGGGAACATCAGATTCTTCAATATCTTCAATAGGTAGTTTTCTTGAACTTCGTTGCTGGAACAAATGTCATTGTTGAGTCTTCGTTGCTTGTTCTTCAAAACAAGTCTCTCTTATAGGTGATGGTACATGGTCTTTCCTACAAGATTGTTATAGCTTGAAATGACACCTCTCCGTCCGTGACGACACTTGCTTCCCTTGGTCGCATGACGACATTTCTTGAGATCAAGTTTAGTCACACAATAGGACATTTGTGGATGGAGGAGTCAGTTGGGACACTAAAAATGGTTGAAATTACCTCATTCTTGACCCATTTGATGTATATGACTCTTAGAAACATTATTCCAGACCAAACCATCTCCTGAAAATGCGCAGAAAAGCCTGTTTTTGGCCATTTTTTAACATGAGCGCTAGTACACAGGCATGATAGTAGCGTGTATACCCTACTGAGCGTGACTGCACTATTGAAATAGTGGTGTGTGTATGCGACTTTGTCTATTGTAGAGTAGTGTACACCCCTGTTTTGGTCAAAATCTCGAAATTCGAGTAAGTTAAGTTGGTTGGGAAACCTCTTGAGTGGTTATAACTTCTTTTCCTCTTCCTCACTGACTATATAAGGAGGGTAGAAGGGTCATGTGAAGGGACCAAGCCCAATTACAAAGTTATGCTGGAGGAATGGAGACCCTCATCCCCCTCCCTTGTGCTTTAGTTTTGGTAAACCCTAGCACAGTTGATTAGAGGATGGAATCCTTGGAGAACAGAAGCAGGAGACCTTGAATCTAGGTTTCATGAAGTGCCAAGCTTGAAGGAAGGTATAAATTTATGTACTTGCTTTCATTCATTAATAAATATCAGACATTCTTCTCTTTCCAAATATGACCTATTAATGTGTCTTAGATTTGATTACTATTTGATTATAGTTTGATGTCTTCTTTCATTATGGATATCAGTCTTATATATGTAGTCAAATGTATTTGAGAAAGGTGTCAAGTTGTTTTGAAGGTTTGGGAATTGCGACACTAATAAGCATTGAAGAGCGAGGGAAGCAAAGCTGGGATCAACCTTCTGAATGAGGTGCCTACATCCCTAAACCCTAATATCTTCATTTGCTTGTTATACTTGCAGAATGCTTATAGTTCTATATTTATCACCGTAAGTTGGTAGTTTCTCCCCTGAACTATAGGTGCATTTTTCCCCACAACAGAATGGTGACTCCGTTGGGGAAAGCCTAACTGCTTAGGGGTATCCAAGGTCATTTCTTCAGTCTTGTTTGATGGTATTTTTTCATTTTCTTGATTAGGATTAGTTAGTAGGATCTGTTTGACCTTCCTTGGCTCTTACAGACCCTTCCCAGCCCTTGCAAACCCTTATGGACCCAGGTGTGGGGGTTTTAAGCCCATTTTTCAAACTTTTTCTACCTGTACGCTATTGTTTGTATAACACAATAGCGCCCATATGCTACTTTTCTTCTACACAGTAGCGCCCATTCTGCTATGGGCGCTAGTCTCCCTCATACACAGTAGCGCTTAAAATATGGGTTTGAAATTTTTTGAGTTTTTGGGTTGTGGACCTAAATCTGGGGGCTGTGGCTTCATTTTTTGGGGTCCTTGATGACGCTAGGTCTGAGTTAAACCAATGTAAAGTGGTATCCCATCTTTGTACTGATCCTACATTCATGATTTGAACCTCTTTTGATCAATTTGGGCTTGTTTGGAAAGTTTTGGGGTTTGTTGACCCAAGTTGGGGGGTTGTGGACCTGTTTGGCGTTTTGTACCCTAATTTGAGTCTGACTAAACTTGCTTGCCCCATTTCCACTGGATTTGGAACCTCTTGAGTCTTCTTGACCCTGTTTGTATCTATTTGAGTGAAATTTATCTTTTAGGTTGGTTTCTTATCCTCCCTTATGCTTTTAAGTTTTCTTTTGTACTGAAAGCTCAAGTGTTTTGGCTGTTGTTCAAGACCTTGTTTGCATTGTTTATGTGCAGACCTGACTTTACCAAACCATACTTCTTCGTAGGTAATTTGCTTCATTTGGGTCTAAAAGTAGTTTTCGTACTCTTTTCCCAATGTTTGGCATGCTTACATCAATAAGAATTTGGAAGTCATATTTGGTAGCTTTTTACTGTTTCATCAAGAGAACCTGAAAGTTTCTTTGCTTTGCTTTGATAATAGGTTAGTTTCAGTTTTGTTTCTTACCTTTGAAAGCATAAAGAATTTTGATTCATTTTTTGAATAGAGTACCTTGCAAGTGGATTAAAATATTTTAGAGTGTTTTGCATAAAAAGGAACAAGTTTTCTTTTGCATACCTAGTTGCTTGAGTAGCTACATTCTTAGGTTTTGAGTTTAATTTTGTACATTTAGACTTTATTTTTACCTTTTTTGCATTCGAAAGATTAAAAATTGCATTTGCACATGCATTCTAGATCAGAATTTTAAGGCTTTCCTTGAAAAGAAAAAGATTTGTTTGGTGGTAAATATTTCATTTTCAGTACTCTATCTCTATTATAACCACTCTCACACACCCACTACCTTTTTGAGTAAGCAAGTAACCTTTAAAATGAACTCTAATAAAATGTACTAGCAACATTTTCTTTTCTACGTTACACTACACCAACTAGTCTTGGTTAGGATCTTGGGTTTAAAACACCTTAAACCACCCATGATCACACATTACGCAAAAATCGTAGTTTCGACTATCACAGGTAAATCCATTTCACTCAAAGCTTGCCTGGGATCTATGCAGTATGTCATTGCGAGATTAGACTGTTGGGAATACTTCTCCTACTTTTTGTTTCGAGCATATGCTAGGATTGGATCACGTTTGGGGACTCTTTCAAGTTTCGGGCTCAGTTACCCTGCCCATGCCTTCTGATTCAACCAGTGACTGTTCCCCCAGGAGTTTTCGGTGTTATGGTATCCTTAGTATCTGACCATAGGTTCATAGACAGGTGACAACGAAGGGTATATCTGTTGTACCTAGGACAGACGTGGGAGGAAATGCCTTGTAGGTCTTTGGGAGGGCGGTTGGGTGATTCCAGTGCTTGCACCCTTAGTCATTGTATTGTGGACCCCGGGTAACTGTTCTTCATCCTTCGTTGATCTGTTCTGGGCCCTCATCATCCCAGACTCTTCTCTGGAAGGAATCTGTTTGCCTGGTTTGATTTACCTAGGACCTTTTTTAGTGGCGTGCTCTTTGTGCTACTTGTTTTAGTTTTCCTTAGAGAACTTCTTGTTCATTTGAGTAGGAAACTATGTCTAGCATTCCGACGAGTTCCAATCAAGGTACCCCTGTTCCGGGGGATCCTTGTGCTGTTCCATTCATTGGAAACATTGGTACTCCCTTAATGGCTACTCTGAATCTTCCTGTATTCACTATTGGGCTGCCAGTTTGGTTGTTTTCCACTCTGAATTCCTTGCATGCTCCTGACGCTTCTTTTGTGAGCACCTCAAATCAAGAGCATCAGAACCCTGTGCCTCCCTTACTAGTAGCATCTTCTCCTCCTCCTTCTACCTCATGTGGCGAAAGTAGCAATACTAGTAACCAGCAGTCTAAAAGGAATAGACGGGGGAAGAATAGGAAGAAGATGCCAAAACAAGGGGGCAGCAACCTAGCCTCTGCAAGTCATGCTAGGGGCAAGCACCCTTCCTCTGCAAGTCATGCACGGGGCACCTACCTAGCCTCTAGAGGTCATGCTGGGAGAAAAATTGTAGTCACTAAAAATCATACTGAAAGTTTGTCTTCAACCACTGTCATTCATGTTGAGGACACGTCATTGATCACTGCTAGTCATATTAATGACAAGTCACCAGTTCCTGTGAGTCATACTGGAGACACCAGATTAGCCACTGCAAGTCATGTTGAGGGAGTTAACATTGTTGACAAACCAAACAAACAGAATCTTAAGTTCCCTTGTAAGTTTTGCGAGGGAGATCACCTTACTTACTTGTGCCCTGTACTTCCAAAAGTGCAAAAAGTGTGGTCCTTAGTTCAAAAGTCTTCTGCTTCTGAGAAACCAACCACTGCAAGTCATGCTGGGGGCAAGCTGTCAGCCAATGCTAGTCATACTGAGAGTACTGACATTGTAAAGGAGTCTCGACCTATAGGACGGAAACCAAAGTTCCCTTGTAAAATTTGTAAGGGAGATCACCTTACTCACTGATGCCTTGCCATTCCAGAGGCATGAAGAGTGTGGTCCATGTCTGAGGGAACCTCTATTCCTGAGTTGTCTATAGATTCCCTACAGTCAGATCAACCTTTGGTTGATAAAGTGGTTGAACCAATACAATCTTTGGTCAACCCCACTCTTCCTTTGTAGAGTGAAGTGATCGAATCGATGCAATCTTTGATCAATCCCATCAGTCCTTGAGAGATTGATGCACCTACTATGGAAGTCTTCTGCATTACCAGTTTGGATGTTCCTGAAAAAGGGGGTACTTCATCTGTGCCATGTGAACTCCTACCAAGCTCTAGGATTGTTTCCCTTGATTGGAATAGTCTAGCCGAGCCTCGTCTTCCTTCTTCGACACCTTTCCCGATAAAGGTTGATATCAGGAACCATACGGTTGATCGATGCATTGTTGATGAAGGTGATTCTGTTAGTATCTTATCCACTTATGCTTGGAGAGATTTGGGTTTCCCTAATGTTATTCCAGCTGTTAATTGGCCGTTGACCTTCGATAGAAGACATAGTGAACCGATCGGATTCCTCCGTTAGGCACTTGTTACCTTGGGTCGAAAAATAGTCTTAGTTGATTTTATGGTTCTAAATGAACCTATGGACTTTGATATGATCCTTGGGCATGATTACATTTATGCTATTCATGCTATGGTGTCCACGCTTTTTCGAGTGATGCATTTCCCTCATAACGAAAACATTGTCACCATCGACCAGCTTGCATTCATTGATCCTCCTTATTACCCAACTGAAGACCAGCCTGATCCCTCATCATTAGGCACTACTATGTCACATGGGCCTTATGTGGCATATTGTTCCTTGAGTTCAACTGCCACTGAGAAGAAGTCTCTGAGTTCATGCTTACCTTCTCGGGACTTGGTCCTAGCTTTTGACCAAGTGACACCTCCATCCAAATGTTTAGATATGTGTTCTATCTGGGATGATATACTTCCTTCTGATGAAGTTTTCCTAGAGTCCATAGTATAGTATACCATTCATTTAGATGTTGATCTAGTCGGAGTGATGTCCAGCCCTGGTTTGACCTTAAAGTTTGATCTTCCTACTGTTGAGTCTTTGGACTCTCCTATAGATCCGCAAATCGGTGTTCCTGCTGAGTTTTATTCTGCTTCTAGAATTTTCAACTCCCATGATGATGAATTTGTTTCTGCAGATTCCATCATGTCCTTCAACTTTGATCTTCATCTTGAAGTTGATCTTGTTGATTGTAAGTCCTCGGGCTTGGGTACCGTAGAGTCTTCATTTGAACACTCTGCCTTGTTTATGCCTGTTGTTGATGATAGTGAAGTTGAAAGTATTTCTACCACAGTGACCTGTATCGGGTATTTCCTTACATATGTTTTAGATATGATCCTGGTACTAATGTTTCTTGGAGACATGATTCTTAGCTGGATGTATACTTGCTTACTGATCCTTTTCGACACTTTGTGCGACCATGTCAGGTATATTCGGAACCTTGCATATAGGTTTAGGCTTCCCTTATATTATGTTGCATTTGAACCTTTTGCCATCCGAATTCGCCATAGGGTCGAACATGTTGGATATTGGTGTGTTATCCATCTCTTTATGCATTTTGCACCAGTCCGACAGCAGAGCCTACCTAACATGGGTCACCCTAGTCAGCACCCTTATGCCATTCTGGTGCCCATGCTGAGTTTTTCTCATAGGCTTGGGAGCCTTTTTAGATTTACCATGACTTTGAGAAGAAGCCTCATATATTTTTGGCCATCCCTGATAAGGCTCCCATCTTTGTGTTTAAGTTGCATATCCATCTGCTATGATCCCACTTGCGCTAATGAGCCTGAAGCCGACTTCCATGCTTTAAGATCGTTATATAAGCCTCCATCTCCGATCTCATTTCCGCTAAAACTTGTATCATTTTGCCTTTGCAATTTGACACCTTTTACCTAGAAGAGAGACCCTGAGTGTCCTTATCTTGCTCATGTTCCTTGCATTAGGCATAGCTTTGTTCCATGCACTTGGAGCTAGTTTTGCATGTCCCTGACACTCGTCTCCTCCCGTTGTGAGCATTCTTCTTTTACTTCGAGCTCGTTAAAAATAGAAAGTAGGCTTCGAGCATTCTTCTTTTACTTCGAGCTCGTTAAAAACAGTAAGTAGGTTTCGAGCATTCTTCTTTTACTTTGAGCTCGTTAAAAACAGTAAGTAGATTTCGAGTATTCTTCTTTTACTTCGAGCTCGTTAGAAATAGTAAGTAGGTTACGAGCATTTCTCCCACCTTTCCTTCAAGCTCGTTAAAAATAGTAAGGAGGTTATGAGCATTTCTTTCATCTTCACTTCGAGCTCGTTAAAAACAGTAAGAAAGTTGTGAGCATTTTCTATATCTCGTTTGAGCTCATTAAAAACAGTAAGGAGGTCATGAGTTTAATTTTTCGGACTCGTTAAACCCTTACAGAAAAGATCCCTATGGAGTTCTTTTAAGCCCTTTTCAGACTCCTTAAATAGGAAAAGTTTGCCAAGCATAGTTGTCTTTTCGGGCTCATTAAAATAACTGAACCGACATCCACTTAGGTATAAAATTACCCCTTTTCCGGGCCTTGGTGGATAATTTACGGAAAAGGTATACTCTCTGTATACTCTTGTATGCACTAGAAGAGTTCTTCTTCCATTATTTTACACTTTTTTGGGGAAGGAGACTAACTTTATGAAAAAAGGACCTTTGGAGTCGTCTTTAGGGTTTTCAGACTCTCGAAATGTGAAAACACCAAGCGAGCATTCACCTACTCGGGCTCGATGTGAAATCCACGAGATGGTGTATAGAGGACTATTTAAGTTTTTCAACTCTATAAACAAGAAAACACCGTTGAGCACAGTCCAATCCAAGCTCGATATAAAATCCATGGATAGGTGTATAGAGGGCTGTTTAAGTTTTTCAACTCTATAAGCAAGAAAACACCGCCGAGCACAGACCAATCCGGGCTCGATATAAAATCCACGGATAGGGGTATGGAGTTTTCTTCTAGGTTTTCCAGACTCCTTAAATATGAAAATACTGTTGAGCATGCTTTAGTTCTTTGTCAAGCTCGTTAAAAAACGAAAAAGGAAAGGGAAGGGAAGAATGTTAAAATATCTTTGAATATGATGGCAGCAAGTCAACTATCTCCTTGAACAAAGCACCTGTTTTGAGTCTATCAAACAAGTTGGGTTCTAGTGTTGGCCTTAGGATAAACCTAATCTCATAGTTCTTACTCCTCTATTTGGTTAGTCTTACAATCATATGGAGAATCTGTTAATGTCTCCTACATTGCAGACTTGTGTCGTGGTCCCTTTGTGTTCAAAGCTGCCTAAGTAACTCTTGTGCCGTGCTCACTGTTTAAGGATATAACCTGTGTCAGCCATTCTGCAATTGCCTTGACCTCATGTGTCGGCCATTCCTTAGTGTTAGTACGTTTCATCATGTCTTCAGTCCTACTCCAAATCAGCTCATACCTGTTGAGTGTCCCTCGTGTTGGATGATGGAGGATGCAGTAAGGCCTCCCTTCCAACGGACTTCTTCCAATTGACTTCAACTCATTGTACTCTGGGAATGAAGTTTAGAGTTTCAGTTAGTACCTTGGGGATTGCAGTCATTAGTGGTAGTTTCCCTCGCTATTGGATAGATGGGAATACATCAATGTCTCCTATCCAATGGATTCTTCAAGTGTTCGACGGCAAGACCACTTATTCGCACTTGCTTGAATGTACTAGGTACCTTGGGTTCCATTTTCATTATTGATGGACACCCTCACGTTTGTTAACGGTATACATCAATGACCGATAATCAAATGATACCTCCCATGTTCGACAACAACTCACTTATTCGCATGGATAGGTTTGTACCTTGGGTTGTTTTTGGATGAAGACCTTGGGATCCTTGATAGCATCACCTCATTTATGTTATCGCTCAAGTTGCGCAAGACTAAGCCACAATCTTTTTGGGCTCTTGATGAGACATAGATCCAGCTTGTTCTCTATGGCTATGTTCTCCAGTTTTGACATAGATCCACCTTGTATTTATGTGGATATGTTTACACTTATGTTCCTCATGGATCCACGCTTGTATTCTAGTGGCCATGATATATGCATCAATATTTTGAATCGTTATTGTATCCTCTTGGAGGTCATGTTCCACTATTTGAACATGGACAGTTACCGCAAGGATAAGTTTGTCTGACATTGCCTTTGCTTTTAGGTACTTCATTTGAGCCTATGATTCTTCGTTTCTCCGTTCCTCCATGATTCAACTCTTTTTTATTTATAATGTATTTCAGCCATCATTTCCCCCACTCCCTCTGACCTCATACATTAGGGGGGCTTGAAATGACACCTCTTCGTCCGTGACGACACTTGCTTCCCTTGGTCGCATGATGACATTTCTTGAGATCAAGTTTAGTCACACAACAGGACATTTGTGGATGGAGGAGTCATTTGGGACACTAAAAATGGTTGAAATTACCTCATTCTTAACCCATTTGATGTATATGACCCTTACGAACATTTTTCCAGACCAAACCATCTCCTGAAAATGAGCGGAAAAGCCTGTTTTTGGCCATTTTTTAACATGAGCGCTGGTACATAGGCATGATAGTAGCGTGTATACCCTATTGAGCACGACTCTATTGTTTAAATAGTAGCGTTTGTACATGACTTTGTCTACTGTAGAGTACCGTACACCCCCGTTTTGGTCAAAATCTCAAAATTCGAGTAAGTTAAGTTGGTTGGGAAACCTCTTGGGTGGTTATAACTTCTTTTCCTCTTCATCACTGACTATATAAGGAGGGTAGAAGGGTCATGTGAAGGGACCAAGCCCAATTACAAAGTTATGCTGAAGGAATGGAGACCCTCATCCCCTTCTGTTGTGCTTCAGTTTTGGTAAACCCTAGCATAGTTGATTAGAGGCTGGAATCCTTGGAGAATAGAAGCAGGAGACCTTGAATCTAGGTTTTGTGAAGTGCCAAGCTTGAAGGAAGGTATAACTTTATGTACATTCTTTCATTCATTAATAAAGATCAAACATTCTTCTCTTTCCAAATATGACCTATTAATGTGTCTTAGATTTGATTACTGTTTGATTATAGTTTGATGTCTTCTTTCATTATGGATATCAGTCTTATATATGTAGTCAAATGTATTTGAGAAAGGTATAAAGTTGTTTTGCAGGTCTGGGCATTGCGACATTGATAAGGATTGAAGAGCAAGGGAAGCAAAGCTAGGATCAACCTTTTGAATGAGGTGCCTACATCCCTAAACCCTAATCTCTTCATTTGCTTGTTATACTTGTAGAATGCTTATAAGTCTATCTTTATCACCGTAAGTTGGTAGTTTCTCCCCTGAACTATAGGTGCATTTTTCCCCACAACAAAGATAAGTTCAATTTCATGATTAGAAACATCTCATAGATTTCAGAACAAATTCTTACACATAGAGATATATGTCATACATTCATGCATCTATCTTAGCCAATGCTTCAATACAACATTTATCCATATTCTGTAACTTTCTAGATGCCTTCCATCCCTACCATAACATTGTTAAGAGTGTGCACAACTCCCAACATGTAAGCAAAGAGGTTTCATTCTATATAAGTAGCAATGGAATGTAGTACAATACCACAGGCCACTTACCCATTACTTGCATATTATAGTATCTTTTTCATTAATGCAACTTTTCTAAAATGCATAATATACATCCTAAATCTAGGAACATAAGTATATACATGACTAAGCAACATCATTTAAGTAATCATATATAAGAAATGACAATTCAAATACTTATCTTTATTTGGTTGTTAGGTGGAATCCCTCTCGATCTTTGCTTCCTTGCAGGAACTACTGGAGTGTCCTCCCTCTTGATCTTTGCTTCCTTGATTATCTATCTTTGAACTTCTATCCATCCTTCACCACTATGCATGCTTAAGTGTGCACTAATGTCATCATTGTGTCATCCTCAAAATCTCATACATAATCATACATGCATTAGTATAATATCAATACTATCAAAACATTATGATTCTAAATATGTATTTTCATACACAGGTAATTTATCACAAGCATTAGTATTTCAAGGTTTTAGGGAATACTTCTTTTACTCATGCATGTTATTATTTGACCCTAGGACTCTTCTGGTTTGTTATATAATTAATCAAACTAAGAAGCATAATATACATAAACCCACGATTATTCAAACCTATAACTTCATGAATAATCATTATCAATCATACAAAAAGTATACTTATATAAGATCTTAACACAAGGTAGGATTCTAATATGATATAGAAAAAGACATATCTAGATTATCATGTTTGCTAGTTATGTCTAACATACCTAAACAATGTCTTCTTTGTTCTCTTCAATGATTTAGAGACCTTGTGCTCGTAACATGCACATCCCATAAGTTAAGCATTTTAGAACCAAATTATACATACCTCATAAGTAGAGCTTCTATGTGATCAATATCTATGGATGAGTCTTTGTATTCATGTCACCATGGTCATACGTTCTCGATCTAGAACTTGATTTGTCTTTCTTGATGTACTTTTCATGTTAGTGGACAACATCATCCTCATACAACATCACAGTGCATTAGTACAATCATTAAGTTTCATAATCCTAATCAATGAATGTCCTATATCATTCACATGCATTCATATTTTTATTAAGGTGATAAGACAAGTCTAAAAATTAATCAAGATTGTACTAACCTCAATAATATGAAGGCAAACATATCATAAACTCAATCATGAACAAATTTCGAAACATACCTAAATCTCCTCAAGTCATACCTGTCGGGATTGCTTGTAGTCTTCTTATGTAAGACCTTAGCCCCATCTCCCTCTGGAACTGGAGCTTCTTCAATTATGTACTTGTCCAATTCATTCTCTTCTAGGATTAACCCAATCCACTTTGATTTGTTGAAGTTGGATCTGGATCTGGATTAGGGTTTGTCAGAGAAACCCTAAAAATTAAAACTTTGAATTTAAAAATTCTGATTGGATGACAAATGTGCCTTTCTGATCTGATCAAGTTGGTATACTTCAATTTTGAAATCTCCAAAATTTGACCCCTAAAAAATGACTTCGAAAGTTTCAGATCTGTAGCTTCTGTCAAATTCTAGTTTTCTGGTCAAAATCCCGAACTAGGGTTTGATAGAGCCCGGGGTTCTACCCAACCAAAAAATTTGATATTGGTCTCTAAATTTCAATTTTGATGAGGAGAATCCAGCCGTGGTCTCAGATTTAAAAATTCCAACTTTCTCAGAAAGCCTAATTTCCCACAGCAGTGACGAGCCAAAAAAGAAAGTGCTCAGAATTCAATTTTGTTTGGATAGAAATATATGCCATATCATTTTTGATGTATCTTTGAAATTTCAAATCCTCAAGGTTTGAAACTTTGGCCTTTGGTAGAGTGACCTGTCATCTTTCCAACCCCACAGATCTAATCTTTAATGGATTCTTTAAGAGAAAGATATTCCAAGTGTCGCAACATGACCTGTTTATGGGATGAAACAATATAATGAACTTGTACAGAGTGCCACATGTCACTATTTCAAGTTCGACCTATAAAACCTGGACCTGTGAAACTAGAGTTTGTTCCCTATGGTCACCTTTTACGAAATTCCATTTGGAGCTTCCTAGCCCGAGATATGACCTTTTTCCCAAAGTCACCTTTTTAGGACTGCATTTTGGAAGAGGCAGAAACCCTAACTTGTACGGATCATATCTCACAAAGTAAAACAAATCTAAGTCTGTCCTTCGGACACAAGGTACATGGACATTTCATCTTCGACTTGTAAACGTTTCGGATCTTGAACCTTAGCGAAAACTGAGTTATTGCGAAAGTTCCACAATGACTTGTTTTGCTATACCAAGCCCTAGCTTCCAATCTGTCGCAAGTGCAACAAGTGTCATAAATTCTATACAATGCCTTCCTTCAGGATAGATCTGATACCATGTTAGTTTTTCAGCATTTAATTCAATATGATCTAGGATCTTAACTGAGAGAACAACATGTACAACATATCAAACACAAGAGACAAGAGACGCAAAGCATTTCACTAGGGAAAACCAAGAAGGTGAAAAACCCCACAACTTCCTCAGAGATAGAATGAGCATCAATACAAAGATCACAAAGATCAAACCCCACAACAAGAGATATTCTCATAGCAGCTGATCCTCCTCCACTTGTGCACACTCCTTTCTCTCACTAATGCGAAGTGAGGGATTGTGTGAAATGAATAGAATGAGAGAGACACACTCTCTATTTATACAATGACTTGACTTGCCTTTTACTCTAACTGGGTCAACCTCCCTTAGGAGAGTCTAATAACCCATTACCACTTGTTATTGGGCTGACCCCACTAGGGTGGTCTAATAATCCTTTAACCCACATGACTCATACAGGGCTGACCCCACCAAGGCGGTCTAATAACCCATCAAATACAAATGAGGACACTTACAATGTAACTTGTGACACTTGCAAATATAAATGACGACACTTCTAATTGGAGGAATAATACATATCTGTTGGGGATACAATAAAGTACAAATGTATTACATACAATATACAAGTGAATATTTTCCGAATTTACAAATACATCAACAAAGGGAGCAAATAACTCCTCAGAATTTGGTTGAAACCATGATAAGCTTCAATAAAAGGTTGATGAACTCACCGTGGGATCTCAAGTTTCACCTTTCAATGTGGGATTATCCCTTTTATTTATTTTTTATTTTTTTTACCCAAAAACCCACTTTCTATAGTATTTTCAAGCTTTTGTCATAATCTAAGCTTTTGTAAGTACAATTAATGCAATCTTATGCACTTCTTTTCACTGTTGACTGGTGCAGACTAGATTTGAACCTTCAATTGAGTAGTTCAATCACTGAACCATGTCTCTTTAGGATCCTTATTTATTCAGTCAATCCTTCCGATCATGGAAGCAATGATTAGATAAGAGAGGAATCTTATCTTATGTACTTGTCTTTTATCTTCATGTTGCGGGTGCATAGTAAAGTGTGCTTTTACCTTTAACTTTGTGAAGAGTGTTAGTGTGATTGCTAACATATTCGCCCTAATGTGTGAGGTCCGAAGCCAAGCTAAGGGCTAGAATACATTATTTTTATACTGATATTGGCTCATACTGATACTCTTCATTGATCAAAGCAACGATGAAAAAGGATTATCTCATAGGCATAGGATAAAGGAGAATACCTGCAAGTCAAACATAATAATTTCTCAAATATACAATATCTTCCCGAGGCGGGCATACCCATGCTTAGCAGTAAAAAAGCAAGGCCACGAACAATACATAGTAGATCCATGTCAATAGTAATTTTTTGCAGAGGTGTAAACATGCACTTTTATGAGTGTGAGAACAAGGTTTCCATCGAACTTCTAACATGGTAGTTTAATCTTGTGCAACTCGGGCAGTGCATCATTGAGTGATACTACTATTTTTCCAACGGTCTTCAATACAAATCGATGATAGTATGAGTTTATATCATGCGAATAAATGAACTGATGTTGAGAATAATAAAACACCATTTGATTACCGGTCATTGATGTATACCGTTAATCAATGAGAAAAGACCCACCGATAATGGTGATGGACTCTAAGGTACTAAGTACAAAATATTAGGTGTGAATAGATGTTCTGAAGTCAAACACTCGTAGGATCAAATAATCAGGGTTCATTGATGTATACCCACTGTCATTTGATAGGAAAATTACCACTAATGAATGCAAGATCCAAGGTACTCCTAGTTTTCTTGATCCATTTGCTAGATGATGATTTGGTGTCGATAGGAATAGATCCATCAGAAGGAGGGAATTAATTCATCCTACATCAACCGATATGAAACAGAGATCAATAGTCTGATATGATTTGGTAGAGCTGCGAGATCCAGCACTATATACTGACACAAGGAAGGCTGACATGATTGGTCAGGAATATTTGAGGAATGGACGACTTTGTTTGAACTTCCCTTGAACACATAACACAACGTGGAATGGACACTTGGAAATATAGGACTTTGAGTAACTGACCTTAATGAAATCTGCCAATGCCAGATACATTAACAAGAGCTCCATTGGTGATGGGAAGGGTAACCCGTCGGTGGAGATCTATTGAAAATACTGGTACAGTTTCCTAAGGAAAATGTGGATGGTGTACTGACAAAGGATATCAAATTACATGTCGTGTTCAAGGGCGACAAGGAATGACTATTGCCATTTTATTCAAGGATATAATATGAAATGATGCAATTCTCCTTCATTTTGGAATTTTTTTTTTTTTAATTGTTATGTCTTTTTCATTTATCAGCTCGAAAAAGAATAAATAATGCTATAGTACATGGGAGGGAACGAGTGTTCGATGGGCGTACTCCAATTTTTCAAGGGCACAGGTCAAGCCAAGGAAAATATCCATATTGCAAACAAGGGATGAGCTGGTTGTGCACACTCTTACATATGTTCCTCCATGGGTAGGATATTTGAAGCAGGGTTATGTGTCGATGGGTAGTGAAATAATAACCTGTAACTGAGCTTATCCAATTTGGTCTGCTGGCCATGTGGTAATGGGTCAGTGAGGTTTACTTCATATAGAGTCTTGTGAAAAATGCCAAAATCATAAATCATCATGAATCATGATCTATCTCGAACTACCTGAATCAAATAGTTTGAACTGTCAAAGTATCCAAGTCCTGTAATCACAACCATTTGACTACCCAACTATTTAGTCAGAAACTGGTTCAAATGTGCATTTAATATCTAAAAAGATAGTCAAAATTGAAGAATTGTGCATCATTCTATCATTCAAAAGGATACGGTTATACATGTATGAATAAAACATAAGTAAAAAATACTCATTTTTTAGCATATTCCTTGTAGGTGTATCCAATGGATGAGAGGAAGCATCTCCTTTTAGCATGAATTTCTTGAAGCTATGAACCTTTTTTTAGTGATATGTCAGTTGTGGGTGAGTTTTCATGCCAGACTAGGAAATTTTGAAACAATTTCAAATGTTTTTGATGTTTCCAAATATTTTCATTGTTTTTTGCGATTTTTTTTGGGTTTTATCTTGAAGAAAAAGAAACAAAAAGAAAAAAGTATTTACACTATTCTTTTTGGCGTTTGCAAAGTTGCTATTCAAAATGTCTAGAAACTCAACACACTTTTTGGTTTATGATGTAAGCTAGTTTATTTCAGATTTTACTTATGTATTTAAATGATATATTCAATTAAATTTTCATGAATAATGTACATGCTTGCTTTTTTTGGTATGATGTTAATGACTTAGATGCAATCAAGTACATAGTTGGCTAAGGAATTAGGCAAACTATTTAGACTTCTAGGAACGTGAATATATTCAATGAACTCCCATTGATTTTCTAAAAGACGTACTCATAGAAACTTTCTAAAAAGTGTAGGATTTCAAACCTAATACTGACCATTCAACTGTGATAAAACTAATTCCAAGTCCAGTTTGACTATTATCCGTCAGATGAAAAGGGTGATAGCCTTGTAAGAAGCTCAATGACTACACTATATTCTGCAACATTGTTGGTTGTAGATCCGAGAAAAATGGCTCTTAAACTTAAAATTTCATCATTAGGTGTGAAAATCACCCATGCGATGGAAGCAATGTTCCGAGAACTACGGTTGGTGCCATCCGCTTATCCAAAATATGTGAAGTTTTCTTATGCCATCTTCCAAAGAGACAATTCCAAGCAAGATAAGTGTGTGCTCGAAATAACTAAATTACAAATGTTTACACAAAGAATAAAACATAATACAACAAGTGTTGCGAGGCATCAATTCCTATGCAAAGTATTTCTTCAGATAGAGACCATTTTTGATCTCCGACATAGGTTCCCCATCATAATTGATCAATTCATAAGCTCCTATATTTAAAACAGTTTTGACTACAAGTGGGCCAACCATTTTGGTACAAACTTCCCTTCTCCTATTTTGTCTTGGTCTTGGTCATAAACCAAAACTAGGTCGCCTTTAGAAAAGACTCAGGGATGGGTAGAATTGTCATATTACGTTTTAACCCTTTTATTGTGTGCTTCCACATTTAGAGAAGCCTCTCTTATAGTTTCATCAAAAGAATGAAGATGGAGAAGCCTTTCTTGTTCAGCATAAGTGTTAGGTAGGATCTCTACTTCTATTTTTAATGATGGGATTTCACATTCAATCAGAAATATAGCCTCTTGTCCACAAACCAATTGGAAATGAGTGAATCTAGTTGCAGTTTTAGCAGTGGTACAATAATCCCAAAGAGTAGAAAACAACATTAAGTGCTAGTTACTTTTGTTCTTATTGATCGTCCTCTACAACATAGTTTTCAAAACCTTTTTAATGGCTTCGACTTGTCTGTTTTCCTCAGGGCAGTATGGCGAGGAAAAGTCCTACCACAATCCTATCCGGTTGGTAAGTTCATCCATAAAGGAATTCCTAAAATGAATTATGTTATCAGTAATGATATCTTTGGGTACACCAAACCTTGCTATCATGTGATTGAATAGAAAATATGCTACGGTTTTACCCGTGTAATTGAATGTAGGCATCATCTCAGCCCACTTGGTGAAGTAGTCCACTTCTATGCTGATGTAGTGGTGGCAATCGACTGAAGACAGGTTGATTGTCATAAAATCAATGGCCCATTTTGAAAATGGACCCATGGTTACTACAGGTTGTAATGGAGTAGGATGTGCATGCATTTTTCTTGTGTAGATCTGGAAAGGGTGACACATTTTAACCGCATTGATGGAATATTTAAATATTATTTGCCAAACGTATCCTGCGGGAAAGATTTTCTAGGCAATTGGAAATCCATAAAGATGACCACCACATGCCCAAGCATGGAAATCATTCAAAACTTGTTTATATTCCTTGTGTATTAAACGTCTTATGATCATGTCTACTCCTTGATGGTACAAAGTATTCCCTATGATGAGGTATCTCCGTGCTTGGTGTCGAATGTGATGTCATTCAATGTTAGAAAAATGAGGATCAATCCTTTGGGTTTGGGTATATGTGATAAATGTTCCATACGGATCTGATGTTGTGATCAGGAATACATGTTCATCTGCCCAAGATTCAAAAGATACAATATCCTCTTCCTCACAGTGTAAGTCAGACATTAGTTCAACAAATGCCAACGACTTCTTGGGTTTAGTGTTTTTGAAATCGAGATGTAATTCTTGCAAAATTACTATCCAATTTGAATATTTTCCATTGATGATATGGTGGGCTAGAATGTGTTTCTTGGGGTTCATTTCAGCCACTTTGGTCGTTTTTCTTAGAAGTATATAATGTCCAAGTCTTTGGACAACATGAACTGCTTCCAAGGCCAACTTCTCAACATGGGAATATCTCAATTCGGGACCTACAAGGCCCTTACTAAGATAGTAAATAATATGCTCTTGTGATGATTCATCTTCTTGTGCCAATACCATTCCTATGGTGGAACTAGATGCTTCCAAATATGGCAAAATGTCTCTGCTATAGTTTGGTGGACTAAGTACTAGGGCAGAGACGAAAGCTATCTTTATTGCATCAAATGAGCGTTGAGCTTGGTCATCCCAAATCAATAGTGCATCTTTCTTTAGGAGACAAATGAAACTTTTAGCTCGTTCAACAAAATCCTCGACAAATCTTCTCAAGTAATTAGCTTTCCCTTGAAGGATTTGAAGTTGTGTTATTGTTTTGGGGGAAGGAAACTTAAGTATTTTTTCAAGCTTGAGGGGATCCAACACAATCCTTTTTTTTGAAACTATGAACCCAAGTAATATCACAGAGTCCACAAAAAACATGCATTTGTTTGGATTCAACCTAATTTTATATTGGTGAAATCGAACGAAGACAGCTCGTAAATGTGCACTATGTTCAACTCCTTTTGTAGATTTGGCTGCCAAGTCATCAACATAAACCTCAACGATTTTCTTAATGTCATGAAATGCATATCACATGGATCTTTGAAAAGTAGCCCCAACATTTTTAAGGCCAAATGGAATTTTCCGATATTCAAAAGTCCCCCAAGGGCATATGAAAGTTTTTTTATGCTAGTCTTCCTTTTTTATCTGGATTTGGTTGTAACCGGAGAATCCGTCCATAAATGAAAAGGTTTTATTTCTGACACATTCATCTATAATTTGGTTAATGAAGGGTGTTGGATAGTTTCCTTTGGGACAAGACAAATTTAGATCCCTAAATTCGGTACATACCAAGATAGTTCCTTGTTTTTTGTTAATAGGAACAAGATTGGATACCCATTTAGTTAAGGAACATGATAGATGAATCTATCTTTAAAAAAAATTTCGACTTCTGCTTTGATGGCAGTTGATTTTTTAGGATTAACTGGATGTAATTTCTGTCTCACTGGTTTGACATTATCATAGGTTTTTATCTCATGTTCAACTATGCTAGGATTGATGCCCAAAATTTCTTCGTAAGACCAAGCGAAAACATCACGAAAATATTTGAATAGAGCAGTGTAATATATAATTTCTTCTCGAGATCAATCTGGACCTATATTCATTTTTTCAATGATGCTAGGCTTAATGCATATATTGATTCAGATGGTTTTCAAAATATTTGCCAAATTTACTTCCGAACTCACATTGTGTGTTTGGACAGGACATTGGTATTTTTCCATGTCATCATCGAGGTAAAGGTTTTCAGGTTTGAACTATAATGAATTTATCTTTGGAAGAAATGAGGATCTATGATGCATGTATTGCCAGGGTTGTTTAGAGATATTCATGACTTCAAGGATGGCTTTAACAGATGAAAAATTATGATCCAGGATGTCATGAGTGCTAGGAGTGTTTATGGCCCATATTGGTGAAGTGTATTTTAATACCCCTATTTTGACCTTATGGTTTATTGGATCAATGTAAATATTGTGTAAATATAGTGTGTGTTTTCCCTAGTGTGGAGCTCAAGGCCAAGGCCCCCCTAGAGGATGTTCAGGTTTTATTTGCATAGGAAAGTATTTGACAATTAGATTATCCATGGGTTGTTAAGCTATGAATATTGTAAGTGATGTAATTATTAATTATTGCAATAAAATACCCAAGAAAATGGATAAGGAGGAAATCAATGAGAAGGGGCCATGTGTATCCACTAGGGAGAGGTCATGGGGTTACGAGATTGGTACTCATGCTACCACATGTCCAATTGTGAACCCATTTGAATCACCATGATGACATTAATGCAACTATAAGAGGGTGATTGAGAAAACCAGACACATGAATTCGATGGAGTATGGGGTAACCTGTGAATCCGTATAGAAGGGTATGGCCCTGTGCCTTTCTTTTCCTTGAAGCCACTCCATGCCTGGAAAGTTTCCCATCTGATCTCTAACCCATTGTTGACCAAAAACCCAATTCATTCATGGACATGTAGAGCCCAGCTGTGAAGCAAAAAAGATAAAACGTGATTTCTGTGTGAGCCCAATATATAGAGCCGAATGTGTAACGAAAACATTGTCTAAGAGTGAACCCAATTGGGGACAACCATAGATCTGTTTGTGGGATGAATTGTAGAGCTTTAGCAGCCTAGAGAACCCATAAGAACCCTTAGATTGATTGCAACAGATGAAATTTGCAGGGAAGAGTTTAGGGCGAGGCCCTATGGAGAATTTTATTGTATAACAAAGAAGAACGTCAAGATTAGGGTTGGATCCGCTTGATAAACCTAGTGAAGGTTCAAATCTCATGAAGAACAACAGTTGGACAATTCTATGCCCACCCTGAATAGCACTGGAGGGAAGGAGCCTTGAGGGACCGTAGAACAGAGGAGAGGGACTTCTTTCTGTTGTGTGAGGTCGGTAATGTGGGTGCCATGCTTGCTGAATGATCTGAGATTCCTGTAGCTCTGTGGTTGAGCTAACTAGATTAGCAACATCTTACTTGTTCCCTGGATTGCTTGATAAACCCAATTGTAGGTTGTCTTAGCATTGGGATGAGACCTTGACTACGAGAGAGTCCAATAGCCCTCCTTAGTGGATACACAACCCATCTCCGGGGTGGTATCTCAGCTGAAAGAGTATAGGCTGGACAAAGACCTAAGGTTGGGTGGAAATTTTTTCTCACTTAGCCATTTTCTTGGGGTATCTTTAGTTCCAAAGATAAGTGCTTCTGTGTGTTAAATGATGAGTAATTCATGTGTTATATTTGTTTTTTAAGTTATGCTTGTCATACTCTAGATTAATCAATGAATGACTCCATGAAATTTCCCATTAGGAAGCCATCTATAATATTGAATATGAGATTGAATGCATGTTGAATACTTCATCAATTGAGTGAACATGATGAATGGCTTAGCACTATAGGTTGTAGGTGTAATGACTAGCTTAGTTCATTATATGCATTTATTATGCATTGTATCCACCCTTCAAAGGAATAACTTGACTGCACCTAGAATTGCGGAAAGAACGGGAATAACCCTTGATGTGTTTCAAAACCCCTTGATGGGTCAGGTGAAGGGAGAAATCATGGAAGGAAGGGGCCATATTCACTTGCAGAAGGATAAGGAACTTAGGTTTGTCTATGGACTGAATTTAAGTTGGAAAAATAACAAGGATGGAGTGCTTAGTTTGGGTTGGTAATGTGAAAATACTCACAGTAGATCCGAGAGATGATGTAAACCTCACAATGAAAGAATTTAGTAATAATAGAAGAAGAATAGTGCAGTTGAACATAGATCCAAAGGGGCTCAGATAGAGGCAGAATAATTACACATGTTACATTAATCTGAATAGTAAAACAATAATTATACAATGATCAGGATTTGAATACACTAGTTGTGATTCGAGTTAGCCTGCATGGATAGATCCAAAATCAGTGGAGTGTCATCAAAGCACAACTAGTGTTGATGTATATGTAACTTCAGAATGTATTTCATATATGTATGTTGTATGTACTCCTATAGAGATGGTATTATTCCTCTATACGGAAGTGTCGTCATTTATATTGTAAATGTCGTAACTTATACTTGATGGGTTATTAGACCACCTTGTTGGGGTCAGCCCTGTATAAGTCATGTGGGTCAAAGGGTTATTAGACCACCCTACTGGGGGTCGGCCATGTGGGTCGAAGGGTTATTAGACCACCCTATTGGGGGTCGGCCATGTGGGTCGAAGGGTTATTAGACCACCCTATTGGGGGTTGGCCCAGTCATCATTATGTTATGTGGTTAAGTTCGAGCCTACATGAGTGATGTAAAAGGCAATCCAAGTCAAGTATAAATAGAGTGCAGGAGGCACTCTATTTTGATCACTCACTTCTCACTCATGCACTCAAGGAGGAGTGGCGCACTTATGGAGGAGGAGGATTTGCTGCTAGGATATGTCTATCTCTAATGGTTGGGTTGTATCATTACTCTATCTATCTTTTAGGAAGTTATTGGGGTTTTTCACCTTTATGGTTTTCCCCAAGTAAATCTTTGTGTCTCTTGTGTGCTTGCATTATTGTCTCCATGATTGATATGCTATAGATATGTTGTACATGTTGTTCTCTCAGTTAAGATCCTAGATCAGATTGAAGTAAATTATGAAAATTTAACATGGTATCAGAGCTAGCCTGAAAGAAGGCATGATATGGCATGTATGACACTTGTTGCACTTACGATGCTAGGGCTTGATATAGCAAAACCCAGTCATTGTAGCACTTTCGCTATAAATCCGTTTTGGAAAATTTTTCGGATCTGAAATCTTTATAGGTCGAATATTAAATCCCCATGTACCTTGTATCCAAAGGAAAACCTCTAATTCGTTCTAATTGGTGATTTATGATCGGTACAATATAGGGTTTCTGCCTCTTCTAGATCTGAATCAAAATCAGGTGACCTTGGGAAAAAGGTCGTAACTTGGGCTAGGAAGATCCAAATGAAATTTCATAAAAAGTGACAAGTAGTACATAGACTGTACTATCTCAAGAAAAATCTTTAGAGGCCGAAGTTGAAACAGTGACACGTGGCACACCGTACAAGTTCGCTCTCCTGTATTATCCCATAAACAGGTCACGTTGCGACACTTGGCATAACTCTCTCTCAGAGAATCCAATTGAGTTCAGACCTGTCAGGATGGAAAGATAATAGGTCAAGCTATCTCAGGAAACATTTTTAGATGCTGGAGATCGAAATGTTTGGAGGTACACCAGAAACAATAAGGTACATATTTCTGTCAAAACAAAATTATTTTTGAGTACCTTTATTCATGGCTTCCAGAATTTAGGGATTCAGAGAAAGTTGGAATTTTTGTAATCAGAGACCACAGCTGGATGCTACTTATCAAAATCGAAATTTTGGATACCAATATCAGAATTTTTGGTTGGGCAGAAGGCCGGGCTTGATCAGACCCTAGTTCGGGACTTTGATCAGAAAAGTGGAAAATTAGGGCTTCTGTAAAAATGGGAATTTTTGAAATCTGTTACCACAGTTTGAAGCTCCTCAGAAAAATAGAAGCTTAGAGATTTGGATCAAAACTTTTGATTGGGAAAAAGAGTGGGCTTCATCAAACCCCAGTTCAGGTTCACGTCCAGTGAATCCGGAAGTTTCAAAGGCAAAATTGAGGAGTGAAACTTTGTAGTTTTCAAATTCTGAATATACCAGTTTGATCAGCTCATCAAGGCGCATATTTCTATCCTTTCGGAAGTTTGAATTTTTGGGGTTTCTCTGACAAACCCATATCCAGCTCTAGGTCCAGTTCTTGCAAATCAAGTGGATTGGGTTAATCCTAGAAGAAGATGGATTGGTCACCTGCATAAGTGAAGAAGATATTGTTTCAGAGGGAGATGAGGCTAAGGCCTTACATAAGAAGATTACAAGCGATCTTGACAGGTATGACTCATCAAGGTATGTTTTGAGATTTGTTCATGATTAATTTTATGGTATGTTTGTCTTCATGTTATTACGGTTAGTACAATCTTGATTTTAGACTTGTCATATCACCTTAATAAAATTATGAATGCACAATAGAAAATATTCATTGATTAGGGTGTTGACACTTATGATTGTACTAATGCATTATGGTGTTGTATGAAGTTTATGTTGTCTACTAACATAAAAGGTACACCAAGAAAGACAAATCATGTTCTACTTCAAGAACATATGATCATGGTGACATGAATACAAGGATTCATCCATTGTCATGGATCACATAGAAGATCTACTTTCGAGGTATGTATAACTTGGTTTTATAATGGTTAACCTATGAGATATGTAGGTTACTAGCACAAGTCATTGAAGAAGAACAAGAAGATATCATGTGAGTATGTTAGACATAACTAGCTAGCATGCTAATCCAGGTATGTTTTTCCTATATCAAGATAGAATCCTACCTTGTGTTAGGATATTATATTGTTGTATTGTTGATAATGATTATTCATGAAGGTATAGGTTTGAATAATCACAGGTTTTATGCATATTATATCTCTTATCTTGATTGATGATTTAACTAACCAAAAGAGTCCTATGATTAAATAAGAATATGCATGAGTAAAAGAAGACTACCCTGAAACCTTGAATACTAATGTTTATTATTTGTGCTTGAAATGATCCTGAATATACATGCTTGAGATTATTGTGTTTTGATAATATTAAGATTATACTAATGAATTATGTATGAGACCTAGAGGATAACACAATGATGATACTAACAAGCACACATAGGGATCAAGAATGGATGTAAGTTCAAGGACAGGTAATCCAGGAAGCGAAGATCAAGAGGGAGCACACTCTAGTTATTCCTGCAAGAAAGCAAAGGAGCACACTTCAGTAGTTTCTGCAAGGATGCAGATATTCAGAGGGAGTTGACCACTTCTCACAATCCACATCAGAATGGAGTTGCAAAGATCCAGAGGGAGTCCACCCAACAAACAAACAAAGATAAGTATTTGAATTGTCATTTCTTAAATAATACTGTTCAATAATGTATATGTTGAAGTTCCTAGAATTAGGTTGTGTATTATGCATATTAGAATAATTGCATTGATGAACAGTATACTACTAATATGCATGGGTAAGTGGCCTATGGCACTGTACAACATTCCATTGCTACTTATCTAGAATGAAACCTCTTTGCTGACATGTTGGGAGTTGTGCACACTCTTAACAATGTTCTGGTAGAGATTGGAAGGCATCTAGAAAGTTACGGGATATGGAAAAATGTGGTATTGAAGCATTGGCTAAGATAATTGCATGACTGTATGACATATTTCTTTATGTGTAAGAATTTGTTCTGAAAATTATGAGATGTTTCTAATCATGCAATTTAACCTGTTTTGTAGGAAAGACCGCATATTTTCACCTACAAAAGGACTACAACATTTGTTCCAGCAACAAAGATATTTATTGAAGATATTGAAGCTCCCAGGATCTGGGATGAAGAGATGGAATGCCATGATCCGTCGATCATGAAGAATGATGTTTGGGATGTAGTCCCAAGACCTGAAGGGAAGTTTGTTATGGTTTTCATATGGATATATCAAGATCAAGCATGCTGCAGATGGCAGCATAGAGAAATACAAAAGTGATGAAATAGAAGATACACCAGATGGATTTCAAGATAGCTTTCTTGAATGGTGTAGTTGAAGAAGAAGTGTATGTGGAGCAGCCACTTAGTTCTGAGACACATGACAGGAAATCATATATGTGCAGAACTTGGTATGGTAGGATAGGCAGCTTTCTATCCAGTTTGAGCTTTACCAAGAATAAAGCAAATTCCAAACTTTACTACAAGGTTGAAGAAGGGAATTCTGTGGTTCTACTCCTGTATGTGGATGACTTATTTGTAACAGGATATGATAGATTGATTGCAGATGCTAAGAGGAAGCTTGCTGCTGAGTTCCATATGAAAGATTTGGGAATGATGCATTATTTCCTAGGTATGGAGGTGTGGCAAAGTGCAGGTGGGATCTTCCTTGGAGAAGGGAAGTATGTAGTAGAGATCCTGAAGAGGTTTGGGATGATGGATTGCAAGGCCATGGCCACACCTATGGCATCGAATCTGAAGCTTCTTTGTGATGCTTCATCTGAGCCGGTTGATGTCTCTATGTATCGTCAGATGATTGGGTCCTTGATGTACCTGACGAACACGAGACTAGATATTCACTTTGCAGTGAACACATTGAGCCAGTTCCTGACGGATCTGAGGAGTGTTCACCTGGATGTTGTAAAGCATGTTCTAAGGTACCTGAAGGGTACAGTGGATTATGGGATCAAGTATGAGGTGAATCAAAAGTTTAACCTCCAGGGTTATGTTGATTCAGATTGGGCTGGCAGTGCCGTAGATAGGAAGAGCACATCTAGGTGCTGCTTTAGTATGGGATCAGGTGTGATCTCTTGGTTTAGTAGGAAGCAGTCCTGCGTAGCACTGAGTATAGCTGAGGCAGAGTATGTTGCAGCCTATTCAACTAGTTGTGAGGTAGTATGGCTACGGAAGCTACTGTCTGAGTTATTTGATCTCCCGTTGGAGGCTACTGGTATCTTCTGTGATAACCAGAGTTGTGTGAAGCTATCCGAGAATCCAGTGTTTCATGATAGGTCGAAACACATAGAGATCAAATATCACTATATCAGGGATATGGTGCATAGAGGAGCTGTGAAGCTCCTATATGTTGCAATGGACAAGTAGATTGCATATGTGCTAACGAAGCCACTAGCCAGGGTGAAGTTCGAGTACTTCAGAGAGAGGCTTGGCATTCTTCATATTGAGGACACTTCGAGGAAGAAGTGATGGACACATCTGTTGAAGCCATTCCAAGCATGTTGGAAGGAGGATCCTTCACATGGTTGTGAATGTGAGCGCTGGATGACGAGCATCAAGATGATGTTCTGGTTTCTGCTTGGATATGATCAGTTGGATCATTTTTATATGTATGTATGCATCATGTTGGATGCTGGATATGATCAGTTGGATCATTTTTATGTATGTATGTATGCATCATGTTGGATGTATTTTGTATAAGCATCATGTTGGATGCTTAGACCATGTATCTATATATGTATAAGGTGGATACATTGTATGATCAGGTAGATCATGTATATTGATATGTATCAGGTATGATCAGGTAGATCATGTATGTTGATGGATACATTGTGTGGATCATGTATCTATGTATCAGGTGGATACACTATGTATGATGATATGTATCAGGTAGATACTTGGTGTGCATCAGATGGATGCATTGTATGATCAGGGTGATCGTGGATGACAAGCTTCTCCAGATGACATGCAGCAGGATGTTGCAGTGATGATGATTAGGATGATCATGTGTACATCAGGATGATGTATGATGAGTATCAGATGATACTTTGTGGCCGTGGATCAGGTTGTGCAGATGAGCATATAATTCATTGCCCTGGGAGATTTGCAGATAGTCTTTCGACGTTTTGCCTATGGCATGGAATTCGGTGCCCTAGGATATCTGGCAAATGTTCTTTCGAGGTTTTGCTCTAGGAGGACATATAATTTGGCCCTGGGAGATCTGCAGATAGTCTTTCGAGGTTTTTCCTATGGCATGTAATTCATTTCCCTGGGATATCTGGCAGATGCTCTTTCGAGGTTTTGTGCTATGGCATGTAATTTGCTCCTGGGAGATTTGGACAGGATGAAAAAGGCCTCAGATGCTTCAGCCAGGTTTTGCCATGACCACATGTAATTTTCTCCTGGGAGATCTGGACAGGATGAAAAAGGCCTCAGATGCTTCAGCCAGGTTTTGTGGTGGACCACATGTAATGTGCTCCTGGGAGATCCAACAGGTAGAGCCATGTGCTCGTAATAGCCTGGGATGCTTCAGCCAGGTTTTGTGGTGAGATCACATGTAATGTGCTCCTGGGAGATCCGATAGGTAGAGCCGCATGCTCGTAATAGCCTAGGATGCTTCAGCCAAGTTTTTTGATGGGTCACATGTAATGTGCTCTTGGGAGATCCTACAGGTAGAGCTGTGTGCTCGTAATAGCCTGGGATGCTACAGCCAGGTTTTTTGACACACGTAATAAGTCCTAAGGATTTCACAGTATGTCCAGTGATGATGAAGACCTGCAGGTGGTGGGCCTACATCCAGTATGAAAAAGGACTAGCTCTATAGAACTTCCTATGACTACTAGATTCAGAGATTGATTGAGATAGCAGCAGTAGTGATGATGATGATGACTCGATGTCGATTATCCAGTGACGATGATACAGAGAAAATGACTTGTGCTAGAAGACCTGTGGTGAGAAATACCTTCCTAGTTAAGAGGGAGTGTTGATGTATATGTAACTTCAGAATGTATTTCATAGATGTATGTTGTATGTACTCCTATAGAGATGGTATTATTCCTCTATACGGAAGTGTTGTCATTTATATTGTAAATGTCGTAACTTATACTTGATGGGATATTAGACCATCTTGTTGGGGTCGGCCCTGTATAAGTCATGTGGGTCAAAGGATTATTAGACCACCCTATTGGGGGTCGGCCATGTGGGTCGAAGGGCTATTAGACCACCCTATTGGGGGTCGGCCTAGTCAGCATTATGTTATGTGGTTAAGTTCGAGCCTACATGAGTTATGTAAAAGGCAAGTCAAGTCAAGTATAAATAGAGTGCGGGAGGAACTCTATTTTGATCACTCACATCTCACTCATGCACTCAAGGAGGAGTGGCACACTTATGGAGGAGGAGGATCTGCTGCTAGGATATGTCTCTCTCTTATGGTTGGGTTGTATCATTGCTCTATCTATCTTTGAGGAAGTTATTGGGGTTTTTCACCTTTATGGTTTTTCCCAAGTAAATCTTTGTGTCTCTTGTGTTCTTGCATTATTGTCTCCATGATTGATATGCTGTAGATATGCTGTACATGTTGTTCTCTCAGTTAAGATCCTAGATCAGATTGAAGTAAATTCTGAAAATTTAACAGCTAGAAGTCTATCTCATCATCGGTGGAGTCATCAATGCATAAGTAACCGTCAACCATCAATCGAACTAACTCTAACTGAGTGTGGTAGGTGTAACTGGCACATGGAGGAACTAACTGAATGAAGGAGGCTCAGTGGAGGGTGCATGAGGAGCTATCTGGAGATAGAATGGGCAGTCTAGTGTCATTGGAGGTCCACCGAAGTGATATAGTCAGTTGAGAGTCAGTCTATCCTTAAATCAAGGAGAGAACTAGGGATAACTCAACTAACTGAAGTGAAACTGGAGTGGTAGGTGAGAAAAGGTGCCCTTCTCAAGTGGTGGGTGAGAAGTGGGTGCCTCCCTATCTAGGAGGGCTAAAACTGATCTGAGAGAAGCACCTGAGGCTAGTTAACTGAGGGTAAGGTGCTGGGAATGATGAGTGGGATGCATGCATGCAGAATGCATGTTGCATGCAGAAATGCATGCAAGAATGATAATGAAAATAACTGAAATGCTGGTAGGACTAGGATGGAGTACAGGAATATCCTAACACCCCCCTTAATCCATCGTAGGCCTTGGTAACTAGGACCAAAGGTCACTCATACAATCAAAATAAATGATAGAAAAATAAAGAACTGTCCTTAAACCGAGGAAATGGGGAAAACCTCATGGGAAAAATACCCCCCCTCAAAAGAACAGTAAAATAACTCAAAGAACCATCATACTAAACAGAAAACAAGGAAGCTTTAATCAGTGAAAACTTTTGCAAAAAACTTGGCAAGTTGATCCTTTGTAGGATGCCAAAGCAAGTGCTAGATTTGGATCTGGTTTTCTGATGTGCCTCCCACTATGTAGAGGGTGTATTGGATGAAGCAAGTCTTTCAGGAATTCTTTCTGTAATTGGAACGAGTGGATCATGATGAGTCTTCCCAATAGATGGAAGAGGGAACCCCACCATCATGCTGGATCTCTCATGGAGAGGTAGATGGCATAATGCAAGGTTGGCATGATGTTGAAGTCTTGTAGTTCTGTGATCAAACGAATTATCAACTGTGTTCTCAATAGCTGCAAGGAGTGTGTGAGCCCATATTGGCCTTGGCTCTGGATTGAGAACATGTGTTGGTTCTAGATCTGAAACTGAATGTTCTTGAAATTTGATCTCAACATCAAGATCTTGTTCTATATCTCCATCAGAAGAAGAGTCACTCGAATCTTCATCAAATTATGAGGACGTTGGAAGAGAGAAGGGCAGAAAATGAGAGAACTGATATGCCTTGGAGGCATGATTTGCAAACCCTTTTGCTATAGTCTTCCCAGTGGAGATCTCTGTAATCTCAACTATGTCCGGACCAAAAGTCACCTTCTTAGGTGATCCGGTGTGAGTCATCTGATATACAGACATCAAATTTGTTGTCAAGGAGGGAACGGATAGAACATTCTTGAACTTGCCATGCTCCATATGTACTATACCCAACCCTTTCGCAAAGATCTAAGAGTTGTCTCCCATGTGAATAGTAGGCCCATCATTTATATCTAAAGAGGAAAATGATTCTTTAGAGGAAACCATGTGGTTGGAGGCTCCAAAATCTATGAGGAGGGCCTTTGATTTTGAAAAACCAGCCTTCAATGCATGGAAATCCTCATGACCATCAGATCCACTTCTAGAATCGGACATCTTTGCATCTTTTGGAATAGCAATTTTCTTTTGTTCAAGAATCTTGGTTAGTAGGTCTATTTTCTTGTGCATGCAAGCTTCCTCAGGATGGTTTCCTCTCTTGCAGTAGGGACATGTAGATCTCTTATGTTTGTCCTTCTTGGAGCTGGAGGCTCCTTTTGATGGACTTGACTTATTATTCAACTTGGATTTATATGACTTCTTATCTTTTTCCTTGTGCCTCCCTTTTACATTCATCCCACTTACTTCTCCAGCTAGAAGATAGATATTTGGAGGCCTTGATGGCATCCATTTGAATCAATTTGTCCTCTTCTTGAATGAGAGCTTTAGTGAAGACATCTAAGGTTGGAAACTTCAATCCAGGGATTGACATTCATCCAGAATAGAAGGTAGATACAAAGACTGAAAAATCAGATCCTAGTTTGCTCATAATGGAGAGCACCAATTGTGCATCAGTTTTAGTGATGCCACAATGCTTGTATTGCAAAACCAAGTTCTTAAATTTTGAGAAGAATTCTTGAATGCTCTCAAAATTGCTAGGTTGTAGGGAAATGTGAAGAACCTGCAATAATTAATTAATGCAAATACATGAGATATCAGAAATAATAGAACTTAGAATCACTTTTGTATTGATCACGGGCCACTTCGAGGGGGCAACCTCCTTTGAGAAAGCTCAATACAATTAACTTCACTGTGCCTTCATAGGCCTTAACACACACTTATGTACTAAGTCTAGGTGCCAATACCATGGGTCAATACTATGTGTCAATACAAACCATGGGCTAAGTCTAGGCGCCAATACTATGAGTCAAAACCATGGGCCAATACAAACTATGGATCAACAAAACTATGGGCGACTTGCAAAGCATATGCGCCAACAACAATAACACAAACTATGGATCAACAAATACTACGGGATGACTTACAAAGCATATGCACCCAACAACAATATACTAACAAAGTAAAGACATGGGTTCCTAACATCCCATCTCCCTTAGAAAAAGCTTTGTCCTCAAAGCTTTAGATGTGGAAATTGATGTAGAATCTGAAGGAGTGGGTCCCCTGTAGCATCCTCGGGTTGCATTCCGAGCCACTAACGCCTTTGGATTTTCAGGGAGGATTGCATGGAATGCTGTAGATGAAGAAGAACCATATCAACGATGTGAAAAGTGTGCTCAGAACAGTGCTGATCAGCTTGTTGTTTCAGTCGAATTCTTTCCATGTGAAGATTGTCCTGTAGAATGAGAAGAAGCTGATCATGGTTTCAAAGAATTGAGTCAATTGCCTGAACTAGGGAGCTGCTGAAGGTGTATGGAAGAAGAACTGGTGGTGCCTGTCCAGAGACAGCTTCATATGGTGTCCTTTGAGATGTGGTACTATACCACTGGAGTGCTTCTAGGAAATCCATAGAAATAGTTGTCCAAATCTGTGGAGGGATGGGCAAGGGTTCGTGCAGTCTCGAAAGGAGGGTCATTTCACCCTTGTTGACCTGGAAAGTATCACAATCAACCACCATCTGTTGAATTGTCATTTTGAGTCCCTGCCAAAAGAAGTTACATTGTTCCTGGTCATACGTTTTGAGGAACCCAGAGTTCCCTACTGATGAAGAAGCATGGAGTTCATAGAAGAGATAGCCCCATTGAACAGACTCCAACCAATTTGGAACAAGCAGAGAAATAGCTGTAAGAGAAACTGGGTCATCAAATGTGCGAGGAGGAGCATCTTCCATCATATTGTCCTTACCCTTCTGGTAAGTGGTTGCATAGTCATAACCCATGACTTGGATAACCCATTTTAGGTGTGCTGGGGAGGAGACCCGTTGTTCCAGGAAAGTTTTCAGACTCTGGAGATTAGTCTTGATGCAGAAATAATTCCCCAATAGGGATGGCTGCCACTTCTATACTGTATGCAAAATAGCCATCATGTCTTGCTGAGATGTAGATGCGACGAAATGCTTATCGAAAAGGTCTCGTGAAGGTGGCAATCCCACTGGTGCAACAAAGACACATGCATATCTATCCAAGGAAGTAGTGGAGACCATTGGTGGGTGCATCTGAAGGGAATGGAGACGTGTAATGACACCATGTGAATTCTTCTTAAGGATCTTTTCCAGGCAATGTGAACTGATGATGCGGAGAGACCTTAGTTGTAATCCCATAAATTTGTGTTGTGTTCCATTGACTGAAAACTGCATCCAAATTTTAGCAAAATCCCATAAGATGGGGCCAAGTGTGCGTAACCATTGAACGCCCAAAACCACATCACATCTGCCTAAGGACAAAGCAAACATGTCAGAGTGTAAGTTATAATATTCCATAGAGATATGCACATTGTGACACTTCCCCTTGCAAGGTAAGGTGCCCCCATTGGCAACCATGACTTCAAAGTTGGATCAAGGATGGACAAAACAATCAACCTGTTTGGCAATCTGAGGGTCAATGAAGTTATGAGTGCTACCAGAATCAATGAGTATGGTAAGAGGGAGCTTCTTGAAGTATCTCCTGACCCGCATTGTTTGTGGGGTGGTGACGGTAGTTACAGCATCGAGAGAGATCTCGGGTGGGTCGTCCTGAGATGGGGTGTCAACAGGCGGGTGTTGAATGTCGACCTGATCATCTACTGTATCTATAGCTTCTTCACCAATTTCTGAGGCAGGCAGAGAATCAACATCCAAGAGATAGAGCTTTTGTTGAACACATCTATGTCCCCGAGTGAATTTCTCATCATAATTATAGCAAAGCCCTTTTTCTCGGCATGTTTGCATCTCTGTTTTAGACAAATGCTTGATAGGAGTTGGTTGAGGAGCAAGCGTGATGGGAGGTCGTTGGGAACCCATATTTCTGAAGGGAACAAAGGTGGGTTTGGAGCGTTATTGAGCTGCGATCTTGTCCTTTTCCAACTTATCCAACCCTAAAACTTCCATCATTGTGTTGGGATAGAACATTTTGACCTCTGAGCGGATTTCATCCTTGAGACCACTGATAAAACAACTCCTGTAGAATGCATCAGACAATCCTTCTATGTGATTAGCTAGTTTCTCAAATTCTATCTGATACCTTCTCACTGTGTCCATTTGGTGAAGTTTAGTGAGTTCTCCTGTGAAGTCATTAAAAGCACTAGGACCAAATCGTGGCAAAAGGAGTTGGTAAAAATATGTCCGGTTTGGCTTGGGATGAGCTTTGATGTACCAACGGTACCATTGAAGGGATTCCTGTTCCAAATGAAAGGATGCAAGTGGAACTTTCTGGACATCAAAAGTATTATGCAAACTGAACTATTGATCTACTCAGTATATCCATCCAGTCGGATCAGTACTATTGAAGTGAGGAAAATCAAGCTTCGACCCACAAAAATTGTTAGAAGAAGAGAACTCGGTGGCTGCAAAAGATTCTAGTTGTCGGTTATTGTTCATGGCTGAATGCTGAAGATGGAGGCTAAGAAATTTTTCATCCAGATCTTGGAGTTTGGTTTGGATGGCTGCAAGTGCTTCCTCCATGGTGTGTGCTCCTACATGGGTGACAACCATAACCAAGTTTTTTTTTTTTTTTTTGGAATGGGTAGAAAAACACAAACAAAAGCTGATTTAGTAAAGGGAAATTTCGATTGGGGAAAAAATCTGATGGGTAATTGGGGTTTGACTAGATTTTGGACACTATCGAAAGGACAGGAAAGCAGAAAAGGGGGATTTCAGAAGCAGGGTGAAAGAATGAGAAAATTTGGCAGAGAGGGACAAAGAAGCAGAATTAGAAAAGGAACTCTGTGGTAAAATTTGAAGGTGATTGGGTGAAATCTGAGGAAGTTATGGCAAACCCTAAAAATAGACAAATGTGGAATTTTGGGCTTTGGGAAGTGGAATTGGGGATAGGGTCCTCAGGAATGAAATATGCAGAATGGGATTATAGGGGTTCCCCAAAAGTTTCAAGGGAAACAGAGTGAAAACAAAGGAGATATGGAGAAAAAACTGAATTTTATTTATTTATTTATTTATTTTTCAGTATGGAGCTGCTACGGCTCAGAAGGAATCTGAAACAAATAGATCTGCAACGGCCTGGAAGTGAGTGGAAATAGAGGGATCTGAAACGATGCCGAATGGATTGAAAACGGATGGATCTGGAACGACTTTCAGAATGAATCTGAATGGCTGGATCTGAAATGACGCAACAATGATCGACAATAGTTCAGCTGAAAGTAGATATGGACCCCAGGTATGTGAAGCTTCCTAACAGTTCAGGGGTTTCACTCAGCCATCAATGTTGTATGATGGCTTGTGTATTGGGGCAGTACCCCTCACTCCATAGCTCAGGTAAAACTGATAACCACTTTGCCACAAACGACAGCTCTTGGTTTAACTCACGGGTGGGAACTAGTCAATCAGGTAGGGGTCGTTGCCCTTTTCGCTGGCAGGTCCTCTCAATGGGCCAGCTACTTTAGGGTTCATGTGGTACTCCTCACAATTAGTTTTAGGGCTTATTCCCAAGTACTTCCCACAATTAAGCGGATAGATATTATTCCCAAATCCGAACCTGCCACAGATGCGAAACAAATTTGGCAGAAATTTCACCCAGCGAACCCATAAAGTGCTCTGATACCAGATGTGATGAACCTACAATAATTAGGTAATGCAAATACATGAGATATTATAAATAATATAACTTAGAATCACTTTTATATTGATCATGGGCCACTTCTAGGGGGCAAACACCTTTGAGCAAGCTCAATACAATTAACTTCAGTGTGCCTTCATAGGCCTCAACACACACTTATATACTAAATCTAGGTGCCAATACCATGGGTCAATACAATGTGTCAATACAAACCATGGGCTAATACAAACCATGGGTTAAATCTAGGCGCCAATACTATGAGTCAAAACCATGGGCCATTACAAACTATGGATCAACAAAACTATGGGTGACTTGCAAAGCATATGCGCCAACAACAATAACACAAACTATGGATCAACAAATACTAGGAGATGACTTACAAAGCATATGAGTCCAACAACAATATACTAACAAAGTAAAGACATGGGTTCCTAATAGGAAACCAATTCATTTTTGAGAATGTGGCCTCTTATCCCATCTTGTTTTCCAAAAAGACTCTCCAATTTTCTCCATAACTCATTAGGGTACTTCACTCCTGTTGGAACATTTAAAAAACTCACTATGTCATTCTAGACTTGAGATAAAATTAATTAATCATTTATGATTAATTTCCTGAGTTTTGACTAGGTAGAATAGGCTAGTTTTGTCTTTTAGTGGACCACATGCTATCCTCATTCTCAAAAATGAATTTGGATAGATTCTGGATAAGATTTCCTTGGATTCTGTCTGATTTTATTCCATTCCTGAATTAGAAAGACACTATCCAGTTTTAGTTAGCTTTGTCCTGTTTTTTTTGCTTTCTAGTGGAAAAGATAAAGCTAGTTTACTTGGAATCTTTTGCCACTTGACAAATTCGACCTCCACATGATATCTAACCTTCTAAATCCATCATTACATTCCATTTACCTCACTCATGAGCTGCCATACCATACTTTCCAAATTCGTGAGCCTCTAGCACAGTTTTGGAAAGTGCTTTTGCCACCTAGGGGGTTTTTTGTCTTTTCTAAGCCTTTTCTTTTTGCTCTTTCCATATTGCTTCAAAGAAATTCTATTTTCTCCATGGAGGATGTATTATATATTGTTACAATATCAATGAATAAGATACATATTTTTTCCATAATTTGTTCTCTCTATTCTTCTTCTCTCATTGTCTAAAATATTCCATGGTGAAATTGTCTTATGAATCTTGTTCCTAGTAATTGAAAATCTCACATGGTATCAGAGCTAGCTTGATTCAAAAAAATTTCCAAGAGAGTTTTTTGCAGGTATTACCATTACCAGGAGCACATCAGTATAGAGCAAAATCAAGCCAAAGCTGTGACTCTCACTCCCTTCAATTTCTTTGACTGGAAGGCGCATATGATCATCCAGCTTCGAAGCAAAGGATTGTATAGAGTCACTATGGGGCTTGAAACTGAGCCAGGAGCTGTTGCATTAAAATCCAAATGGTTCAATAGGCTTGATGAATCTTATGGGTTACTTTGTCTCTCTGTATCTCGAGATCTTCTATTCCATATCGACTCTCTATCAACTCCAAATGAAGTGTGGACAAAGCTAGAGTCTCTCTTTGGAAAACAGGACGAGCTGAAAAGTCATTTGTTGGAGATTGAGCTGATCTCTCTTAGTCCAAGTAATTTCGATTCTATGGAGGAGTTCATCTCAAAATTCAAGAACCTACTGCTTCAACTCAAGCAATGTGGTATAGAGAAGAAGGATGAGCAATTAATCCTTACCATTTTGTTAAAACTGAGCTCTAAATACTCAATATTTGTGTCTACTTTTCATTCTACAAGACTTGCAGTTCCCAAGTGGAAGATGCCAACCTTGGATGCATTCATTGATTCACTCACTCAAGAGAAGGACAAGCTAGTCCAAATGAGGCATCAATCACCCTCCAAATACTTTGCACTTGTTTCTCATGGAGCAAAGAGTTTCAAGAATGACAAATCCAAACAGAAGATATTGTCAGATGAAGAGGATTTTGATGGAGATTCCAAATCCAAGAATATGAAGAAGGAGAAGCCCAAGTGTTCTTATTGCTACAAAGGCACGCATCCTGAGAAATATTGCTTCAAGAAGAAATTGGACATCATGTCCAAGATGCTTGAAGAGCATAACATAGATGTTCCTGACTTTGCAAAGAAAGAATAAGGCAAGGTTGTTGTAGAACAAGAACTCTGTCTCCACGCCTCTCCCAAAGGTAATCATGTTTATGCTTTGAGTGCTAGAGTGAAATATAATTCTGATGTCTTTGATATTGATTCACATTCTGATATATCAGAATCAGAAACCTCCACCTCTTCCTTGGAACAATCTTCAGTCAGTTCATCCAAGTCTACTCTCACAACTAGTCATTTTTTACTAGCTTCTGACTTGTCTTTTGAAAGGTCTTTCCACCATCATTCAAATATTTTAGATTCTGATTTAGAAGATGAATTACAGTATGATATGCGGGTCATTACATATCCGATATCATATTCCCAACCTTTGGATGCACAAAAGACCCTACAAACCCCAAGTTCTCCAGTTAAGAAACTACACAATTCTATGTTTTCCTACACTGTGTCACTTGCCTCTATTGCACTTTTGTCTTTCATATCTTTCATTGGTTGGATAGCCAATGTTTTGGTATTATTTGGACTGATATTCCACACATCTAGACATGACCCCATCACTCATGGTCCAAAGGTCAAGTCCTCACACTCTCTAGGTTCACTCAGTTGTCCGGGTGATCTAGTTTCTCAAAAATTTTCTACTGGAATTATGTTCGATCATGGAGACTCCACATATTTACTGGTTGCTACTCCATATGACTTACATTTTGATATTTCAAAGCTGCATGATCTCATTTTAAATATCAGAAAGGTTCTACATCAGTTTTAGAAGAAAGTACAAGAACTAGTACACCACATTGTAGCTATAGAAGAAATTGATCCTGTTGAGTTCATTGTTTCTCCTTTGGAAGGAATATGTAGAGATCTTCTTTCCATCATTGATTATGTTTTCAGATTTGATTATGTATGTTATAGCAGCAAGAAAAATTCATGTGATGCTCCTCCATCATCAGAAGATGAACTTCATAGAGCTTGAGAAGATGGTTCTTGCCCACACAACATCGATACACTGATGCATGATCATGACATCCACAATCTCTTCATCAAGTCAGTTACTCAGAAGCAACCCATTCAACTCATTTAGCTCATTCAAATGAGCAACATGACAGTAGGAAGACATCAACCATGTCCATTTTTGAGGGAGGGTTTTGTTCCCATGAGGTTTTCCCTATTTTCTCGGTTTACATGGACTAGTTATTTTTGTATTGGGGTGACCATAAGCCTTGTTTCTTGGGCCCTATATTTCTAATATTTTTCTAATTCCCATTACATAAAGTCAGGCTTAAGGGGGGGTGTTGGAACATTTAAAAAATCCACTATGCCATTCTAGACTTGGGAAAAAATTAATTAATCATTTATGATTAATTTCCTGAGTTTTGACTAGGTATAATATGCCAGTTTTGTCTTTTAGTGGACCACATGCTATCCTCATTCTCAAAAATGAATTTGGATAGATTCTAGATAAGACTTCTAGGATTCTGTTTGATTTTATTCCATTCCTAAATTAGAAAGACACTATCCAGTTTTAGTTAGCTTTGTCCTGTTTTTTTTGCTTTCTAGTGGAAAAGATAAAGCTAGTTTACCTGGAATCTTTTGCCACTTGACCAATTCGATATCCACATCATATCTAACCTTCTAAAGCCATCATTACATTCCATTTACCTCACTCATGAGCTTCCATACCATACTTGCCAAATTTGTGAGCCTCTGGCACAGTTTTGGAAACTGCTTTTGCCATCTAGGGGGTTTTTTGTCTTTTCTAAGCCTTTTCTTTTTGCTCTTTCCATATTGCTTCAAAGCAATTCGATTTTCTCCATGGAGGATGTATTATATATTGTTACAATATAAATGAATAAGATACAGAGTTTTTCCATAATTTATTCTCTCTATTCTTCTTCTCTCATTGTCTAAAATATTCCATGGTGAAATTGTCTTATGAATCTAGTTCCTAGTAATTGAAAATCTCACAACTCCTTCAACATGAAACAACAGATCTTTATACATATGAAGGCACATGAAACCAAAGGCTTCATCCATTTTATTTAGATGCTTGGTTTTCTCCACAGCTTCATGTGGTATGGGATCTTTTTCAAATACCAATCTGGATAGTTGTCTGGTACACAAGTGCATTTTCATCTCAAACTTCCATTCAAAGTAATTGAAGGGAGTGGGGATCATAGGAGAGGAAGGAGCATTCGAATTGCTCATCTTGACTGTTGGAATGAGTGCAAAGGTGAAACTACTGATACTACTATTGGAACTTCAAAATACATGCAAAAAGCTCTCAAGAATGGAGGTAGAATATACTCTCAAATGGCTTTGATACCATGTGAAAATGCTCACACTAGATCCAAGAGATGATGTAAACCTCAGAATGAAAGAATTTAGGAAAAATAGAAGAAGAATAAAGCAGTTGAACATAGATCCAAAGGATCTCAAATAGAGGTAGAACAATTACACATGGTACATTAATCTGAATAGTAAAACAATAATTATACAATGCTCAGGATTCAAATACACTAGGTGTGATTAGAATTAGCCTACATGGATAGATCCAAAATCAATGGAGTGTCATCAAAGCACAACTAGAAGTCTATCTCATCATCGGTAGAGTCATCAATGCACAAGTAACTGTCAACCATTAGTCAAACTGAGTCTAACTGAGTGTGGTGGGTGTAACTGGCACATGGAGGCACTAACTGAATGAAGGAGGCTCAATGGAGGGTGCATGAGGAGGTATTTGGAGTTAGAATGGGCAGTCTAGTCTCATCGGAGGTCCATAGGAGTGATACAGTCAGTTGAGAGTCAGTCTATCCTTAAATCTAGGGGAGAACTAGGGATAACTCAACTAACTGAAGTGCAACTGGAGCCCTTCTCCAGTGGTGGGTTAAAAGTGGGTGCCTCCCTGTCTAGGAGGACTAAAACTAATCTGAGAGAAGATCCCGAGGCTAGCTAACTAAGGGCTAGGTGTTGGAACTGATCACTAGGATGCATGCAAGACTGATAATGAAAATAACTGAAATGCTGGTAGGACTAGGATGGAGTACAGGAATATCCTAATAGGTAATTGCACCATTAGATAGATCTCTCCAATATATTTCGAATGATGCCGACCTTATCCCATTTGGACCCAGGATGAGGGATTTATGCCCCTCAGAAGTTTTCCATGGAAACCTGCTGGAGCAGGGGTCTGAGGCCTTGATCCTTCCGCATCCGCAATGACCTTTCCACATCCACAATGCAGATCATAGATTGTGGAGGTAGGGGATGACCATTGGTAGTGCATGGAATTACGGCTTTCCACATCCATAAGGCGGATTGCGGGAATGCGGGAATAGGAAAAAGATTTCCATGGGGGTTGGCACGATAGAAATCCACATTGCGCGTCTACAATGCAGGTTGCGGAATTGTAGCTTGATATAGGTAATTTATCCTAGGGATATAAAGAAAGGTATCTGCAATTTGGAAACCTGCAACGTGGGTTGCGTATTGTGAAGTTCCAGAGGAGAAAAGCCCTGTGAGGGTGCTTTATGGATTCCGAAGCTCAAGTTCCACAAGCAGGATTGTGGAAATGTGGAGTGCGGATGGGTAACTTCAAAGTCGAAAATTGGATTCTGACATCCGAGTTCCGCATTGCGGATTGTAGAAGTTAGGAAGGACAATTTGTCAGGGAGTCGGATTTGGAAACCCGGTTTCTGAATCCCGACTATGGGTTACAGAATGGAGGTTGCGGGTTGCGGATCCTAGCTTATTGCGGATGTGTGTAGAATTACACTAATCCATAGGAGGAAATTTGCCACGTTTTTTCATTATTATTTCCATGTTTTTTCATCTCAATTTCGACGATCATGGTCTCGTTTGTTTGTGGAACCTGTTTCGTGGATATAATGATGAACTTGAAAAGTCATTGCAATAGAGACGAAAAATATTGGCCACATGTCTTCTATAAGGTGGTATCGAAATTGATTTTTTTTATTCATTTTATACAAATTGTCCCTATATCGATGCAACCACATCCCTATAACAATGAAAAGTTGTCCCAAAGGAGTTGCACATAAATTTGCTTCCATGAAACATCATCTCTCTATCGACAGTTTTGCATCGAACACAGAGAGGGTTAGCTATACTTGCGATGATGTTTTGTCGCAAGTATTGACGAACGTGCATTGAACAAGACAAACAAAGCTAGAACGTCTGGTGATTTTGCTAATTTGATTCCATGAAACATCGTCTCTCTAGCAACAGTTTTGCTTCGAATAGAGAGAGAGTTTTTCTATACTTGCGATGATGTGTCGTCGCAAGTATCGATGCATGTTTGGCGAACATACTAAAAGAAGAAATACCCTGTGACGGTTTTGCTATACTTGAGACAATGTTCCATCGCAAGTATTGATGAACATGTGTCGAACAGACCAAACGATGGTAGAACGTCCGATGATTTTTCTATACTTGCAACGCATTTGCGTCTCTATATCGACAATACCTAGAAGTTTAAAAAAAAATAACCATCAACACTTATTACCAGCAATCTGGAACCCCTTGCGTACATCTTAAAGGCCTTCTACGGGAATACTTCAAGCACTGTTGTGGACATTTTTAAGTGATGTGGGCATCAAAGTGGAGTTCACTATGGGAATAACTAATGGCCCATGTCGGCATTTAGTAAAGAGTATTGCGAGCATTGTTATGAATCGATGCAGTCATTTTAATAAGGAAGCTGTGGGCATTTCTGAGGACATGTCTGCGGGCATTTAATGGCCCTTGCGGGCATAAATTGCGGGGTCCATGTGGGCATGACAATGAAGCATTGCGTGCATACTAGAAGGTTAAGTAAGAAGGGTTAAAATGTTGACAAGGAAACTTTGCCAATGTGGAAAAATGATCAAATATATATATATATATATATATTTGATGAGGACACTATGGAAATTAAATATTATTTGATAAAATAAAATAACCAAAGAGAAGTCGGCCTTCAAAAAATTCAAGGATATGAAAAGTATAAATATAGAAGACAAGTTTTATTTGAGTGTGGATTTTTGAGTCGAAGAATTGAGAGGGACAGTAGATCTAATTTTGGGGTTTGGGGAAAATGAGGACAGTGAGGACAGTTTGGGTGGATCAGCAACAACAACAGTAAAACATTCTTGTTTATCTCTTATTTCTTGGTTGGTTACATGATGTTTGGATGATGATAGAGGAGCAGCATAATGATTGAGGAAGACAAGTACAGAAAAATGAAATTATCTTTGTATCTTTGATTTTGGGGCTTCACTGAGTGATTAACAACTTGGTGACATGATGCTAATTGAGTATTTGTGACCTTCTGGGTCCCTTACATGTACATCCTTCTCATGAGAAAATACCATGGGAAATGGGTGATAATTGTGGGCATTGCAGTCATATTCATACTTGATCATGACATATTTGGAAGAGTATGAGTTTACAGTAAGACTAAAATAAATGAGGAGGATTCCCTTACCATTAGGCCACCCTTGCTACTTAGTACTTGAATGTCCTTCTGCATCATTTTTATTGGAAACAACCTTGGGTTTCCAAGGGATTCCAGTTCATCTTATTCTCCGAGGGAGGGATCCATGATTCAGAGTATGGAGTCCTTGGTTGTGCTAGGCCATGAAATTGTTAAGCCATTCTTGTTAATATAAGACCTTATTGAGTTGATTACTCCTTGCACTAGAAAAATATTGGTTCCTAGAGAACCCTTACTCCATAGTGGTACAACTAATTTTCACCATGTCACATTTCACTAAGAATTTTTTCTTAGTGTGTGATGACTATGGTCTTGACCTAAGAGTGGTATTTGAACACAATGGATGCCTATTATCCTTCACTAGTAAGCATCAAGTAAAAAATAGAAACCAAAATTCTAAATGTTGATTATGATCCCCAAACATAAAATAATTATATATTTGATGCATTTCAATACGGATCTTCTAAACACTAGAATAACTGGAGAACATGGAAAGCAGGAGGAGAAAACCATGTCAAAACCCACTTTAAAAAACAAATCAAAACGGTTACCTTATCATTGTCCTTTCTCAAGATCCATTCGCTCATACAACTTGATAAGAGTTGTCCATGAGATGCATGTCCATCACCAAGACCCGGATAAATCATCAAAGACATAATTTTTATATGAGTAAATAATATATAAGAAAATAAACAATCATTTAGATCCTACTACAAAGTCCCGTAGAAATCAATGAACCATGAAATGTAAATTTATTAACAATATTTTAAGAAATAGACATGCATTTAAAAATTTACAACCATCTTTAATACATAGGAATAAAAGAGTATTTACACCTTATTGAGCTCCTCTCTGCTTCGAGAATAGTTTTATATTCTTCTCGTGAAATAACATCACTTGCTCTACTAAGCTACTGCCAGAATTCATCATACTAGAAAAAACATAAGGTGCACTGAATTAGTCTTTATTGAAAAATATATAAATAATAAATAAATAACTCAACCCCTAGGGAAAAAGAGTAGTTGTTCACCTGGAAAATATGTGTAGGATCTTTGTAGTGCCAACTATTGGTAATTTGTTTTGATGTTTCTCATTATTGGAAGAGGTTGTTAGACACAGTGGCTCACTGAGAGGGGTCCTATACGTTCATCTTAATTATGTCCATACACTTTACACTATCTACATCCACATCAAATAATCGTCACAATCAGTGTGTCCAAGCTTCATCATGCCCAACATCTTCTCATTCTTTCCATTTATATTATGCACATCAAACTGCCCTTACTGCTTCCTAGAAATCAGAGATAAAAAGTCTTCATCACGCTGCTGCTATATCATCAACCAAGCATCATGTCTTCAACAATCAGCCAACCCAGAAATAAGAGATAAATAAAAAAATGCTTTGCTGCTATTGGTGCTCCACCATTGAAACTATTCTCATCTTGACCCTCGAAATTCAGAGCTCACTCACACTCATCCGAAATCTTCCACACAATTTCATTCAAATCAATGATTTGATTTTTATTTATGCTTATCTTATCCATGATATTAGGAGGCCGACTAGCGTTTTTATTACATATAATTCAAATATATTTTTTCATTCCATGTTATCTTCAACAAATATATATAGACATATATTTGATATTAGGAGGCCGACTAGCGTTTTTATTACATATAATTCAAATATATTTTTTCATTCCATGTTATCTTCAACAAATATATATAGACATATATTTGGTCTTTTAGCCACATCATCGGTCTTCATGCCCACATGGTTTCCATTTTTATGTCTGCATGGACCCCACTATTATGCCCGCAAGGGTCATTACAAAATTCCCACAGTCTCCTCTCAAAATGCCCACATTGCTCTTCATGGTCACTCTGAAAATTCCCATAGTGGGCTATTTAAAAATGTCCGCAAGCCTTCAATAAAATGCCCGCACACCCTCATGGATATGCCCGCAATGGGCCAATAAGACCTTCCAACCAATGCCCGCAATGGGGCCATCCAAGATGCTCGCATGGCTCTTAAAAAATGCATGCAGCTGCCTTTTTAAATATTCCTACAAGGCTATGATTTATGCCCGCAGCTCTTTATCAACATGCCCGCAGGTGCTCCCCAACTGTGGGTGTCATCATGACACATGGGGCCATCCACCCAGCACATGGAGAGCATGAGGGAAGGGATCCTCGCACCCCGCTCCCATAATTTCACATGCATTCTCCTACCTTGTCTCCGGCCTACCCATGCTGCTGCTCACCTCCACACCTATCTTCCCACCCATCTACCTGCCCTACCATCTATCCGCCTCCACAGTTGGCCACCTCCACACTTGTGGCTTAATGCACCCCTCATGCACTCTCACTCACAAGTCCCCTCACATTTCCTCTGGCTGCCACCCTAGTACTACTTGATCACACCTCGACCCTCTGCGCATTCAGGACTGCCATCCTTTCGGCTCTAGGCTCTTTCAATTATGCTCTCTGATCTTAATTATGGCTCGTGTGAACACCATCAAAGGATTCCAGTCTCCTCGCTATTTAAACAATCCTATGCACACCACAAGTGGCACCCAATTTGCTTCTTCGAACCTCTGGTTCGGCTCTTTGCACCCTTGTATTTAGCTGCACTTCTGGTTCTGGACCCTCACGACTCTTTCTGCCATGACCAAGTCGTGTGGTCTTTCTCGTTGAGGTGGTGGGAACTATTGCATAAGCCAGAGGACCCCAGGCTCTTGGGATGGATTTGATACTCGTATCTCCTTTTCCAGTCGTAACCTGATTGAAGATTGAGAGGGGTAGCTGGTGGCGGACTAGTTGGCGTCTGGCTCCAATGGTGGCTCCATCAACCACTATTGGCTCATGAAAAACATGTTGGGGAATATTTTGGATGATATGCTGGGAAACTGCGGTTCTGTAAGGAACCAAATGCTGGCCACCAGGGTCAAGCTCGTTGTGCTAGATGAGGGTCTGGCTAATCTTCACGCCACTTTCTCCTTGATCCAGCACTCTATTGTGAGCCGAAGCCTGGTCCAGGCTGACTCTGTTAGCAAAGGTGAAGGTGTCCCCAACTGTGTCTCTAGCATCCCAACTGAAGGGCCAGTCGTAGCTGCTGCTACGGATACCTTAGATCCTTTTTTGGTTTCCTCTGCCTCACCTGCAGCTCCTCCCATGCATTTTTCAATTCCTTCCACGATGGTGTCCCCACCCTGCAAACGATTGTGCTGCCACACCGATCCCAACTTCTTGGCTGCCAGGAAGTCTGAGCCACTTCCCGTCAAGTTGACAGAGGATGACTTTCTGGGGTGCTGCCCCATCCTGGAATGTTTCCTGCCTAAGTAAATTGTTACATGACATCTTTGGAGCTCGACGAGAGGACTGGGTCTCTCGGCTCAAGTTTTTGTGTTGGCTTCACTCTGGTTTTCTGTAAATTTTGCATCCGTGCTCAGATAATCCATGTTCAGATAATCCTTTGTTCTCTAGCCATGCCATTGATGGAAACTTTCTGTTTTGAGGCAAGATGGTTTGTAATACTCTTGCTGCTTCAGCTATTTTTTCTATGCCGGGATTGACCCCTCATCCCTGGCTGCTTTGTAATCTTATCTTTTAACTTAATTAAACATTGTGCAATTATACAAAAAAAAACATGCCCGCAGGTGCTCAAAAAATGAGCACATGATGGGAAAGAGACATGTTAATCAACAAAAAATTGACAACTTATTTCTATTCTATTACTAGGAATGATGTCATGTAGCAAAAAATTCATCATAGATTAACTTTCGGCATTTAGAAGTAGATTGCACAGTTGAGCATGCAATTTGTAGTTTAGAAACCATATCATAACTTCCTTGGATACACTCCTCATGTCATAACATCACTTTATTTGCTACCTTTGAAGATCTAGACATATCAATTTATGAAGGTCTCACCATAGTTAATGATAAAAATTCCAAATAGATTGAGGAAAGCAACCTCATAACCAATCACATAGCTTTTCTTGGGCCCTAGCGAGTATGAATAATTGAAATATTCTTAAGGGATATTGTAATTCAATTCAATCATTAGAGATTCTAGCTTTTGTATCATTTTGAGAAATTAACAGCATAAATATACATTTATAGAATAATTGTAGCTGGTTAGGTTTAAGATTGTGTCAATTCCTGTCCTATTAGTAGTAGTGTGTCCATTGAGACAAAAATTAGTAGGAGTAATATGGAAAGTATGGATAAAATAAGCGTTGGAAGGAAATCAAGGACATCATTGACATGATGCTAAAGTTACACAGATACCAGGATGCCATGAATAATGTTATGGTGAATAAGAGAGGCAATTGTAGATGAGATGAATCAGCTAGCCCAAAGTAGCAAGCTACCAACGCGACAGACAATAAAAAATCCTTGGATCCTAATTGGGTGTATTTGAAGGGTAGACATTCTCAGGTAGAGGTATAAACCAACAAGAAGAGCAAAAAATCAGATAATGAGTTATGAGCTCTTGGATTCGACTTGCATTTCTCATATCTTTCTTATTTTGTTTTTAATTTCCTGAGGTATGTACTGAGCTTCACGAGAGAAATAGAAACACTAGAATTGATGATACTCTCACAGTATTCCCTTTTTTATAATTTTTTAAGTTGGTTGATTTGATGGCTTCTTGTGGTGTTGAACTTAAGCTAAATATAATACTTTTCTAGTTTAAATCAAAGTTAAAGGAAGAAGAGAAACAACATAATGCAAGCAATTTCGTTTGGCTAAGATGTTATATATATATATATATATATATATATGTATCTTAATAGAATGAAATAGAATTTAAGGATAAAGACAAACAAATTAAGGATAAAGAAGACATCAAAACCCTTACCTTATCATTGTCCTTTCGCCAGATCTATTCGCCCATACAACTTGATAAGAGTTGTCCACGAGATGCATTTCCATCACCAAGACCCGCATAAATCATCAAAGACATAATTTTTATAAGAGTAAATAATATATAAGCAAATAAACAGTCATTTAAATCCTACTACAAAGTCCCATAGAAATCAATGAACCGTGAAATGTTAAATTTATTAACAATATTTTAAGAAATAGACATGCATTTACAAATTTACAACCATCTTTAATACATAGTAATAAAAGAGTATTTATACCTTTTGTGCTCCTCTCTATTTCAAGAATAGTTTTATATTCTCTACTGAATGGGGCCAACCACGTGAAGGTGGAAGCTCATATGGCCCCTCCCCCCCCCTCACATTGCTCTCAATTCCCCATACCCAATAAATGATGTTGTTTACATAGAAAAAATATAAACATTCATGCATATCTAGGCTAGTAATCAAAACATATAGACAGAAAAACATTGACGCATAATGAGGTAATTCATATAAACAATGTTTCAGACTAACAACATCGATATACATCCAAATACAAGTCATGAATTTATACATCTATTTTTTCTTTGTTTTCTGTTTCTTTGCATCTTAATAACTAACGATTAGGGTATTATCATCATCATTTGGTGGAATATCTATAAGGCCATGTCCTGCTAGTGTTTATGTTTCCATGCCCTCATGTATCATATGACTTCTTCTACGTCGTTGAGTAGGACATGGAGGTAGTTCTGAAAGGGCATGAACTGCAACAATGAAAATGGGCATATCGATATGTTGAAATATTGTTGAAATTAATAGTTCATTATTATGATTAAAATTACAATATTGCTCTTTACCTATCTATGTAGCTGTGACAGATGGTGTGTTAATTGTTTCTCTACTTGCTAATTCCCCTTGCGGTTCACCCTCTTGATCTTCATGGTCTTCCATTGAAAGAAGAAAATTTATAAGTATACGTCTGGAAATAAATATATATAATCACAATAGATATTTCTATTTCCAAAGTAGACATACCAGAATGGCTACTATGCTCCCCACTATCATGGGACATGCACAGCCCAACATCAGCTGGTACGTGGTTAGTAGCGCTAGATTCACTGCTGCGGTTGCATTGTTGCTTAAAAGCAAACATAAATATTTAGTTATGGTTGATATAATCAAAACTGAATAGAGTATAATAGTATACTACAATGATGTCCGTATTCACTTTATTTACTTGCATCTGCGTCATTGGGGGGATTGGAGTCTTCCCCAAGCTTTTCTGATATTCAATCACATTTTCAAAACCATACTTGAAACCAAGCTTCAGGTCTTCCTCGGTGGCAACATCTTGGAATGTATTTCCCTGCAATGCATAACACATTTAAAATTTCCATTATAAAAAAAATATATTTGTTAGCTACTGTCAAATAAATATTCCTCGGAGTTAATCATTTAATTCTTACGATTCAGGCTCTTAGTTTTCTATAGCCACCCTGGGCCAGTCTATGCTGCCCGTGATTTTCCACTATAGCCTTGGTGGCTTTGGAGGTGTCAGGTGGCCTATATATGAAAATTTTGAAAAACGTTAGATATCAGAATTCTTACTTAAAACAAAAAAAGGAAAAAATATGAGCATATTTCACTAAGAATATTATATGTGTTGTACCTTGCTTTTCAAGGGTGTGGTTGTTTTCCTTGTCTTTTTAGCAAGTTCTCCTTTGCATCCTCTATGAGTGCCTTCCACTCTATCTCTGGAACCATGGGACAACGCTCATGCTTGAGGTCAAGTTGCAATTTATCCCTATATTGTTCCCTGGTATATTTTAAATTCTCGCCAGCTAACTTTGCAACAACTTTCTTGTTGAATGTATTGCCGAACAAGTTTACCATGTGGTCTATCAATTCATCTCTCTTTGTGCTATCTAGTCTATTCCACCGTGTGCGAATGGTGGGGCCGAACAAATCCAATGCTTTCTCATTCAAATTCCTATAGAAAACATTGTTTCCTGCAGAAACGTGTAATCCATTAATTTATAATAATTTCAACGTATGTCCATTTCAATTTCATGATTAAAATAAATAAATTAATTAACAAATACCTGTAATCTTTTGAACCTTGATCAGAACACAAGCGTCATCCACCAGAAAGGTGAGATCTAGTGATCCGGTGCTTTTAACTCTTGCTGCTCCAAGAAAAGTTTCCTGGTCATCTACAGCATGTTCATCTCCAGATCCATGTGGAGTCCTAGGCTCTGTCTCATCATGCTAGGACATGTCATGGCGATCAAAATCAGTGCCCTCATCAATGGATTTGAGGCCAACCGTAGTAGTGTCAAAAAGACTCATTGTTACATTCCTTCGTTGACGTTGTTGCTGCATTGGAGCATCACTGCTACCTATACTTGTCTCGGGAGTTTCTCTAGCCAAGGGTCGTAAGAACTCCTACAAACAAAAAAAGTTACTATATCAGATCAGTTGGAAAAATAGAAAACAAAATATCAAATATGAAATCATGTCATAGCATAAAAAAATATGTGAAGATGCCACTTACCCGATAATATTTTATTTGTTCTTTCAGCTCTTCAATCCTTGCCGTGATCTCCTATGTCATGGGCCTTGTACGAGCCAAGGCAATCATTTCTATGTTTTCCTTTTTCAAGGGCTTCATTATAGTTTCCGTTGGGTCTATGGAATAGTAAATTTCATCCGCAAGCTCCTCATATCACCCAAATCAAGTGCACTATACTAAATTTATCAAACAATAAAATTAAGAAAAATAATTTTAACATCATTCAAACATTGTTATTGTAATGAAAGTTAGTTACTATTAAGAACTAAAACTTACCTGATGCGGTGTTGTGGCTGGTGACATCCCACGGTCACCCCATACTGATATAATTCCAATGGGTGACTGTCCACCATCACCCTGGACCGTGGAAGTAGCAGCTGCTTCTCCACGGTCCTCATCCTGACACGATAAATCAATCAATAATTCATCATAAGCACCGAAAAATGTGAATGTCAACAGTGGAAATCGAATGTAACTACAAGAAAAAATCAAAGCATTTAGTTATTATATTTAACACTTACCTGATGGGGCACAAAGTGTGACCTTCCATGGTCACTTTGGACCATGGAAGCAGTAGTTGCCTTTCCACTGGCCCCACCCTGACACAATAAATCATTAAATAAATGTTATGAAAATAATTGTAACATAATAAAAAATGAGATATTGCAATAATATTTATTCTTATCTCAGAATTAGAGGAAACACATTCTGTTTCATGACGAACATGGGCAGTCCCCTGCCATAGTGTAATAAGTATGTTGTCACATGGAAATATTCTGGGGTTGGAGTTTCTAGTTATTGTAGTCATATTTAGTTACTATATTTAGTTGAGTCAATAATTGTAACATAAACAAAAATGAGATATGGCAATAATATTTACTTTTACCTCCGAATGAGAAGATAGATGTCCTACTCCGTGGCGTTGAGTAGACCCCTGCCACAGTGTAATAAGCATGTTATTATATGGAAATATTCACAATAAGCATGAAAAAAGAGAATGGTAACAGTGAAAATCGAATGTTAACTTAAAAAATCAGAACATTTTGTTATTGTAGTCATATTTATTTACTATATTTAACATTTACCTCACGAGGCATAGATTGTGACTTTCCATGGTCACCCTGGACCGTGGAAGCAGAATATGGCTTTCCACTGCTGCCACCCTGACAAAATAAATCAATCAATAAAAATTGAGTCAATAATTGTAACATAAAAAAAATGAGATAAGTATAACAGTGTAATAAGCATGCTATCACATGGAAATATTCAGAATAAGCACAAGAAGGATGAGGACTTGGAGAAGGAAAACAAGCATGAATAAATTGTTGAGCTTGAAGTAATGACAAAGGCTGACATGAACAAATGAAGAGAAGAATGATGACATGGAAAGGTGACAAGACACAAGAGAAGATGACATGGCAAGAAGTCAAGACAGGGAATTGGAGAACAAGGTGACATGGACTTGGCAAGCATGAAGTTGAGGAAAAGCAATTGATAAGTGTTCCGGAATACTCTAGATTAGTCGTGCTAAAACAGAGCTCAAAGTGCCATAAAGAATGAAAAAAGTGAATGGTAATAGTGAAAATCAAATGTTAACTGGAAAAATCGAAACATTTTGTTATTGTAGTCATATTTATTTACTAAATTTAATATTTACCTCATGAGACATAGATTGTGACATTCCATGGTCACCCTGTACTGTGGAAGCAAAATGTGGCTTTCCACTACTGCCACCCTGACAAAATAAATCAATTAGTAAAAGTTGAGTCAATAATTGTAACATAAAAAAAATGAGATAAGCATAACAGTGTAATAAGAATGTTATCACATGGAAATATTCATAATAAGCACAAAAATAGCGAATGTCCTCAGTGGAAATCGAATGTTAACAAAAAAATAGAAACATTTAGTTTTTGTAGTCATGTTTAGTTACTATATTTAGCATTTACCTAATGAGGCATAGCATGTGAACTTCCACGGTTAGACTGGACCGTGGAAGCTGTTGGGTGGAAATATTTTCTTTTAATTTCGTTGTAGTATTCGCCCAACCATTTAATTTGTCAATCCGAGGTTCGTAGGCTTACGAAGCACATGCAAAGTATATGCAGGACTGAAGTGAAATTAATCTAATCTAAGCCCCCCTTGCTAATGGCTAATTGCTAATATAATTCCCCCTTAAGATGATATACACAATTGCTAATCTAATGCTGGAAGCTGAAACACACGGCTGAAAGAAAATTGCATAAAATAAAGACAACGCATGAAGAGCAACGAGACAACACATTTGAGATCACATTAACAATAAAGAAATCTTAAATTACATCACGCCAATCAATGACAAATCATGAAAGCATCAAAACTAAGATTATGAACAAAAGCTAAGAATCCCCTTCTCCATATTACAAAGCCAAAACTAACTTCTACAATATGAGACTAATCTCCTCCTAACCTATGATTAATCTACTCCTCATCTACTATCCTCTCTACCCTCTCAAATGAAGAGAGAGCACTCTCTTTTATACATGAATTTCTTTGGGAAGAAGATAACCATCTCATAATGACGGATTCACTATTCTCTCAACCACTCTCAATTAATTTTCTATGATCCATTCAAATCCTCCACATGTCTCTCACAAATTTTCCACATGTTTCTCATACATCCTAAATAAGATATGCCAACTAAATCTCCATGATCTTCTCCTTGGAATAGTCTTTGAATAACTATCTCCTTGAAATGGTGGAGGAGATATTCGAGGATTTTTTCTTTGAATTGATCCTTCCATATTCCTACACATTACAAAGCTCATCCATACTTGAGATATTAGTGAAAAACATGTTAATTTCCAATATTTAATCATAAATTCACCTATAATACTAAAATGAATAAAGTGGAAAATAATAAGATATGTATGGAAATGGTATGATGAAAGGTTGATGGGATGATGAAATGTGAGGAATAGTAGAAGGTAAGGTGGATGAAAATAGGACATTTCTGAGTCCCAACATACTCCCCAACTGAACTTGTTGCATGTCCTCATGCAACCGTGCATGGATTTTCTTAAGAACTTTTGGCATCTGAATTTTGGCTTTGATTGATGATGTCTTTCCAACAATGAATGTTTCTACGGTGTGAGTAGCAGCTTGACATTTTTTTATGGCTGGTTCTTGTGTAACAACCATGAATAGAAAGAATGTTGGTTCTTGTGTTAACAACATTTATCTCATTATTTGTTTTCTTGCTACAATAATAATTTAATCATGTACTCCTTGGAAATGATAAGATATCAATGTGCATAAGAAAGCATCAATGTGTATAAGAAAGCCTTTTCTTTACCTTTATGAATCATGCCAATATGTGTATCCATGTGTATGAAGCAAAGTGCAACCGATGATCTGTTGGAAACAAAATGTTGGTGAATGATAAGTGAGATGAAAAATGCAGTGATGATAGTGGGAAAATGGAATGATGGTAGGGAAATGATGATAGTGAATATAGTTCGGAGTTGCAGCTGCGAAATGGAGAATTTGGCGGAGTTGCAGCTACGAAATGGAAGGTTTGGCAGAGTAACAACTACTGGAGTAACAGTTGCGGAGTAACAGCTATTGGAGTAACAGCTGCTGGAGTAACAGTTGTGGAGTAACAGCTGCTGGAGTAACATCTACGAAAGGGGGAAAATCTACTGGAGTAACAGCTGCTGGAGTAACAATTGCGAAAGTAGGCAAATCTAGTGGAGTAACAGTTGGTGTTGCAGGAAACTTCCTAAGCTAATATCTCACAAAATACGATCTGGGTTTGGATGAAATTTGGCAAGCAAGCTTCTGTAAGTCCAATGCATCTTGATACCAAACATCAGAAAAACCCACATCACGGGTTTCGAGAAAAATGCAAATTGGCTGTAGGTGATGATGGAAAGTTTGGCACAGTCACAGCTGGTGTTGCAGCCAACTTCATGAACTAATATATCCCAAAATACAAACTGGGTTTGCCTGCAATTTTGCAAGCAAGTTTTTACTAGTCCAATGCATCTCCACACAAAAAATCAGAAAAACCCACATCATGGATTTCAAGAAAAATGAAAATTGGCTGTAGGTGATGATGGTTGTTTTTTTCGAAATCCGTGCATTGTATTGAGCTGAAACTTGCGAATTTTGCTCATCATAATATTATCCATTCCCTGTCCAAAAATCATGAGGATCCATTGTATGGTTTGTGAGATATCCTCAATTCAAATTCTGCATTTTATATAAGGAGCAATATGTATGAGAAAATGAATAAACTGTCACAACGATTTCATGTCCTTTGAAAATATGATTGCATTTGAGATCCGATAGAATATTTAGCAACCTATATCTCATCCTCCCCAACTAAGCATGTTGCATGTCCTCATGCAACATGGCATGGGTTATGAAAGTGAAAAAGGAAATGAAGCATGGTGAGGGAATTTTCCAAATTATTCATTACTAGCATGTAAGGAATTGCATGATTAAAATTCAAAAAACAACATACCTCCACTTACCCAAGAATGATGATGAACTATGCAATAGGAGCATGGTTGGTGATGTTGTTGGTGCAACTACTGTAACTGCTTGATCATGGAAGATGTCACTGCTACATGATCATAAAAATGTAACTGAAATTGTTGCTGCTGAATCATGGAGAAAGTGACTACTGTGACTAGATCGTGGAAGATGTCACTGATGCAGGATCATGAAAATGTAACTGTCAATGTTGTTGTAGCTGTAACTGGATCATGGGAAATGTCGAAGGCAGAAAGTGGAATAGTGGTACTCTCATATAGCTGAAGTCATGCTGATGAGGGAGTCATGAAAAGTGTATAGTCTTCACCCAGTACAAAACCTGATGGTTCAATTCTAGTCATGTGAATGAATGTGTCGATGTCGAGCATGAAAAGAATTCATTGGATTACCAGCCATTGATGAATGTCGTTAACCAATGCGAGGAAAACTCACCACTGATGTTAATGAGTGCCTGTTGAACTTTTGAGCATTAATTCACAATACTCTAGGATCTTTACTAAGAGAATAACATGTATAGTATATCAATGCATATCAATCATAGCAAGCATATCAATCATCATAAGATGCAATCATAAGAGACAATAGACACACAGAGTTTCCGTGGGGAAAACCCAAGGTGAAAAACCCCACAACTTCCTCAGAGATAGATAGAGCAATAGCACAACCAAAGTACAACCCAAGTACACAAAGATAGACTCCTCCTAGTAGTTGATCCTCCTCCTCACAAGTGCGCCACTTTTCGAGTGATGGATAAGTGAGTAAGTGAAGTGATCAAATAGAGAGATCCCACTCTCTATTTATACTTGTTCTAAGCAACCTAATAAACCTATGGGGCCGACTTGTCTAACTCAGCCTAATAACCCCAGGTTAACTTAATCAGGGCCGACCCCACATGTGGTGGTCTAATAACCCATCGGCAAGTTACGACACTTGCGACACTTGTCAATACAAATGATGACACTTCCGTATAGAGGAATAATACATCTCTATAGGAGTACAATAAAATACATAGATGAAATACATTCTGAAGTTACATATACATCAACAGTCCCTCTTAACTAGGAAGGTATTTCTCAACAAAGATTTGCTAACACAAGTCTTCTTCTCTGGATCATCATCACTGAATCATCATCCTCGAATCATCGTCATCATCACTATTGCTGCTATCTCAATCAATCTCTGATCTACTCATCATAGGAATTTCTACAGAGCTAGTCCTTTTTCATACTAGATGTAGGCTCACCACCTGTAGGTCTTCATCATCACTGGCCATACTGTGGAATACTTAGGACTAATTACATGCCTCAACAAAACCTCAAAAGAGCATCCCAGGACTGATTACGAACACACTGCTCAACCTATCGGATCTCCCAGGATCTTTTACATGTTGACCTTCACAAAACCTACTCAGAGCATCCCAAGATGTTACGAGCAAACCACTCTACCTATCGAAAACTCGATAGAGCATCCCAGGCTGTTATGAGCACACCGCTTTACCTATACGGATTTTAAAGGATCTTTTCTATGTGAACTTTCACAAAACCTACACAGAGCATCCCTGGCTATTATGAGCAAACCGATCTACCTGTTTGGATCTTGATAGAGCATCCCAGGATGTTACAAGCACACTGCTCTACCTGTCCAGATTTTAAAGGATCTTTTCTATGTGAAACTGTATCAAAACCTACTCAGAGCATCCCAGTATGTTACGAGCACACCACTCTACCTGTCTGGATCTCGATAGAGCATCCCAGGCTATTACGAGCACACCGTTCTACTTGTATGATTTTTAAAGGATCTTTTCTATGCTACTTGCAGAACCTATCCACGGCCATAGAGTATCAAACCAATATTCACCATACATCATCCTGATGTACATCATCACATGATCAACCTGATCATGATCAGAGCATCAACCCGATGCATATCATCTGGAACAACATCCTGCAGCTCATCATCTGTGATCATCCTGATCATCATCATAGCATCAACCTGATGCATATCATCTGGAGCAACATCCTACAGCTCATCATCTGTGATCATCCTGATCAAACAATATATCCATACGATGCATACAAAGTATCTACCTGATACATATCATCATACATGATCTACCTAATCATATAATGCATCCACCTGATACATACATAAGTACATGATCTACCTGATCATACAAGTATCCACCTGATACATATACAAATACATGGTCTACCTGATCATACGAGTATCGACCTGATACAAATCCATGATCCAACTGATCATATCAAGCATCCAACATGATGCATATACAAATACATGATCACATTGATCAAAGCATCCAACATGATGCCTACATACATATACATATAAATGATCCAACTGATCATATCCAGCATCCAACATGATGCATACATACATATACATATAAATGATCTAACTGATCATATCCAGCATCCATCAGGATACATATATAGAGCAGTAACTGGAGCATCGTCCTATACTCATCATCCAGTGCTTACATCCACAGTAAAGGGAAGGATCATCCTCTCACCATACTTGGAATGGCTCCAACAGATGTGTCCATCACTTCTTCCTTGAAGTGTCATCGATCTGAAGGACACCAAGCCTCTCTCTGAAGTACTCAAACTTCACTCTAGATAGTGGCTTCATCAGCATATCTACAATCTGCTCATCTGTCACAACATACAGGAGCTTCACTGCTCCTCTCTGCACCATATCCATGATATAGTGATATTTGATATCTATGTGTTTCGACCTGTCGTGGAACACTGGGTTCTCAAATAGCTTCACACAACTCTGGTTGTCACAAAAGATACCAGTAGCCTCCAAAGGGAGATCAAATAACTCAGACAGTAACTTTCAGAGCCATACTGCCTCACAACTAGCCGAACATGCTACAACATACTCTGCTTCGGCTGTACCCAGTGCTATGCAGGATTGCTTCCTGTTAAACCAAGACATCACACCTGATCCCATACTGAAGCAGCACCCGGATGTGCTCTTCCTATCTATAGCACTTCCTACCCAATCTGAATCAACATAACCCTCTAGGTTAAACTTTTGATTCGCATCATACTTGAGCCCATAGTCAACTGTACCCTTCAGGTACCTTAGAATATGCTTTACAGCAACCAGGTGAACACCTTTGGGATCCGTTAGGAACTGGCTGAATGTGTTCACCACAAAGCAAATATCTGGTCTAGTGTTCGTCAAGTACATCAAGGACCCAATCATCTGACGATACATAGTGACATCAACCGGATCAGATGAAGCATCACACAGAAGCTTCAGGTTTGATGCCATATGTGTGGCCATGGCCTTGCATTCCATCATCCCGAACCTCTTCAGGATCTCTATTGCATACTGCCCTTGTCCAAGGAAGATACCATCTACACTTTGCCACACCTCCATGCTTAGAAAATAGTGCATCATCCCCAAGTCCTTCATCTCGAACTCAGCTGCAAGCTTCCTCTTGGTATCGATAATCAAATTATCATTACTTGTTACAAACAGATCATCCACATACAGAAGTAGTATCACTGGATTGCCTTCCTCAACCTTGTAATAAAGGTTGGAATCTGCTTTAATCTGGGTAAATCCCAAACTGGATAGGAAACCGTCCATCCTACCATACCAAGTCCTGGGAGCTTGCTTCAAGCCATACAAGGCTTTCTTCAGTCTGCACACATATGAATCCCTGTCATGTGTCTCAAAACCAAGTGGCTGCTCCACATACACTTCCTCGTTGACTACACCATTCAAGAAAGCTATCTTGACATCCATATGGTGTATCTTCCATTTCATCACTATAGCTAGAGCAAGTACTGATCTGATGGAAGTGTACCTGGCTACAGGAGCAAAAGTTTCTTCATAATCCATTCCCTCTTTCTGAGAGAAGCCACAAGCTATGAATCTTGCCTTGTATTTATCTATGCTTCCATTTGCAGCATGATTGATCTTGTAGATCCATTTGGAAGTCACAAAAGACTTCCCTTTAGGTCTTGGGACAACATCCCAAACATCATTCTTCATTATTGATTGGTATTCTTTGACCATGGCATCCTTCCATTCTTTATTTTTCGCTACTTCTTCATAATTGGAAGGTTCTTTGTTCATGATATCACAGAGTAAAGCAACATAGCTAGTATGAGATCTAGTTCTCTTATTTGCTCTGTGTTCTTCTTCTGGAATGCCATATGTTTCTGCATCTTGAATAAGCTCTCTAGCCCATGTAGGTTTCCTCTTGTGAAAGTTATTCTCATGGGGTGGATCGACAGGTTCTTGCAGATCTTCAATTTCACGAACTGCATCTGGAATTCCTTCAATCATAGTAGTGTCTTGAAATCTAGTTTCCTTAGGTTCTTCATAATCTTCAACAGGTGTCTTCCTTGATTTGATGAATGTTGAGTTTTCATTAAATGTCACATCCCTATTGACATCAATCTTCTTGAACCCTGGAAAGTATATTCTGTAAGCCTTCGAGCTTTCACTGTAACCCACAAAGATATCCTTCTTTCCTGAAGGATCTAGCTTGGTCCTCTTTTCCTTTGGGACATGTGTGTATACTGGACAACCAAATATTTTCAGATGGCTGATGTCAGGTTTCTTACCAGAAAAGACCTCTTCTGGTGTCTTGTTGTCCAATATCTTGTGGGGTGTTCTATTTTGCACATATATAGTTGTCCTAGCTGCTTCTACCCATAGATGCATAGGTAGATCCTGGTCATGCAACATTTCCCTTGCTGCTTCCATGATTGTTCTATTCTTTCTTTCTGTAACTCTATTCTGTTGTGGATTGTAAGGAGCAGTCAACCCCCTTTTAATCCCTGAATCACTACATAACTTCTTGAAGTCACCTGAAGTGAATTCTCCACCATTGTCTGATCTGAATGTTTTGATCTTCTTATCAGTTTGGTTCTCCGTCAAGGTTTTGAATTCCTTGAGCTTATCAAACACTTCATCTTTGTTCTTCAAGAAGTAAACCCAAGTCTTCCTAGAGAAGTCATCAATGAAAGAGACATAGTAAGCATACCCACTCAGAGAACTGGATGACATCGAACCACATACATCGGAGTGGATAATTTCCAAGATGCCTTTTGCCTTGCTTTCACTACTTGGAAATGCCTTCTTTATGTTCTTTCCTTTTGCACATCCTTTGCAAACACCTTCATGCTTGGTCTTGATTTCAGGAAGACCTTCTACAGCTTTACTTGCAATTGGTAATGCTCTGTAGTGCATATGTGCAAGTATTCTATGCCAAAGTTCATTTGGCTCCATGGATTCATGTACCATCGTATGTTCAGGTTGTCCCTTCAATTTGTACAATCCTCCCTCTTTCTCTCCAATCACCACTGTATCATCAATAGTTTTACCCTTTGGCCACATTAGGACTTGGCCATCTACAAATGCAACCCTCATGCCATTTGCATCCAATGTAGAGATGGAGAGTAAGTTCTTCTTGAGTCGAAGTACAAATAACACATCTTTCATCTTCAAGGATTTTCCATATTCTAGGTTGTAGGAGGCTTCCCCACTTCCTTTGATAGGGTATTGATAATCATCCACAAGTTTCACATTATGGGGTGATTCATGTTCGGACAGATTTACAAAAGATTCTTTAAACCCAGTCATGTGTTTAGAAGCCCCACTGTCAATTAACCAATCATTACAAAAATGATAAATAGTACCTGTGAGAGCAGAGATTAGAACATACTCTTCTTCGCTTGATGAGTCATCATCATCACTTTCTGCTCTAGCTTTCTTCCTGGAGGTTCATCATCCTCAGCAATATGAGCATGAGATCTTCTTTTTTTATTCTTCTTCTTCTTGTTGAAGTTGTTGTCTTTCTTCTTCTTGGGGCAATTTGAAGCAAAGTGTCCCATTTCATTACATTCGTAACATCGAACATGAGATAGATCTTTCTTCTTGTGATGAGGATGAAAATGTTTCTTGTTATGAGATTTCTCCCTCTTAAACTTGCTTCCCTTGGTGTGAGCTGTGAGAGCTTGATCTTCATTCCCCATCTTTTCTTCTCGTGCCACAAGCCTTGCTTCTTCTTGTGAGAATTCTTCCCGCAGACTACTGAAGGATACCAACTTCTTTCTTGCACAGATTCCTTGGATAAAGGAATCCCATGACCTGGGTAGGCCATTCAGAGTGGTCGTCACAAATTCACCATTCTCCACCATTTCATCCACTGCTTCTAGTTGTTCCTTGATCTGAGAGACCCTAGAAAAATAAGATTGAATGGATTCTCCATTTTGAAGCTTTACCCCTTTCAAATGGTTCCACAAAGTCATCTTCCGATTTATGTTCTTTCCTTCAAATAGCTTTGATAGGGAATCAGACATCTCTTTGGGTGTCTTTAGAGATGACACATGGGGGACGAGATGGTCCTTGATAGAATCAGCAATGATTCTCTTTTCCTTGACCAAGTTCTTCTTGTGGAGGGCTTTAGCCTCTTCTCCCTCTAGGACATGGACCTCTTCCCTTATGTAACTATCCAATTCATTTTCTTCCAGGATTAACCCAATCCTATACTTCCATGCTTGGAAGCTATCAACCCCTTCAAGCTTATCTTCAAGCTTGGTGTGGTGAGACATCTTAAAGAGTACTTCAAATGGAAATAGAAAATTTTTAGGTCTTACCACTTGATTTGCTAAAAACTGGATCTGGTCATCAGAGAAACCCTAAAAATTCAAAATGTGAATTTCAACTTTTTGAAAGGATCAGGGATAATTTTAAGGACCCATACTTATTTAAAAGTGTATAAACCTTGGCGAATCTTACCAATTCTTAAAATGTCAACTATAAAATATTTGGCGATAATTTTCTAAAATTATTTCAATTTCTAAGGATTTTATATAGTTTATATAGTAATTTGGCTATTTTTAGAGTGAAAAAAGTTTACCCCATCAAAATTGGGCAAAATGGGGCTTCAAAAAATGCAAATTGGCGAATCTTTTTTTGGAAAAAAACATGGAAAAATAGTCCATGGGCTAAATTTCGCCCCTAAAATTATCCTTGGAAAGGATAGAAAGATGCGCCTTGATGAGCTTATCATCCTAGTGTATTCAGAATTTGAGATCTGCAAAGCTTCACCCTTCAGAAATTCCTTTTAGTCTTCCCGAGTTCAATGGGGAGGACCCTGAATTAGGGTTTGAGTTTCCCGGAGAATTACCTAGCCAAAAATATCGATCAAAAGCTCTAAACTTTGATTTTTCCAAGGAGCTTCCCGCTATGTCTTCAGATTTAAGAAATTCATATTTTTGTGGAAAACCTAATTTTTAGGGTCAAAACTGAAAGTGCTCATAACTAAATTATGATTGGACAGAAAGATTCACCTTGCCGAGGAGAGTCAATCTATCATATTACGTTTCCAAAATCTGTGGAGAGAAACCCAATAAATAAGAAACCCTGATTTTCGCCACTGCACAATGTCTTCTTCTCAGGTTAGCTCTGATACCATGTTGAATTTTCGAGCATTAATTCACAATACTCTAGGATCTTTACTGAGAGAATAACATGTATAGTATATCAATTCATATCAATCATAGCAAGCATATCAATCATCACAAGATGCATCCATAAGAGACAATAGACACACATAGTTTCCGTGGGGAAAACCCTAAGGTGAAAAAACCCACAACTTCCTCAGAGATAGATAGAGAAATAGCACAACCAAAGTACAACCCAAGTACACAGAGATAGACTCCTCCTAGAAGCTGATCCTCCTCCTCACATGTGCGCCACTTTTCGAGTGATGGGTAAGTGAGTAAGTGAAGTGATCAAATAGAGAGATCCCGCTCTCTATTTATACTTGTTCTGAGCAGCCTAATAAACCTATGGGGCCGACTTGTCTAACTCATCCTAATAACCTTAGGTTAACTTAATTAGGGCCGACCCCACACATGGTGGTCTAATAACCCATAAGCAAGTTACGACACTTGCGACACTTGTCAATACAAATGAGGACACTTCCGTATAGAGGAATAATACATCTCTATAGGAGTACAATAAAATACATAGATGAAATATATTCCAAAGTTACATATACATCAACAGTGCCAAGGTACCTGAGTACATCTTGCAAAGTGCGAATAGATGTGTTGATGTCGAGCCACTTGCAAGAGATGACGATCAATGGACATTGATGTATTCCCATGATTGTCAATGAGAGAATTTGCCATTAGGGCATGCAAGCTTCCAAGTACTAAAAAATGAACTCTAGTATATATCCCAGATAAGGTGCTGAGGTCGATGGGGCAAGACTTGTTGACAGGTGGGCCTTAAGGAATCCCACATCAGTCAACGTGAGTTTTTACAAAAATATTGGTAGGACTATAGGAGAGATCTCAGTAGCAACATTGCTTATGGCAAGGAAATGTAATTATGGAGAGGGAACTGGATGTTCTTATTCAAAAGGCAGACTGAAATGGAAAAAATGAACTAAAAAAGATAAAGGGATGTATGCGACTCAGAAACATAGGCCTGTGTGAAGTCATGACAGATAAGGCAATGGAAAGTGGACTTCACATGGATGACTAATGTGCTTTGAAGGAGATATGTGGGTATGGCGCGAATGGGTTTATGAATGGTTTCTATGTAACAACAAACATCATGATGTTTCTGATGAGTAACAGCTCCTTCAAGTTGTCTTATCAAAGCATGTTTCTCAACAAAAAAATTGTGATTCTTGAAAAATCACTTCAGTAGCAAAATGCGATTGTCTTCAAACCCGAGAAAAACTTAGTACTAATCCTGCATGAAATTCGTGAGAAGTTCGAAAGACATAACATGCTAAAAGAAATACGAATGCGGAAAATCAAGTTCAAAAATAAAACGTGTTTTTATACCTGTTATCATTGTGCACTTGTTTTGTCATTGACTACTGTAGCTGTAACACCCGGCTGGAACAGACTTCCACATAGAGATGATTAATATGCGACTAAAGAAGTCATGACCCAACAATGGTGTTTTTGCGAATGTGTTGCTATGTAGCAACAAACATCATGATGCAAAAAGTCTCTCTAGTTTTTGTATGCTATTTTTCCCGTTGATTGTTGTCAAAGTTTCTTGAAGAAAACAAATTAGCGTTAAATGTAAAAACATGTTTTTGAGATTTTTTCAGGAGTTATAGAATATCCATTTGCAATTTTGAATTTTTTACAATGTTTTTATTTTTTTTTTATAATTTTTATTGTTCTTTCTTTTAATGGTTTTATAATTTGTATTGTTTTTGTTCTACACACCAAAATTATGCAAATCTACAAAAAGAAGATTGCATTATGTAACTGGTCAAGCAGATTCAAGCAAATTCATAAGCACTGCACTGTCAAATCTCACAAGTCCATAGATGTCAATAATCACAGAAGTTCAAATTCTTTCTTGTGGCTCGCTGTTCTCATCTGCAGACATAGCATTTCATTATTTAATATAGACTATAGATAATTGAAATTTGAATTTTCTACACCTGTGATTTCAGTCCACGAGTACCAAACTCCTGAAACTAATGTCACAACAAACAGTCAATATCGTGCAGTAGATTTACACCATTCGTAACCCAGCAAAGAGAAAAGTCAAATATGTAATTACAACCTTTACAATTTTATGGATGAAGTGACAAATTTCTCATTACTTCTATCAATCATGTTCTTCAAGTTAATAATTTCTGGACGAGAGGTATTGCATTTCCCATTAGTCGCCTTCTTATAAAGAGCATGTAAAATAAGCTTGTCACTGTCAATGGTATTTGCAGGCAATGTCTTGGTTTTTCTTTTTTTTTCTTTTTTTCGGTTGGATTGATGGTAGTTTTCAACGGCCAGTGTAGGATACAGAAGCACAAAAATTGTTGTTGTTTCCCATGTCCCAGTTGTAGACCGCCTTCCCTATTCATGAAACTTGCGTGGCAATTTACCCATTAGATCCTGCATAAATCATCGTTAATATAAAATACATGCATACCTGCTTGATAAGTATCGATCTGCTTCTGCCTACGGTTCTGAGTTATCATCTTCGTGCATGCAGTCATTCTTCGGCTCTCTCACATGGTATCCTTGCTTCAGGAATGTTTTTCTCTCCTATAGTCCTCCAACTATGTGCAGACATCTCTGGTAACTATTCTCCATGGTGGCCCGACTGTTATTTAATGAGGCATTGAAAACAACATGATTGCCACCTCTTAAAAAAAAAAAACTTCGTCCATATCATAAAACAATCCAAATGCCCACCGATCAAAAATGTTTTCGATTGATAGATCTATCTACAAGGAGTTACATAGGAAATCCTACAGTAAAACATGTCAACAAATATTAATAACATGCAACCATGGTTTCATTTCTTAGAATCATCCAAGAAGTTCAATGACTGGACAACTAAGAAAATCCTTGATGAGGATGAGAAACCAAATTCTCAACTGGGAATTTGTTTCAACCAATTGCTGAAAACCGACCACAACAGTAATCTGAGAATTACACGCTCAGAGAACCAGCTGTATAGCTCAAACCGTACCTTCGTTTGGGCGATTTCCAAATTGTCTAGTAAATGAGGCCGTTGTGCACAAAATCCATGTCCCTGATTTTTGCAATTCTTCTCCATCTGCCCACAAATCGCGACGCGAATCAGTATGTTGTTAGCATTTCTTTAAAACTTATGAGTGCCAACATTTTGAACTTTGGAAAATAATGGGAAGTGGTTGTGATTTAGCATGAAAGGATTTGGTCAAATGAGGTGGACGATTCACAACCTTATTTTAGCAGATGCATGAAGAATTGCAGACAGTTGAAACCGCCACAAAGGGGTCCCTAATGACCAAATTTGCAATACACTAAATTATCGCTGGGATGTTAAGTTTTAGTTAATTCGTTTGTCATTTTTTCATTTTTAGTTTTGAACCAACTTTTAACAATAATATTTCTACCACCGTTGTCTTTTACTCAATCCGAGAGCTTCAAATTTTACTATTTTGTAGGCTTAGTTCCAGGTTACCGGATGAAGGACGAAGGCAAAAAGATGGTTGCGACTCTAATGAATGAGAAGCTTATAGGCGTGATACTGTCTGGGTGTTGTTTCAACTACAGCTGTTATAGTTGATGTTTCAACATGATTTTTATAGTTTCAACATTAAATTTGCAAACCAGTTTTTTTTAGATTTCTAATGTTTTATTATTTTTATTTGCGGATCGAAAGATGGAAGTGCAAAATTTTTTTATTTGTTTCTAAAAAAATGTAAAACAAATTGAATTTTTTTTTGTCTTGTTTTAGCAAATGGATATAAATAATTTGCAAATTGAGATTGGAATCGATTAAGCATGGTTGCAAAACATTAAAATTTATTCATTCCTGAAAAACATTAAAAGCATCCTACTTTCTGATCCTCAGATTGCACGAAACGCGGAGGAGAGCATACTTATTCTGGGTGAAAGTAAAAACTGAAATAAAATCCTACCTACTCTATGCTAATTAAAATTCAGAAAGTAGTTACGTGTAGTTAAATATCCAGTGTATCCATTCACATAACAGTAATACGAATATATTATGTGTCAATTTTGCGAATAGAAAGTGAGGATAAATAGAAATGTGTGAAATTAGTTGCTGTGATTGTGAATTAACTAGAAAAAAGGAAAAACTAAATTGTCTTAACCTGGTACTTGCTTGAAACCATCATTCGATAGGGCTTTCATAGGCGTAGTTTTCACTCCTCAGATCATGCTGCAACTCCTTTTTGTCCTCCTCGACCTCCTACTAGCATAATTGTTCGTCATCTAATGTGCAGGACTCTTCGTATGTTAATTCTTCATTTGTTTCTGGAGGAGTAATTAAGCTCTTGGCTGTTTTCAAGATCTCCTCTTCGTGAGAAGAGGAGATCCCTACTTTTGCAAGAATCTGAGTGAGTTGTTCCAAGCTTAAACCCATTGTTAAATCATTTCTAAAAAGGGATTCTTACAGCACCCGAAAAAAAAATAAAAAACACTCCAGAAAAAAAAAAACACTCTATACAAAAAACCATTACTCTTCACACCTGCAAAAACACACTTGCTGGAATTGAAATTTACGCTACCACACTTGTAGCAATTGAAATATACACTACCACACTTGCAGGAATTTGAAATTTACACTACAACACTTACAGGAATTGAAATCTACACTTCAATCCAGTGTGCTTCCCCGGCAATGGCACCAAAATGTTGGGTGAAAATATTGTCATTTAATTCCGTTGTAGTATTCGCCCAACCATTTAATTTGTCAATCTGAGGTTCGTAGGATTATGAAGCACATGCAAAGTATATGCGGTACTGAAGTGAAATTAATCTAATCTAACCCCCCCTTTCTAATGGCTAATTGCTAATCTAATTCCCCCTTAAGCTGATACACACAATTGTTAATCTAATGCTGTAAGCTGAAACACATGGCTGGAAGAAAATTGCATAAAAGAAAGACAACATATGAAGAGCAACGAGACAACACATGTGAGCTCACATTAACAATAAAGAAATATTAAGTTACATCACACCAATCAATGACAAGTCATGAAAGCATCAAAACTAAGATTATGAACAAAATCTAAGAATCCCCTTCTCCATATTACAAAGTCAAAACTAACTTCTACAATTTGAGACTAATCTCCTCCTAATCTATGATTAATCTACTCCTCATCTACTATCCTCTCTACCCTCTCAAATGAAGAGAGAGCACTCTCTTTTATACATGAATTTCTTTGGGAAGAAGATAACCATCTCATAATGACAGATCCACTATTCTCTCAACCACTCTCAACTAATTTCCTATTATTACAAAGTATGATGCATTAAAATCCTCCACATGTCTCTCACAAATTCTCCACATGTTTCTCAAAGATCCTAAATAAGATATGCCAACTAAATCTCCATGATCTTCTCCTTGGAATATTCTTTGAATAACTATCTCCTTGAATTGGTGGAGGATATATTCGAGGAGTCTTTCTTTGAATTGATCCTTCCATATTCCTACACATTACAAAGCTCATCCATACTTGAGATATTAGTGAAAAACATGTTAATTTGCAATATTTAATCATAAATTCACTTATAATACTAAAATGAATAAAGTGGAAAATAATAAGATGAAACTCAAGTATATGTATGGAAATGGTATGATGAAAGGTTGATGGGATGATGAAATGCGAGGAATAGTAGAAGGTAAGGTGGATGAAAATAGGACATTTCTGAGTCCCAACAGAAGCTACATCTATTCAATTTAAGTTGTAATCGATCAACAACTCTTCACCTAGAAGTATTGGTCTTGTTGCACATACAAATATACGATGTTCTTCACGTCCCTCAAATTCACAATTTGGTTGCTTAGTTGCTGTCACTGGCCGTGTACTATTTATAAAGCCAAGAATGTTTCCAGACTCTTTTGGGCTCCCATCAACATACATAGTCACCCCTTTGTTTGTATTGTTTTTTGCTAGTTGTATCTATATTGCGGCAACTCCGTATCTCTGCATACTTCGAGTATATTGAACAAAGATTAACCAGTTATTGTATTTGTATAATGGTCCGACATACTCCATCTATTCAGTTACAGTTCCATAGCTGACCTTTATGCCATCCATGGAAAATAGCCCCAATCCATGTAAGGACGAAGGAGCAATGCGATACATCCTCCCATTGATGAAGAAATCTTTGTCCACTTGGGGTAGATTTTTAGGTACCCATCATTTCACTAGATGTCTATACCACAAGGGAAACTCAATGTCACATATGCTCTCAGCATCATAATTACATGACCCTCCATTGGCAATAAAATATTGCATGCACCTACAAAACATTTTCCTTACCTTTTCATATCTAGTTGATACAGAACCGATAGATCTAGTACAACACGTCTCACTTTCAACCTCTCCGAGTATATCTTCATCATCACTCAAGGAAGATAGATCTGATAGATACCTATTTGGTGGTACCTACACTTGATAAAACAAGAATATAAGTTACCGAGCGGATATAATTTAGCGTGCAAATATATTTACTTGTAATGTTTTAATATCGAAAGCTATTTCTTCCCAAAAACGTTATCAAAAGCTATTTTTCTCTCAAAGGTGTAATTTCTTTTAGAGTTATTTATATTTGAATTATTTTGAAGTATAAGACACGTTTTGATTTGATTTGGAATTTTCTCACAACACGAATATAGAAGTGTGTTTCTTGGGCTACTTGACTAGTTAATGCATGCAAAGAGGTATTTAGTTCCCCCCTCATATAGATCATGTTGGGGATTCAATTTGAAACGAGCGGTGGTCATATTGCTTCATTCATGGATTGCCCACCGAAACTCAATGATGTTAGTCTAACACTCCCTCTTCCATAGTGGTTTGATATGCAAGCTTCCTGATGCAAGGTACTCCTTCTCTAACTATGTGCTACATGTGCACAATGGTACTCTATTGTATGACAACATGGTCACAAAGGTCCAACTCTCCTCCTCAACATAGGTCCTTGGTTCCATCACCAACCTCCATGAATTATCCTCCTCAACCCAAGCATCATCAACCCAAACTAAGAGATTGATATTACTAACCAAGGCCAAGCATCCACCCAAACCGAGAGATTTATGTTGTTGGCCAAGGTCAAGCATCCACCCAAACCAAGAGATTGATATTGCTAACCAAGTCCAAGGAGACCTATTGCTTGTCTACCAAGGTGAGAAAACTTTTGGAGTAATCCCAAAAATATAACACATAGTTTTCCCTAAAATGAATAATTATATCTAAAAACTTGGTGGCCATGTGTATTACTCACTCATTATCCTTGCCAAAAATTTTAGGTGCATGCAGTTAATACACATGAAATTTATAACATCATGTGCATAAAAGAAAAATGAGTATGGAGTAACATAATTCTCTACAAAAATTCTTTTTGATTCAGAGTGAAATTCTCAATGTAGATATGAGTTTTGATTGCTTGAAGTTGAATGAACAAAAAAATTTACAAATTTAATCGTCAACAAGCAAATGCATTACCCATTTTCATGTTTGAACCCTTATACCAATAGAGACAACCACATGAAAGTGGTGTCTTCCAATAACATATTGGTAGATTGGTTGGGGGGTCTGTATGCTTTCTTGGTATACAATGTTAAGCAGTTAGAAACCCATATAATATGGCACCTTATAATAGCATAGAATGCTTTAACTTACACCAAATTTGGCCATCTTTGGCCCATTCTTTCCAAATTTCATGCAATTTCATACATGGAGGGAAAGTGGGCCCATGCAAAAAAAATTATCCAAAATTGGGCTGGAATAGGTCAATTTTGCAAAAAACACACCATGTTTTTTTTAATTTCAAGCATGAAATGAGGTGGAATAGCATTGGGTATGACTCCCACTCCCTACCATGCATGTTTGAAATTGTAAAGGATTTGGACAAATTTGTAACATTTTGTTAGTGATTTTAGCTATGGGGATAGGGTTTAAATGATAAGAATCAACCTTGGTGGAGGGGGAGGATTCTAGACATCATTTCCCCTCTCTCCATGCAAGAAAACTCACAAAAGATGGTGAATTTTTCCCTCCCTCCATGCCTGATTTTTTTTAAATAGGATAATAAGGTGAAATGTCACCAAATTTAGACCAATTTTTGGTAGTTTTGAGTGGTTTTGCACATGGAAACGGATAAGGTGATGTTGGATCCTGAATCGTCTTACACTACCCAAGACCATTTTCTTACCATTACTACAATGTTCTGCAGCATGGAAATCCTTAATTTGTTTGGTCGTGATGGTAGGGTCTAGACCTGTTCTCTATCAAATGGGCGATGGATGGGTTCAAGGCTAGCATTTAACGAGAAAAATGCATGTCATGGGTTATTTTTCCCCTCAAATATGACCTATATTTCTTATAAACTCTCAAAAAAATGAAGTAAACAGTGAAACATCCGTGTTTAGTGTGGTAACAGTCAAAACCGTGGGATTTATCCCAAATTCCTATGCTGCTAGGGTTGATGGGCTTACCGAATTCATTGGTCCCTTTGTTATCCTCTAGACTATCGCCAGATTTCCTCCGCTGAAACAACGATATCCTATGGATTGGTATCCCCTGCTCCTCGATTTATCGTTGCTCTACTCATGAAATTACCAGTGCTCTGGATGGTTCTAACGAACTAGTGCGTGAGAGTGAACTTGTTCTTTGTTGTTTTGCTCTAGATGTTTCTAATGAGCTAGTGCACGAGAGTCTTTTCCCTCTATGCTTTTTTGTTTTTTTATTTGCATATTTTATATTTTGTGTTTTGTTTTTCTTTTTTATTTGCATATTTTATATTTTGTGTTTCGTTTTGTTTTTTTATTTGCATATTTATTTTTTGTTTAGTTTATTTTGGGTTTTTTTATTTGCATATTTTATATTTTGTTCCATTTTAAATTAATTTTAGTTAAACAAGTCTATGTTTTTAATTTAATGTAATTTAATTCAATTTAATTTAATTTAACTAGGATTTTGTCATAATTTGTATTGGTTGCATTGCTTATAGTGAGATCCTATGCATAAGTCCTTTCAAGAACGAATATGATGATGATCACGATGATGATGATGATGATCATGATGTTGATGATGATGATGATGATGATGTTGAAGACCAGGAATGTGATGGTGATGACAACAATAACGACGATGATATCATCATCATCCTTGTCATTGTCATCACCATCATCTTCGTTGTCATCATGATCATGATCATGATCATGATCATATTCATCATCATCATCATCATGAATGTCGTCATCATCGATCGTCATCATGATCTTTTTCATCATTATCATCCTTATCATCATCATCATAATCATCATCTTCATCATCAACATCTTCATTATATATCATCATCATCATCTTGGTCATCATCATCATATTCGTCATCATCATCATCAACATATTCATCTTCATCATGATATCCATCATCATCATCATCATCCAACTCATCATCATCTCCATTATCATGATCATGATCATCATCATCCAACTCATCATCATCTCCATTATCATGATCATCATCTTCATCATCATCATCATCATCTTCATCATCATCATCATATATATTCGTCATCATCATCATCATCGTCATCTTCATCATCTTCATCATCATCATCTTCATCATGATCATCATCTTTATCACCACCACAACCATCATTATCATCATCATCTTCATCATCATAATCATCACCATCATCATGCCCTCCATATGACTAAGTATGGGAAAATTAGTCAAAACTGCCCTAAGAGAATGCCCGCCACAATTCATGGTTTGAAGATAATGCCCACACCATCATACGAGGCTATAGCTTGTTGAAGTGGCTGTCTAGTCATGGTCTCAGTTAGCATTAATAATTTTTGAGGAGAAAGATATAATCCTGCCATTAACAGGGTTTTAGGATAAACCTTGAAGAATTTCCTCAAAAGGACTAAGTTTTGAAAAAACAAGCTCAAGTGACCATAGGGAAATGCCCACCATAAATTGTGGGTTGAAGAAAATGCCCGCACCATATGGGCATCTTGTAGGTTGGTGTTTTTCTTACCCAACCATGGTCTCAGTTTGTCCAAAGAGACTCTGAGGAAGAAGATATGGATCTGCCAAAAGTGCTACTTAGCCTAATTTGCACTACTTCAGTAAAATGCCTGCCAAGGAGACAGAAAGTAACCTCGGAGGATGAAATTGGTCTTTATGGATTCACCTTGTTGGCCTCTACCCATTCGGTGTCTCACACTTCATATTTGATAAAAATAAAGATTTCATCATGTTGACTTAGGGTTTGACAATTTTGTTTAAGTGTTGAATTAACAGGTTACTTCCTCAAAGTCACATGTGCAAGAAATTAACCTGCCAAAGTAGGAAAAATATTGTTTTTCATATTAAGAACAAGAGAAATAAAAGAGGTCCAAATTTTGAAAAATGGCTGTGTTGGAAAATTGGTCCAAGTGGCCTTGGGAAATTGCCTGTTGTACCTCATAGGAGAATGATGAAAATTATCTAAAAATATAATGCTATATCTTGTTGAAGAGGCTATCATACCATGGTCTCCATTCTCAAAGAGGGTTTTTGATGACAAAGTTAAAGGCATGCCAAAATAGGGTTTCAAGCTGTTTTTGCACCAATGATAGGAAAAATGCCCAAGTGGACTTAGGAAAATTCTCGACATAATTCATAGGTTAAGGTAAATGCCCGCCCCATAATGTTATGCTGTAGCTTGTCGATTTTTCTACCTGACCATGGTTTTCGATTGTCTTGAGAGTTTCTAAAAAGGAAGTTATTGGTCTTCCAAAATAGTGTTTCAGGTAGATTGCTCTAGTCTAGGAAAATGCAAAAAATGTTCGAGTATAAAATGATTGGTATAAATGCCTGAGTGACCTCAGTAAAATACCCTCCATTTCCTACGGTTGATGTCTTAAAATATTTTGAGTTTATGGGTCTCTAGACTATTGATTGGTGCTTCCAAATGTATCATTGGTTTGTCCAAAGAGTCTTTGTAGGTGAAGATATTGATCTGCCAAAAGTGCGTCCTAGCTTGATTTGCACTGCTCCAGAAAAATGCCCACCGAGGAGAGAGAAAGAGGTCTCATAGGATGGAATTGGTCTAGATGGAATCACTTGTTGGCCTCTATCTATTGGGTGTCTCATACTTCCAAGTTGATGAAAATAAAAATCTCCTCATTTTGACCTAGGGTTTGACAATTTTGTCTTAATGTTGAATTGGTAGTTTAAAAAGCTAGTGTTGATTGGATGTTTTGGAAGGCCATTATCTTCTTGGACATAGACCTTTTATCGCGAATGAGTCAATGGTCAAGTGTGTAAATCCTCCACCTGAAAGCTTATTGTCAATGTGGTTGTCATTGATGTCACTTCAATAGCAGCAGTTGATGCAGTTCCATCTTTAGATTATATCAGTTGGGTAGTAAAAGTTTGGATTAACTAACTCAGGAGTAAAATGAATGTAATTTTTTGTTTGATTATAAACAATGAATGTAATTTTTTGTTTGATTATAAACAATAAATATACAAACTAAATATGTGAATATTCAATTTAAAGTAATTTTTAAAACAGGGTAATTGACGGAGCCCAAGATGTCTCCAAACAACGAGGAAGTTAATTCTTCCACTTTAAAAATGCATAGCTTTTCATCAATATCAATTTTTTGGATGATTTTTCATTCGAATTTTTCTTTTAAGAGAAGTTGCCTTCTTATGGTGTATTTTTGAATTGTTTGTTTTCTTCAACTAAATTAGTGTCAATGAGAGAATCCATCTTGCATGCATGAGTGTTAATATTTAGAATATAAGATTAACTAAATAAAACATTTGGCAGATTGAAAATTAACATCTTTGATAAAAATTTCAATAATGAAAGGTAATTTCTTTAATAACACTTTATTATTGAAGGGCATGTTCTGAAACTAATGTTTTGTGATGGTTAAAGTAAGAGTTCAAAATGTCATAAAAAATTGATTTGAAGGGTAAAGATAAAATTAATTTCCAACCATGCCTGCGTGCAATCATGAAAAGAACCAAAATGACTTGATTGATTGTCTGACCTAAGAGTTAAAAGTTCTCAGAATATTGATTAATGTTTGATCTAAGAGTTAAGAGTTAACAGATTAATTCATGATTAATTTACTTATAGAACTTTTTTTTCAAAAAAAATAAAGTGCCTTGTTATTCATTAAGAGAATGAAAGAAACTTATAATAAAACCTATACCAAGGATAGAATATTTGAAAACAGACTATGCAGTCTTTTACAATAAATCCAATAATGCTTTCCGCTATTTAGTAATATACCTTCATAACCATGGCTGCTAATAACATCCTAAAAATAACACAGATACAAAGGAAATCTTAACCAAAAGGCCCCTAAAGCCGTTGCATCAAATTTACAAAATGGATCATAAAGGGTAGCCTAAATGATAAAGACAAACATAAAACATTTCCCTCGGATGGTGATCAGTGAAAGTGGTAACCTGAAGAATACCATCTACCAAATGTAATCCCTTATTTGACAATAAATCAACTCTATGATTGAAAGAACAAGAGATGTGTTGTATAGAGTAGTTGTGAAATTGTTCCAACAAGATGGTAATTTACTTATAGAACCATAATGACTTTATCATTAGTAATGTGCTTTAAATTTGAATAGTCAAACATACATACTATAGAATCAAATAACAAAGAAATCACAACATTTCAATTAACATAATATAAAATAATATTGCACTACATTTAAGAAACCAAATGACAAGCCCAACAAATAGTTACTAGTGTTATAGTGATTTGAATATTGAGAATTCATAATGCAATATTTTAATAGAAGTATCCATTTGTTACAAATTGGCTTTCAAAGAGGATTTCTTCTTGAACCAACAGCTCATGTACAAACTATGAAACTAGTCATGCTTTACTTATTAGCCTTTCTAGCAAACTGAGAAGTGGAAGAATTAAGTAATCCTACAAATTACCACAAGCAAGAAGTTTAACCAAAGCGTTCTACTTGCAGGGCCAAAGTGTTTTAATACTTATAGAAATAGATTTAAATTCCCAAGGAATATACACAAATCTTATATCCATTAATATATCTAGAATTTTTAGAAATAGATTTAAATGCCAGAAGAATATACATAAATCTTATATCCATTAATATATCTTCCTCAATATTTCCAATTACAATTGTCGATATACAACTATATACCAAATATACCAATATTTGCTGCTTATTACATCAAATGTTTATATCACTAATATGATAGAATCCTACTCCCTAGAACCTCAAGAACATGAGCTTCTATTTTACAAAAAAGGTAATAGCTGTGTGCATACCAAAAATTAATATAGACGAATAGAAGGGCCTTGGAAAATTAAGATAAAACGAAACAAGTAAACTTAATCAGACAAAGAAATATCAAGAAACCGTGGTGGGTGGGCCATGTGGTTCCCTCAACCAGTCTCCATTGGTTTTTCCCCTGAAGCCTAAGGCGGGCTATCAGATGGAGGGAACTATCTAGAATCTGCAAAAGTCGTTGGGCTCCCCTCATGCCGGAGAGGTTCAATGGATTCACGTTGTTCATCAAGGATCCTTCGCATCTGTACGATCATTTCAGCATTGTTACCTGTGAACTTCAGATCCATGGTATCCTCGATTGACTTCTTCAAGGACTCCAGGTCCTCTTTGTCACTTTTTTCCTCCAGCTTCTGCCGAAGCTCTTCCATGTCCTTTTCTAACTTCTCCATTCTTCAGGTGAGTGCATCAATGGCGCTAGTCCTTCTGACAGGGCCACAACTGTTACCTTCCACCATTATATAACACAGAGCTAGCTCTGAAGAATTGCTATAACAAATCCTCCCGTACGAGAGCTCGTTGCTACTAACCAGAGCACTGGTCGGAATACGACGCCTGCCCAAACAATGAGGAGGGCTAGTGGAGGGAAAAATCACAGAAGACAGAGCTATTTGAGACATCATTTGGGGAAAGAACCAAGGAACAGGGGAAGAAGCAATTTAAAGGAGCTAAAATGAACAAAAATCCCTGAACACCGCTATCGATAGAAATACACACAAGCCTCAAAATTAAACATCAAAGTACTGCAAAGAGGGTTATATGACATTACCATTTAGAGACCTTATGCGAGAGTAGAGACTCGATACCTTACCATATCCGAGATTGTTACCTTTGAGGTGATTGATGGGAGAGATTGGCTACTAGGATTCTAATAGGCTATCCAAAAAGTCTCTGACGTACCTTGTTGAATAAGCTATCCAACCATGGTCTCATTTCTTCAAAAGAATACTTTCAGTTTTCCTTATGATGGTCATATATGCAAAAGATCAATCTTCCAAAAGTAGGAAACATATTATTTTGCATATTAAGAACTAAAGGCAAATTGGCTAAGTGTCAAGATCAGAGAGTTGAAAAGGCATTTGGAAATAACCAACAAAGAGTTCCCTTGTGCTGATAATTTTTCCAGATGACATGGGAATGTTCCTTGGTGATTTTTCCATCCAACTATGGTATCAGTTCCCTCCTTGGTGCTCTCACGTGCGAGCTATTGGTCTCCCAAAAGTAGAGAAAAAATTGATTATTTATAAAAAGGATTAAGGGTTAAAATCTCCATTATGCCCGCAGGGGCTAAAGCAATTCCCACAAGGGCTAAAATATTCCTGCAAGGGTTTATCTATGCCTGCAGGCGATGAGGTTAATCCCACATAGGCTTAGGGATGCCCGCAGGGAGTGAAGTTAAGCTCGCAGGGGATTAAGGATGCCCACAGGGGTTGAGGGAAAGCGCGTAAAGCCTGTAGGGGATTAGGGATGTCTGCATAGGGTGAAGTTAAGCCCGCAGGGGCTTAAGGATTCCTGCAGAGGCTTTCCCATAGAGGAATTCCAAGTTTGTTAAACTTTGGAATTTGACTGCGTATGGAAAAATTAGTCAAAACTGCTCTAAGAGAATGCCCGCCATAATTGATTGTTTGAGGAAAATGCCCGCACCATCATATCAAGATATACCTTGTTGAATGGGCTATATAACCATGCTCTCATTTATTCAAAAGAGTGTTTTATGACAAAGTTATAGATTTGCCAACACAAGGGTTCAAGCAGTTTTGGACTTTCTGAAAAATGGCTGTGTTGAAAAATTGGTCAAAACTGCTCTAAGAGAATGCCCGCACCATCATATTAGGATGTACCTTGTTGAATAGGCTATCTAAACATGCCCTCATTTCTTCAAAAGAGTGCTTTATGACAAAGTTATAGATATGCCAAAACAAAGGTTCAAGCAGTTTTTCAGACATTCTAAATGGCTGTGTTGGAAAATTGGTCCAAATAGCCTTTGGGAAATGCACGCCGTACCTCATAGGTGAATGGTAAAAATTATCTGAAACTATCATGTTGTATCTTGTTGAAGGGACTCTATTACCATGGTCTCATCTCTGAAAGAGGGTGTTTGATGACAAAGTTAAAGGCCTGACAAAATTGGGTTTCAAGATGTTTTGCACCAGAGGTAGTAAAACTACCTAAGTGGCCTCAAGAAAATGCATGCCATAATTCATAGGTTAAATTAAATGAATGCACCATATGTTCATGATGTAGCTTGTTGATTTTTCTACCTGACCATGGTCTCATTTTGTCTTAAGAGTGTCTGAGGAAAAATTTATAGGTCTGGCAAAACAGGGTTTTAGACAATTTTGCACGAAGTTCAATAAAATGCCCGCCTAGGGAAACTGAAGATGAGTTTAAGAGTGAAATAAGATTGGGTGTGCTCAGTGAGGTATACTACATCATCCAGTGGCATTGGTTCAGGATTTTGATTTTAATAAAAAATCCACCATAGAAATTGCACAAATTGTCTAAGTATAAAAATACTCGTAAAAATGCCTAAGTGACCTCAGTAAAATGCCCACCATTTCCAGTAGTTGATGGATTAAATTATTATAAGGGTATGGATCTATAGAGTGTTGATTATTTCATCCAATCATATCATTGGTTTATCCAAAAAGTCTCTGTAGGAGAAGATATTGATTTTCCAAAAATGCCTCCCAGCTTGATTTGCACTACTACTGAAAAATGCCCGCCGAGGAGAGAGAAAGAAGCTTCAGAGGATGAAAGTGATCTTGATAGAATCACCTTGTTGGACTCTACCCATTGGTTGTCTCACACTTCAAAGTGGATGAAAATAAAAATATCATCATGTTGACCTAGGGTTTCACAATTTGTCTATGTGTACATCAAATCAACAGTTAAAAAGGTCAAATGGAAATGCCCGCAAGAAGGCGTCATTATGCTAATAAAATTTATAGGGTGGCAGAGATATGTTCCTTAATTGAATTAGTTAAAAATACCGATTCATCCCCCCCTCTCAGTATTGACCAATATTCCAACAATTGGTACCAGAGCAGAATCCTTCACTACAGTGTAAACCACTGGAAGGAAGATCCTATTAAAAACCACTATGGATCAACAAGAAGATATTGCATCCCATAGAGCTCCAGTACTTGATAAAGAATACTATGGATATTGGAGAGAAATAATGAGTTCATACTTACAATCATTAAGATGGGGTGCATACTTACTAATGAGTGCATACTCAATAACAATGGCTAAGTGTTGGAAAATTGGTCAAAACTGCTCTAAGAGATTCCCACCATAATTCATGGTTTGAAGAAAATGACCGCACCATCATATCATGATATACCTTTTTGAATAGGTTATCCAACCATGGTCTAATTTCTTCAAAAGAGTGCTTTATGACATTAAAGTTATAGATCTGCCAAAACAAGGGTTCAAGCAGTTTTAGGCATTTTGAAAAATGGTTGTGTTGGAAAATTGGTCCAAATAGCCTTAGGAAAATGAACATCGTACCTCATAGGTGAATGATAAAAATTATTTGAAACTATCATGATGTATCTTGTTGAAGAGGCTATCCTACCATGTACTAAGTTCTCGAAAAGAATGTTTGATGACAAAGTTAAAAGTTTGCCAAAACAGGGTTTCAGGCTGTTTTGCACTAGAGGGAGTAAAACTACCTAAGTGGCCTCAGTAAAGTGCCCTCCATTATTCATGGGTTAAAGTAAATGACCGCACCATATGGTCAGGATGTAACTTGTTGATTGGTCTACCTAACCATGGTCTCATTTTTCCTCAAGCATGTTTGAGGAGAAAGTTGTAAGTCTTCCAAAATAGGGTATTAGGATAAACTTTGGAGAAATTCCTGAAAATGAGTGTTGGAAAACTGGCTCAGGTGGCCTTAGGGAAATGCCTGCCATAGTTTGTGGGTTGAAAACACTACCTGTACCATAATTTCATCTTGTAGGTTGTTGTTTTGTCTACTTGACCATGCCCTCATCTTGACTTGAAAGTGCCTAAGGGAGAAGTTATGGATCTTCCAAAACAATGTTTTAGGTAGATTGGACAAAGTCTAGGAAAGTGCAAAAATTGTCTAAATGTAAAATCACTAAGGCTTCCTAAGTCACCTCAGTAAAATTCCTGCCATCTATTGTGGTTGATGTGTTAAATCATTTTGAGAGTATGGATCTATAGAATGTTGTATGGTTCAGCCAACTATATCAATGGTTTTTCCAAAGAGTTTCTGTATGTGAAGATATTGATCTACCGAAAGTGCATCCTAGACTAAATTGCACTACTCCAGTAAAATGCCCGTTGAGGAGAGAGAAAGAAGCTTTAGAGGATGAAATTTTCCTTGATGGAATCACCTTGTTGGCCTCTACCCATTGGATGTCTCACACTTCAAATGTGATGAAAATAAAAATCTCATCATGTTGGCCTAGGGTTTGACAATTTTGTCTAAGTATTGAATTAATAGTTTGGAAGTACTCTATTCTCAAATGCCCACCAGATGATGTGTATGTATCAAAATGTTCAGAAGGTGACATGGATATGGTCCTTGTTGAGGTGGCTATCCATCCATACTTTCAGTTTGTCTTATGATGGTCATATACGCAAAAGATCAATTTTCCAAAAGTAGGAAAAGTATTATTTTGCATATTACGAACTAAAGAAAAATTGGCTAAGTGTTAAGATGAGAAAGTTGAAAAAGCATTTGGAAATTCCCAACAAAGAGTGTCCTTGTGCTGATAAATTTTCTAGATGACATGGGCATGATCCTTGGTGATCTGGCCATCCAGCTATGGTATCAGTCCCCTCCTTGGTGCTCTCACGTGCGAGCTATTGGTATCCCAGAAGCATATAAAAACTTGATTATTTATAAAAAGGCTTAAGGGTTAAAAGCTCCATTATGCCCCTAGGGGCTAAAGAAATTCCCACAAGGGCTAAAAGATGCCCGGAAGGGTTTATCTATGCCCGCAGGGGCTGAGGTTAAGCCCACATAGGCTTAGGGATGCCTGCAGGGAGTGAAGTTAAGCCCGCAGTGGCTGAGGTAAAGCCTGTAGGGGCTTAGGGATGCCTGCAGAGGGTGAAGTTAAGCCCACAGGGGCTGAGATTAAGCCCGCGGAGTCTTAGGGGATACTCGTGGGAGGTAAGGTTAAGCCTGCAGGGGATTAAGGATCCCCATAGGGGCTAAAGTTAAAGACACGTGAGCTTATGTTGGTTGTGGAACTTGATCTCCAGATTCAGAGATATTATTATTCAACCATGTCCATACCCCAGGTTTGGTTATGATCTTGGCACGACGCTCAAGGGGTCCGGGGGTAGCGCTGTAATACCCCAATTTTGACCCTTATGAAATATTGGTTCTTAATGTGAATATTGTGTACATGCGATGTATGTTTCCCTAGCGTGGAGCTCAAGGCCAAGTCCCTGCTAGTATATGTTTGTATTTTATTTTAAATGGACAAGCATTTGACATTTTGTTACCCATGTGCTATTAAGCCATGGGATACTGTAAATTGATGTAAATATTTAATATTATAATAAAATACCAAAAAATGGGTATGGGAGCAATGAATGAGAAGGGGCCATGTGTATCCACTAGGGAGTGGTTAGGGAGTTGTGGGGATGAACCATATGTTGCCAAATGTCATTGTGAGAACCCATTTGACTTTCCTTGATGACATTTATTTTTGTTGTAAGGAAGTAGTTGAAGATTTCAGACCAAGGCTTCAATGGAGCATGGGCAGCCCAGAAATTCATATTTGCAGGCATGGGCTCTGTTTTCTTGTACCACAAGTCACTCTACCTCATGGGAGTTGCTTCTTCCTCATTCCCATTCCAGTGTGGAAGAACCCAGCATCATTTTCCATCCAAAAATGAAATTCCCAATAGTGAGCAAAAGCAGAAATCACAACTTTGCAAGAACCCACATTTTGAAGAGCCAAAAATGCCTAGATTTGGTATTGGACAGTGAAATCTAATGGGGGATACATAGATACGAACCTTTGGGAAAATTTGAGAGTATTAGATACCCCGAACTCCATTGGAAAACCCAATTTTTATAGCCCAGAAGACCAGTGACGGGATTGAGTTGTTTGATGAACATAATTGTGATAAATCCAATTGTGAATGACTGAGTAGATGTTGGGTTTGCTTGATAAAGCCGGTGAAGTCTAGAATCTCAAGGATTAGCAGCTAGACCTTTCTATGCCCACCCTGAAGAGCACTCAAGGGAAGGGACACGTGAGGGACTGTGCAACAGAGAAGGGGACCTTCCTTGTGTTGGGTGTGGTAGGTAATGTGGGTTCCTTGACTGTTGAATTCATCTGAGATGCCTGTAGCTCTATGGATGAGCTCACTGGCTTAGCATTTCCCTCCTTTGTCTTTCATATGCTTGATAAACCCAACTGTGTGTTGGCTTAGCATAGTTGTTGAATGAAACCATGGCTATGAGTGAGCCTAGCTAGTTCCTCCTTAGTGGATACACAATCCAGCTCAGGGGTGATCTCTCAGCTGAAAAAACACAAGCTGGACAGAGATCTATGTTTTGGTGGAATGTTGATCTGACATAGCCAGTTGTTTGGACAGCTTCATCTTTAAGATAAGTGTTTTCTGTGATTTACATTATATGCATTATGTGTTTTGCAGTGTGTTAATTCTGAATGATAATTGCCCATGTTAATGAAATGAAATGATTGTCTTAATGAAATCGACATGAAGTCTATGCACAGCATGAGTACGATATTGAATTTTCTGCATAATGAACCATCATATGCCGATGTTAGATATGATGAAGCATTGCTATTTGTGTGCTTGCAAATATGTTTATTTCCGTTGTGTTTATATTGAGTATGAGACTGCACACAGAATATTTTAATTGTTATGGGTTTATGAGTAATGTATCGGGTTGAGATTGTCAAATAAGCCCAGTATGTCAGTCATGTTTTCCCTCCCTTGCAGCGGATTGAGGGAATGGGAAATGACAAGCGCCCCCAAGAAAGGGGGTTTGGGGGTGTAGCCCCCCAGGAAAATTTTTGGGGCTATTTTCGCACTAGTTTTCAGGCCCATGGTTTTGGGTAACCCATGGTATTTTCCCATTGTATTTCCCTTATAAAAGAAAGACATTGTAACATGTCTATGGTGGATGTATTAGGTTTTATGCATTATAAAGATCTCTGAGATCGGAAGAGAGACTGCAAGACAGTGAGGAGGAAGTGCAGCGGTTGTGCTGCAGGTTGTATCCCTTCACTTTGTTGGACAGAATAATAATAAGGACTGGAAACTTCAGTGTGGATGTAGCCCAATTTGGGTGAACCACGATATATCTGTGTCTCTCTTGTAATGTGTGTGTGATTATATTTTCATTTCTGTTTATTGTTATTGCTCTGCAATACTATTTTTCTAACAGCTTAAGCATGCCCGCAAGGTGCTTGCCAGCATATGCCCATGAAGAGCCAAGGGGCGTAGGGTTGTTTCCCACATAGGGAGATCCCAGATGTATGAAGCCCACAGACCTAAGAAATCCAAAGAAATATTTTTTAATTAATTAAAAAATGAAATAAATAGAATCACAACTAAAATATTAATAATCAGATTTGAAGAGGCACGATAACAAAAAGACATGAGCATAGTTTGAAGAGATGCAAGGTTTGAAAGATGAAGAATATATATAGCAAATGTGTTGAAAATTGTCTTAAAAGTATGTATTTCTAAATCAACGATCATCGATCCATCGACACAAATGCATGAGTTGACCTGTGCATAAAAAGCCAAGAGTCGTTGGAAGCTGGCATTGATTTGGCGGGTGTGCAAAGATAGCCATATGTCATCGATATAGAGATGAAAGTGCATAGAAAATTAAAAACACGTCGATATTTCCACGGTTTCTCCACCATGATTAAAAAAAATGAAAACACATCTTAAATTTCGTTGTATTAATCCACGAATGTTCAAAACGTGGAAATATTTTGTAGAAAAATCCGCCCGAATGTACTAGTGTTGGAAGAATTTGGAAGAAAAAAAAAGGTTACAGAGGGTATTACATGGCCTCTGAAGGCCATCATGGAGGCAAGGGGACATGACAGGTATGGATCATATTCCTCCATATGGTAAGGATTTTGATCCAAATCTGTTGAAGCCATTTGAATAGCTTGATAAGAAAGCTCTATGGCAGAAAGAGGAACAATACTCTCTGTTTCATTATGTTGCATAGATGTTGGTATATTTCCATTACTCTTTTCAACTAAGATGTCATGTTTGGAGTTTCCCTCTAATGAGGTGGAGACAAATTCTGGTATGGACTTCAAATTTTTTTTTAATGGAAAGTATACTTTTGATGTAAAAGTGAAAATTGGAGTAGTGCTAGGGGTCAATACCGGTGGTGTAATTGCGAAAGTTCCCATGAGGGATGAATATTTAAACCTTCCTACCCCAATATCTTGAATCACCGTTTTCGAATCCCCTACAAAAGGTATATTTGAGTGGAGACCAATTTGAGGTGTGTAGTAGTCTACTTGATCGATCGTGACAATCTTCCCTCGGTGGGGGAACTGAATAACTCGGAATACTTAAGACACTACAACCGTCATCTTATGTATACAACTACGCCCCAATAGAAAATTGTAATCTATGGGCACGTCCACTACCTTAACATCTAATTGAATTGTCTTACCTCCTAGTTCAACTGGGAAAGCCATGATAGGTCCATGAGGTGGGAACGAGTGACCATCAAATGCTTTGAGTATTGTATGGGATGGTACTAGGTTGGGTGATCCCAAATGTTTCCAACATGCTAGTGACATGACACAAGTTGAGGCTCCTTCATCCACAATGGTTCAAAAAATGTTCTTACCGTGTGAAGTCACTTTGATCTTAAATATGATTTGTGATGGAACCCTACATGTGGATTGTTCTAAGTCAAAAGTTATCAAATTGTTGTCATATGGATCAATAGCATTGATAGCAGACAATAGTTCCTTTCATTGAGAAAGGAAAATTTGCAATACTTCCAAGGCGGATATTGCACAAGGATCTTGAGCTAAGTCTTCAACAACATTGTTGTTTTGAGAAACTCGCGCATTAGGATTATGTGTTGTTCTATAGAAAACCTCTTTTGGAGGTCGATGTACTATGTCTATGGTTGGCTTCTCAATGGTTAGAGAACTAGTAGGATGAGATCCAGTCATTTCTATATCTTTCGAAGGTATGTCATAAGAATGAGCCCTTGTCTGAATGTTTATTTGATATTCACTAATCATGAAGATATTAGCATTGGGTGGATTTCTCCCTTGCGGGGGGTTTTCCTGGTTTCCTCTTAGTGGAAGTACTGGCACCACAGCAATCATCTATTGTTGCTAGGGGGAAAGCTTGAGTTAGGACGGAAGGTTTTTTCTTCCCTCCTCGTTGTGCTAACATTTGATCAATATCATCCATATGAGGAAAAAGGTGAGTAGGATGATCCCCTTGGAAAATTTTGCAAGGGTATTTGTTTTTCCGGTTTTCCTAATTGACTCCAGTAGGATTATTCACCTTAGGTTCATATCTCATTTCATAATTAGCATTCGGATTCTTCTTTTGTTTATTCTTTTTTCCTTTTGGGTCCACAGTTTGAACCATAAGTACTTAAGAAGTTTGGGTGGGAGTTGCGGATTGCTGTGTTTCCTAGCTAGCTGTGGGTTGCGAAGTCGAGCCGACACTTGTCCAAATTGTTGGGTAATCTGTTCAAGTTGGTTGATGGACCCAATCACACCATCGGTATGAGGTCCTTTCAGTGTCCTAGCTAGATCAACATTCCAAGGAATATTACATCCAAAAATATTGGTTACTTCCTGGATTTGTTTCATTCCACTACGCAACATGATGCATGCATGGATTGCCCCCTTGTAGAAGGTATATTCCAATAAGATTGGTTACTTGGTGGAACATTACCATTCCATTGCAAGATAGGATTAATGGGTGGATTTCCGCCTTGCGGAGGTGGGCCCCAATAATATTGGTTACTTGTCGAAATATGACCACTCCATTGATTGTTTCCTTAGTTTTGATAAGCGTTCCAAGGTTGATTTCCCCCTTGCGAGGGTGGTACCAAAGAATATTGGTTATTTCCTAGAAATTTCCTAGTCCATGGTGGAATGGGGTTGATAGGTGTATTTCCTCCTGGTGTGCTACCTATTGGGGGTATGGGATTTCCCTGAGGATTTATAATAGGAAAATTTGGATGATGACTTATCGAGGCATTTCTACTCACATTTTATAATGCCTTATTTTGACATTAACACCTAAATTATTATTATATGTTGTATTTGATTGATTATGAGACTTCATCGGTATGACGAAACTATGGACAAATGGTTCTATTATTTTTCCGATATAGATATGTGTGTGTGTGTGATGTTAGTATTGTGCTCATTATTCATGTTAAATATGTATCATGTGTTAATTATATCTAATACATGCAAATTACTGAATGATGGGTAGGTGGATACCGATAAAGTTATATGTTGGATAAATGAATGTACGCCAGGTGCATGGCAAATAAATGAATTTATTGTTGTTGTGTTATGACAAAATGTATGTGTACATGTTGATGATTTATGCACAATATTCTAGACTCTATGTCAGAGACTAACTTACAGGTTAAAAGGCTAAGTAATAGCTGGATCCTACGAGGTGAGCCTCGTGGACATGGAATTCGAAATATAAATGGTATGCGAATGATGCATTATTTACTTTTGAAAGTTATTATTATGTTGTTTATTATGATGTATGTGTGGGGTAGGGTTTCGGGAAACTCAACCACTCAGATTGGTTATACAATGACAAAATGAGTACAAGTGCAACGCTGTTATTATGTTGGGTAGACATAGTCCCTTGTTCCATTAGGGGGGTGGAGGTTTTACCCATCGTTTATCCCCGAAACCCAGAGTCATGGGAGGGATGTGCTACGGCGTGCTCCCCAAGGTGTGTGATGATGACTGGTAGTTTCCTACTGGGGAATCTTGGTCGATGTAGTCGACACTTTCGCTTACGGGTTCTAGCTAGAGCCGGTCATGGCTTGCCACTTCAGGGTAGTCCAGCAAAGGACAAGATAGGATGTGGAAGATAGTCAAGATTAGGTAGATGATGTAGGTAGATAGGTGTAGATCAAAGTCAGGATGGAAAAAAGATGTAACTGTGTGTGTGGGAAAAAGACCTTAATTGATTATGTGTCGTAACTCGGTAATATATGAATTGTTGTAACTTAATAAAATGCAATTAGGTAAAAGACGACACCTTGCAAACTATGTTAAAACATGTGTCAGTAAACAATAAGTTTCGTGATTATGATTGGCGTGTGTGAGTTATTACTGTTAGTGTACTTCCACGAGATATGTAAGCAGTAGCTACGCTTACATAAATCGCCTACATATTTATAAATTGTGTGAAATATTGTTGAATAATAATGTTAGTTATTGTTGATTAACAATTAATTATTGTTGACCAATGTTAATAATGTCCATTAAAGTTAATAATGATGATTAATGTTAATGATGTAGATTAACGATTAATTACTGTCGATTAAGGTTAATAATGTTTATTAATGATTAATTATTGTCCATTAATGATTAATTAGTGTTGATTAATAAACATAAAATGTTAGAAATAGTAAAACAATACATCATTACAGAGTGAAATAGCACACTTATTACCAACATGTAAATGATATTTTTACAGGTTTTTACAGTAACTAAACATGAAATCAGAAGTGAAAACATTGACAAGGTATGAAACAGTAAAAGAATAGATTGTATTAATTATACTTAAACTGAAAAAATTAGGGCTGGAACCATACACATTTGGAGCATAACCTCAATTGGAATTATTGTTCCATGGTCCATTGGTTCCGCCAAGAGTATTAACATTCCATGGTGAAGGGTTTCCCCTAGAAGTAGAACTTGGAAAAATGTTAGAGATACCAATAGGATTTTGGTTTAATCCTTGATTATTTATACCTTGATTAGCCAAACCATATGGAAAACCCACATTTGGTAAGGTACACCCTCTAGTACGGATCCCTATAGATGAAGTGGTCGTACTTCCGGGATTGGAACCCGAAACTGTACGAACTACCACTGAAGTGTTGGTTGAACTTGTGCTAATAAAAGTTATACTAACTGTTGGGATTGATGTAGAAGTCAAATTGGAAATATTACTACTTCCAACAACTGTTCGATGTTGCGATGATGTAGTCCCTTGCGCTCCTCATGAATCCATAGGGTCATTTGTTGAATTTTTCATATTTGTCCAATAACTAAAAAAAAGATTGATGTAATCTAATGAATCACTATTACGAATAAAAAATTCCTGTGGCTCGGGGAAGACCATAACAGACAGATGACTAACAAAAATAAACTCAATTCCCAATGCAATGCTATATAAATGAAAATGATAAGATAAGGAGAATAAGAACAACCTTCAAGCGGATGTTCAAAGTAGATCCTCGTTGATCTTTCAATCTCTACACTTGACCCTGCAGATTAGTCTCAACAACAGATACAAGTAAGTGCATATAATATATGAAAGACATTAGCATAATCAATAGCTTGGTCCATTATATAATAAGCAAATGTAACCCAATGTAATTTATACAACATTCACAAGATCAATTGGACAAGAAAATGAGTATTTCATTAATAGTATCAAGAAGTACATGATATAACCTCTTGCCGGCAACCAATCTGAACCAAGAACTAGGTCTCTCCACTTGTGCCTCCACCACTTTCATCCCCCATGAAATGGAAAAAGCAAACTATGAAAGGAATTTGGGAGGTGAACATAAGAAGTTCACCATAACAAGGATTAATGGATGTAGACTCAAGTCACGACAAAAATCCAGTAGAGTTACGACGCTTTCTCTTTCTCCTCCTTCCATGTACCATAAGAGCTTAATATTTAACCTCCCAAAAGGTAGGTGATAGGTCAAATCAAGTTGTTTCGGGAGTACATGGAAGGCCAAAGGTCACCCTAAGACCACTTTTTGGAGTAAAAAGTAAATTTCTATTGTTTTTTACAATTTAACTAGGTGTATGCTAGCTATAGTGGAACAACCTGTGTGTGTGCTGGATATAATGGAACAACTAGCATACAAGAACAAAAATAAGAATTAATGTGTTCCTGGAGAATAAAATGTGGATCTAAGTCTATAAAATGAGTATTGAAGGCCAATCAATGCTGATGCTCACAAGGTGGAAAATTACCCTGTAACAGATGCCCCCTAATGTGTGAGGTCAGAGAAGGTACTACGATGGCCAGAGTACATTATAAATATCAGAAGTGGAGTGATGGAGACACAAATGGAAGGAGTAGCCCACTCGTCATAACACGATAATATCTCTTGATACATGTCAGTACAATACAACAATCTGATACAATGGCCATGATAGGCAGTACATATGTCATAAGTGGTATAACCATAACCCATATAGTAAGATATTGTCTCCTGCTGAAAAGGAAACAACTGGTGCAAACTAGAGGTACAAATTGCTGATGTATGAGAAATGAGATCTCATAAGTACAATCACATTCATGTGTAGCATACTGAATGCCACTAACGTCTGGGGTATTCTACGGTGCAAGTCCCATCAAGTGAATACAGGTTTTGAATTTGAACCTGATGTGAGATCGTCTGATTATCAGTCAATGATAAATATCCTTAACAGTCGCGAGATAACCCACCAATAATGAAAATAGGCATCAAGGCACATAGTACAATCATCAAATTGTGAATAGATGTGTTGATTTTGAAAACTAGGATGAATCCATCGATCAGGGGACATTGATGTATTCCCAAAACTATTGATGGCGAGAGAACCTACCACTAATGACTGCAAGCCTCAAGGTACTCAACCGAATCTAAGTATCAATTCCTGAATAAATGATTTGAAGTCTATGGAACGAAACTCATTGGAGGGAGGGCATTAATGCATCCCCCATCAAACAGCACGAGGTAATTGCTATGCTGAAAGATTTTGAAGAACTCAGATGAATAGAACTGACTCACTCAATAAGGATGGCCGACATGCAATAGTCAAGAGATCTGAGGAGTGGCCGACTCTGGTTGTAGGACTTCCTTTGAACAAGACCACGAGTAGGTGGATAGGCTTAGGTAGCATAGACATGAGTACTAGATGATAATAACATTGTGCAATGCAGGAGGCATCAACAAAGGCCTCCATAATGACTGGAAACTTAACCAGCCGATGGAGTAAAATCTGAGAAACGAGTATGGCTCCTAAGGTCCTACTATAGTCCAGACTCATGATGGATGGAGTGGAATGAATGCTCTGTTCAAAGGAGACACGACAACTTCCAACAAGAAGAGGTAAATATTTTTCGTCCGGCTTTTTGGAATATTTTATTTTTTGGTCTTTTTCATATTAGAAAAATTTTGAAAAAGAATAAAATTGCTTATAGTACAACAAGTGAGGGAACGAGTGTCAAATGGAAAGCAAACTAGTCCCAAGTAGTGGAACATATCTATGATCAATGCAAGGAAGCATGTGTAGGATGTGGACACTCGTGGGGGTGTTCCCTCATGGTGAAAGGGTCATCAAATTGCGAAAGGAAAATGAAAGCTTTGCTTGGCTCGAAAGGGAAAGTGCTCAGGCACATGGATGATAATTGAGTAAGCAAGAGTGGGCACAAGGCTCAAGTGGCAAGCAGAATGATGCAATGCAATCACAACTTGAGAAAAAATGGGGGAGTCCTTATGGGAGATGGACAACAAGAGACAAAGTAGAGTATGAGTCTTCATCACAAAGCCATGGCGTAACTACGAAGGACTCCTGATCCTAAGGAGGAACAACAACATCGGCGCTGAAAGACATAAAAAGGTTCTAACTAGGGCACCCATGGTCGGACAAGCTCTATCGCCAAATAATGACACTTCTAGAACATTATGAAAGGTTCTGTGATAGTTACAAAGTGGGGTCACACCTAGGGTTGATGACAAATGGTCAAAGGTTAAATGCATAATGCAGGAGAAAATGACATCTAACCTATATGACGGGTGTAAAATATACCTGTCGTAAGCGCTAAATGGTAAAAAAATCACTCTCATCAAAAAAATATGTTCTAAACAGTACTCCATAACAACATATTAGTCCAATAATAGTTCCAATGGTAAAAACTATAGGAAAGTGGGTTTTAAAAACTATAAATAGTAATAAAAAACTTACAATTACTATTCCATTTTAACATTTAACCCAAATAGTGGTTTTTGGTTAGTTTTCACCTTGGATTTTAGTTGTTGATTTTGGGAGCTACGGGCATCCATTCCACGAGCCATCTAGAGAAGGTTAGTCATCTCATCCTCCTCTTCCATTTCATAGCTTTTATTTCAATTTTTAATGGTCCAATTTTTTTATTAGACTAAACCTACATGTTCTCACCGATGTGCACGGGCTATAGCTTTCCGGATCGCAGGTAGGGCATCCTGGATGCGGCCAACGCGACTGTCCAGGACCGCATACGGACGCGATTGTCCAATTTTTTTCCCACGTACAAGGCCGTGAATGTGATTTTCCCACATACAAAGATAAAAAAATACTTTGTTTTGCCTCCAGTATGGTCCTAGAGTTGAGGGAGAGGGAACATGATTTTGTGGACAGTCAAGTTCACCAAGATCTACCCAAGCAACAAGCACTACAAGCATGCAATCTCTACAAATTCAGGAGCATTAGGGGTTTAAGGGCCCAAAACCAATGGCTCCGTCGATTGATTGATTACTGGGATACAGATGCGCAAAAATTTAACCTGAATGGTCAACCAATATCACTAGAGGTGGAGGATATATATTTTATCACATGGTTGTCTTGTCGAGGGGATGTTGCTAGTCTCCGGTCCTGCCATGTAGGTGGTGGGATCACCATTACTGACTATATAGACCGGTACTGTATTCCCTGTATCCAAAAGGTGGGGAGTCAGATACCCATTGAGGCCATTGTGATCTTGAGCATGAAGATAATAGTGCTCACCGACATGGTTCAATGGCTTTACATCAGGCTTCGAGGCCAGTGATGTTCTACGTAGCAGAGTGCATGAGACCTATAGTGTACGACTGGTGCACAACCTTACTGGTTACCATGAAGAGCCAGTTAACGGAGTACAATATTGGAATGGAAAAGAACTTCGGCATTGGCAGTATACTCTACAGTATATTCTTCGAGAGAGTTCCGGGGCTCAGTCTCAGGGTTGAGGTCCCACTGCAAAGTCTCTGTGATCCAGCCCATACCTGATGGGATGAAGTATTGACGTGACAGGGTGGTGGCCAATAGGCATCACCATATTAAAATGAGTTCTTCCACTGGTGGGCTTGACAGGTCATCGCTATCGATGACTACCCATATGAGGGGATAGACTACCGAGGAGACCGCAACATGTTGCTCCCTACAAGGGCCACATTCGGAGACATCGGTATGTTACTCTTTTTTTGTTTTGTGTATTTAATTCTTTGGGATTTTTTATTATATCTGAAATGCAAAAATATTTTTGGTGTAGTATCACATATTAATATACGACTGTTTGCTCGCAGATGCTAGTCCGCGAAGACCAAAGGGCAACCCGAGACATCGTCGTCGAGGCAAGGGTGGACAGGTGGTTGGCGCCGCAGCAGAGCACACACTAGAGACAGTATGGGTCAATCTAACCCACATGACTACCAGAGTACTGCTCATCGAGGTGGATCATCTACCAGAGGCAATGCAACGACATGATGTAGGAGTACTGGGCACCTAGGTGCGATAATTGTGGGTCATAGCCAATGTAATGCATTACTATATTCAGACACATCCTGTCGAGGCAGCTATGATTCCCCGTAGGGCTTAGATATGTCAGAGTCCTTTATTTTTGTATTGGTTATGTATATTTTTGAGAGCTACGAGCTCCAGTTTTGTACTGTGACAACACATTTTGGACTTATTATTTATGAAAAACTATGATTCTACGGTTCTACTATATGTGTATGTACAAATGTGTGAATGAATGTTTATTTGTGTTCTTCTTTATTGATGAGACTGTTACATCGTAATCTTCCACCCTGTGAGCATTAGCATTATTTGGCCTATAGGATCCATTTCAGTGACTCAGATCCACTTATATCCTTTAGAGATACTATTTTCCCCCATTTTTATTCCTACCTGCATGTTTCATCATTATAGCATGCGTACCCGCGAGTTGCATCACTATAGCCCGCGAGTATCATGTAAAATGATAAAAACCACTATTAATTACTTTTTACTCCCAAAAAGCGGTCAGTGGGTGACCTTTGGCTCTCCATCTGCCCGAGTAACGCCTTGATGTGTCCTTTCGCCTACGTTTGAGAGGACTATATATTGAGCACATATGGCTTATGGACGGGAGGAAGAAGAGCATAGCAAGAGAACTCTAGTGGATTTTTGCTCTATCTTGAGTCTGCACTCATTGATCCTTGTAGTTGTGGACCATTTATGTTCACCTTCCAAACTCCTTTATAGTTTGAGTTTTCCATTCATGAAGGATTGAAGTGGTGGAGGCATAAGTGGATTGATCTAGATCTTGGTTCAGATTTGTTGTCGGCAAGAGGTCGGATCACTTTGTACTTCTTCTTGTTCATTAATAGAAATGCTCATATTCTCGTCCATTCATGGTGTGAATGTTATTTACTATATATTGGGTTACATTTGCTTATGATATTATGGACCATCGTTATTGATAATGTTAATGTCAATTATATATTATATGTACTTGTTGGATATTGGCTGTCAAGACTAATTTGCAGATTTCAAGTGCATGTATTGAAAGCTCCAACGGGGATCTACATCAAACGCTTGGATCGAGGTTGGTTACATTTCTCCATTATCTTAACATTATCATTTATAATAGCATTGGTTTGAGGATTCAGTAGATTTCTGGTAGTCATATGTCTGTTGTGGTATTCCCAAGCCATAGTGAGTTTTCTCCAATACAGAAATGGCGACTTCGCTGGGGAAAACATCCATGTTTAGGAAATTTTTTGAGCATTAGTCCATAATTAGAGTTGTTGTTTATCGAAGCTCTATGTCACTGATTGGCCGTTAAGATACACCATAGAAAAATTTCTTTTTCTGAGCCGATGGACTCTTTATTTGCCCATTTTCCTTTCCTCCCCAGCGGGATAGCTTAGCTCAGCTCGCGTATACCCGCCTATGTTTACACTACTGCTCGTGGGTACCCGCAGGTATTCCTTCGATAGTAGCGTATAACTCCGGCTTTTGTTGGTTTATGGCTATTGGTTGTTGCTGGGTTGGCTTTGCTTCTTCCTGAGTCTTTGTTGGCCTCTTTCTTGATTGTTTTATGCCTTGGTTGCGACTAGAACTCTTCATTTCTCTTGGTTGAGCCTTTTTGTTTTTTTACCAAACTTTGGATTTAGCCTCTTGATTTTTTCCTTTTGCGCTCTTTCCTTTGGCAGAATCTTGTTGTTTAGGATCTGCTGGGTTGTCTTAGTGATATTCTCGGCACTTCAGTGACTGAATAGTAGGATTTTGCTTGCATTTTTTCATTCCATTTATATTGAAAAAATACAAAAATATACATTTAGTTTTTTGCATTTTCCTTCTTATTTATAAGTGAAAATACAAAAATATTTTACTTTCATGTACTGCATCTTGCATTGAGTGCTTGTTTCCTTCATTTTAGGTTATGCTTGTGCATCGAAAAGATAAAAGATTGCATCTTTATTTCGGATTTGTTGGTTAATTTTGCATATTAGTGACATTGTTTTATTGGATAGATGAGTCTAGGATTGGACAATTTTGCATACTATTGAGTCTACACATCACTAGTTTCATGATCATATCCCTTGAGTAACCATAGCAACTAAAATTAATGCTTAATCTTAAAATTGATTAGACTGATTTTATTTATAGGGTACACCAACTAGCATAGGTTTAGAGTCTTGAAATAGATCATTGTGAGTTAACAATCCAAGACTACTAGATGAAACTTTAGGTGTCTGACTAGGGAGTGGAGTAATCCATGGGATAGATCAGTGTTCTTAGGAAGCTCTACTCAATCCACAGTTAAGCACGAGGTCACAGGAGGTTGGTTGAGGAGATATCCCTCTGATACCGGCTGAACATGGGAGATATATCTAGTATTTGTTCGTATCTAGGGGTACCGGAGGTTAGTCCTCTTGTGCTTCAGGCTTAGCTACCCTACCCATACGACGGGTCCCACCTGCGACTGTCCCCTTGAGCAATGGTTATATTGCGGTGACCATAGTTTCCTTACCTAGGTATCGCACAAGGTACTTCCAGTGGTTATGCTATTTGTGTCTTGAGTCAGATAGGGATTGGACAGCACAGTTGCGTTTGTGAAGTGGACTTGACCTTGTACACGCAGTGAATCCTGGGTGTCTCTATAATTGATTATGTTACCTCTAGCTATAGTTTGGGAGTCTCAAGCCTCTCCTAGGTGAGACATACCGGCTCCAGTGTCGGGAGCTCATTTAGCCACTTTGTTTGTCTACTCTTGACTTTCATTTCTCTAGGTTTGTGCTTTTGATTTACTATTTTTGATCGATAGTTGGCGTTTAGGGGACATTTTGGTTACATTTTCTCGCCGAAGATATCATGGTGTGGAGCCCTACTCTTTGTCGGTCCCGTCGTTTGGCTTGTTTAAAGCCACTCGAGTTTTCACGCCGTGTTGCTAGAGGACGCCGGAGGGCTCCCTCTGAGTCTTCGGATTCATACGAGACTTACGTCCAAGACGTCATGGCTGCACATCCTGATACTAAGGAAAAAACTTCGACTCCTTTGGGTAGAGTTGACCATACCTCCGATCCCCATACTCCTCGTGAGGAGTGGGGAGGTGATCCACATGAGACTCAACCTGGTTCTATTTGGCCTAATCCACTTGATCGAGATCCATTTGATCCTTCAAATCCAGATAATTATCTTTATGGAATGCCTGACTTACCCGAGGATGAAGAACAGGACAAGCCTTTCATTCCTTCGTTTCGACGTAGTTATAGATACGGGATGCCTGAATCACATAATGACACTACGATCAACCCCACCACACTCTCTTTTGGTATGCCTAGTCATAGTACTGTCGAACCTTCCACTACAGTTGGTAGTCACACTAGCACCAGTCATGGTGTTAGCCATACTATACCCACTGGGGGCACTACGTTGTCCACCCAGACACGTAGTATGGGGACTGGTCAGATTCCTAACAATGCTAATGTTGGAAGATGACCACCTCCTAGGATTACCCAACCTAATCGAAACGTTGTTCGGAACATGACTCACCATCCACCACCTAATACTCGTGTCGCTACTTGTCAACCCAGGACTGCTTTTACGAATGATAATGTTCCTCCCAACCACAGGGGTGGACACATATTGCATACTTTTGTGTCCACCACCACCACTAGTAATGCCAATGTAAAGGGTGGGAATATCTCCTATCCACATGGACATCACGCCACCATCCCTGCTACTAGTAACACCAATGTTGGGGTTGGGAATACTTCTCATGCTTATGGTCATCACACGACTGCTCAAGCTAATCCTAATGCTGGGGGTGAGAACATACCATACCATTACGGTCATTACAACACGGTTCCCACTATGAATAGTACATACATGCCCCATACTCATGGAGAAAACCCTTAATACAACACAGCTGGTGCTGGCCACCAGTATCACCCACCACCCCAATATGTTTCCCAAAACACGCATATACTTGCTTACTCTCAAATGGGTCAAGCAGGAGGAGGTTATCAATCTTATGGCCATGGGAAAGCTTATGGACCGTCAGGTCCTCATTATCAACAGTTTAATCCTCATGGTCAATCTTTCAATCCATCTTATAACACAGTTCTGTTTAACCAACCTTTTTTGGGAGCTTATAATCAAGCTTTCCAGCCTCAGCTCCCGTTCCTTGCACACTTGAATCTCCTAGATCTTTCGAAGCTCACGAATGATCCAGTGTGTCATGACACTAGTTGGCCATCGGTCCCTACCAAGCTCCCTTCAGACATTCCAAAGTTTGAGGGGAAAGGTGGTGAGGACCCAGGAGATCATGTCACGATGTTTCACCTTTGGTGCTCTTCCAACTCTTTGAAACATGATTCCATTAGATTACGACTATTTCAATGCACCCTCATGGGGGCAGCATCGAAGTGGTATGTGGAGTTACATGGAAACACCTATAGGGGATTCAACAAGATTGCTTTGGTTTTCTTAGACCATTTCTAGTTACCAGTTCGTTATGATACTAGTACTGAGTTGTTGTCCACCTTCCGTCAGAATAAGGCCACACATATTTCTGACCACGTTCAAGAGTGGCGTCGGAGGAAGAGATTAGTGAAAGCCAACATTCCTCCATAGTTCCTCTTGGAATCATTCCTTAAGTCTCTACTTCCATACCTTGCTAAGGATGTTTCGATGTCCGACATTGTGACTGAGGAACAAGCTATCTTGAAAATCCAGCAGTTAGATCTACTTTATTCTCAACCTGGCATTTTGTATGACATTATTCCTGATGCAACGAGAACAAGACATGAGCCCACGTCAGTTCCTGGACCACATGCCGATGGCATCGTGGGGTCCGCATGCACTCGCCCTGTAGACTTGGTAGCTAATCAAATGCAAAATTTGTCGCTAAACCAGTCTCCTTCCGGATAGGATCACACCTTGTCCACTTCCACTCCATTGTCTATTGTACACAATCTGCAATCAACAAAACCGTCAGGTAACCAGCAACCTGGTGGTAAGAAAAAGGGGAGAAATAATCGTAGGGGTGGAAACAATGGAATTAATAACAATAGAAATCGTAATACTCCTCGTAAAGAGAATTACAACCCTCCTCGGGAAGGCAGTAATGCTAGCGAAGATCGTAAACCTAGGCGTAAGCTGAAATTCCCTTGCAAGCTTTGTGGGGAGGATCATCTTACTCACTTATGTCCTTGAATTGAAGAAGCATTGAAGCATTTGGCACAGAGCCCGACTGTGTTGAAGGATCCCCTACCTCATCACCAAAACATGGCTTCGCATGCTCCCACCACTGGTTATGGTACTAATGAAATGGCAATGTCTTCTTGTAATACTAGTGGTTCTGGATGTGTGAATATGGTTCAGCCGGAGGTTTGTGTTGCTACTCGTCAACGTGATTATGGTGCACCGCAACCCAATTTGGGGAGTGAGCCTCCCCCTTCTCCTGAAAATTCCTTGCATATCAAGAATCCCTCCATTATTCCGTGGATACCAAAAGGTGTTCTCAAGCGCTCCATGCATAATCCCAATGCTCAAGCCACCCAGAACTACTCCATCATAGAAGATTTGGGCCAAACTCCGTGTGCCATGTCGGCTCTTAAGGTGTTGCAAGCCTATCCCTCTTAGAAGCATGCCCTTTTGAGTGCGTTAGGAGTTTAGGATGGGGGAAATCCTAGTGTTATCAAGTTCGATATTACTGATGTCCAGCCTCGCTTACCTTACCATGTGGCTTTTCAAATCCGGGTGGTTTTCCTTAAGAGCTTCGTCAAACATACTATGGTTGATGAAGGTGCTTCCGCGTCAGTAATGTTGTTAGCTTGTCGGAAAGCTCTTGGATCTCCTCCTCTACTCACGTCTAGAACTACACTCACTTCATTCAACGGTAGATCTTTTACACCACATTGAATTATCCTTTCCCTTGTTGTCTCCTTGGGAGGTAAGTCTGTACCTATTGAAGTCGAAGTGGTTGATGCGCCCATCGACTACAACCTTTTACTGGGTCGGAACTAGATGTACGCTATGAAGGTTGTCGTGTCTACTATATTTAGAGTTATTTGTTTTCCCCATGAAGGCACGATTGTGACGATCGATCAGCTGGATTATGTTGGCACTCCTTCCATAGCATCCATGGGATCCATAGTCCTGCAAGTTTCTAATTCCCAGCCGACAACTGGGAACATGGGTGTTGGAATGTATCCTTCATTGATGGGATCTTTCGGCCTCCCTGCACCAATATCCTTCATAGGAACCATCTCCGATCATGCTCCTTCCTCGTTGAATCATGTACTTTTATGGACATCATACTTTAGTGATCCATGGGATCCACCTCCCACGAGTTTCCCGTCTGGAGACGTTTCGCACATTGGGATGGATATGCCCTTGTCTGCAGTCAAGATTGCTCATCATGTTCAACCAGCCATTGCAGATTCGGATCTCTCTTCTTCATGGATAATAGAGAAAGATCTTGTTATGCTTCCCACATGTTTAGTCGACCTATCTTGTTCACATGGTTTCCTCGATGTTATTTTACCTTCACATGAAGCTTTTATTGAGGCCATGAGTGGTGATGACAAGCCGTGGGGGGATCTTTATCATAGATCTCATTCCCCTCCTACCCTTGATATTATTGAACAAGATGAGTCTAGAATACAGTTTTCCATACATTTTGATCTAGGCATAGTCTCATCTAGCCTTGATTTGACATTTGAGTCTGATGACTCTTTGAGCTCTCCTATAGATCTGCAAATCGGTTATCCTGATGAGTTCGATTCTACTTCTAGAATTTCCAACTCCTGTGATGATGAATTTGCCACTGCGGATTCCTTCACATCCTTTAGCTTTTCTCTTCATTTTGAAGATGATCATTTTGATTCCTTACGTATTGGTACTATCGCACCTTCAGTGGTTAGCTCTACCTGCGTTATGTCTGAGGTTAACAATAGTTAAGTTGAAAATGTTTCTACAGCAGTGACTTGTATTAGATTTTTCTTTACGTACATTTTAGAGATGATCTCAGTACTTATGTTTCTTGGAGACAGGATTTTTAGCTGGACTTATACTCGTTTACTGATCCTTTTCGACATTTGCTTCGTTCATGGCAGGCATATTCAGAACCGTGCATATAGGTTTAGGCCTCCCCATTGTTATGATGCATTTGAACCTATTACTATCCAAATTTGCAGACACCCCTTGAGTGTCCTTATCTTGCTCATGTTCCTTGCATTATGCATAGCTTTGTCCCATGCACTTGGAACTAGTCTCGCATGTCCCTGACACTCGTCTGCTCTCAATACGAGCATTCTTCCATATCTCCTTTGAGCTCGTTAAAAATAGTAAGGAGGTCATGAGTTTACTTTTTTGGGCTTGTTAAACCTTTACGGAAAATATTTTTATAAGGTCTTTTTTAATCCCTTGTTAGAATTTTTCAAAATCAAACAAGATTGCTGAGTATACTTGTTATTTTAGACTCATTAAAGGATTTGAAGCAACATCCACTTAGGTATAAGTTTACCCCTTTTCCAGACCTTTGTGGATTAATTACGAAAAAGGTATACTCTCGTCATATGTGACTAGAAGAGTTCTTCTCTCATTGTTTTACACTTCTTCCAGTGAGGAGACTAACTTTACGAAAAAGGACTTTCCTCTTATATCATGTTGTGATTGCATTGCATCATCCTGCTTGTCGCTTGAGTCTTTTGCCGGCTCCTGCTTACTCAATTGTTAGCCTGGTGCCTGAGCACTTTTCTCCTGTCGAGCCCTGCAGAGCTTATATTTGCCCTTAACAATTTGATGACCTTTTGACCCTGAGGGAACATACCCCCAAGTGTCCACATCCTACACACACTTCCTTGCATTGAGCATAGGTATGTTCCACTGCTTGGGACTAATCTGCTATCTATTTGACACTTGTTCCCTCACTTGTTGTACTATAAGCAATTTTATTCTTTTTCAATCTTTTCCCAAATATGAAAAAGACCAAAAAAATAAAATATTCCAAAAAGCCGGACAGGATTATGGTCACTATTTCTTGTTGGTAGCTGTTGTGTCGCCTTTGAACAGAGCATTCATTCCACTCTGTACATTATGAGTCAGGACTATAGTTGGGCCTTAGGAGCTGTACTTGTTTCTCAGTTTTCTCCACTGATTGGTTAAGATTCCAGTAATTATGGAGCCCTCTGTAATGCCTCTTGCATTGCACAGTTTATGTCGAGTCTATGCTACCTAAGTCTATCCATCTGCTCATGCTCTTGTTCAAAGGAAGTCCTGAACCAGTGTCGGCCACTCCTAAGATATCTTGACTATTGCATGTCGGCCATCCTTATTGAGTCAGTATGTTTCACCCAAGATCTTCCAAATCTTTTAGCATTGCTGGTAGCTCATGTTGGTCGATGGGGGATGCCTTAATGCCCTCCCTCCAGTGAATCTCGTTCCGTCGACTTCAACCCATTTATTCTGGGACTTCAGGATTAGAGTTCATTTGATTACCTTTAGGCTTGCAGTCATTAGTGGCAGGTTCTCTCACCATCGACAGTTTTGGCAATACATCAATGTCCCTTGATCGATGGATTCATCCTAGTGTTCGAATTCAACCCATTTATTCACACTTTGATGATTGTGCTCTATGCCTTGATGCCCATTTTCATTATTGGTGATTCATCTCGCGTATGTTAATGGTATACATCATTGACTGGTAATTAGATGATGTCTCATCAGGTTTGACCCTAACTCCTTTATTCACTTGATGGGACTTGCACCGTCAAAGACTTGTGTAGAAGACCCCAGGCGATTGTGGCATTCAGTATGCTACATATGACTTTGACTTTACATCTGAGATATCACCTCTCAGATTTGAATAGTTTGTACCAGTTGCCTTCTTTTTAGCAGAAGACCATATCTTACTGTAGAGGGATCATGGCTATGATCACTTATGACATGTATCCATTATATACTGCCTATTTCATGGCCATTGTATCAGATTGTTGTACTATACCGACATGTATTCAGAGATACTATTGTATTATGACGAGTGAGCTGCTCTTTCCACTTCTGTCTCCATCACTCCACTTCTGAGTTTTATAATGTATTTCGGCCATCGTAGCATCGGTCTCTGACCTCACACATTAGGGCGCATATGTTACATCGTAATCTCCCACCCTGTGAGCATCACCATTATTTGGCCTATAGGATCCATTTTAGTGACTTAGATCCACTTATATCCTTCAGAGATACTATTTTGCCCCATTTTTATTCCTACCTGCATGTTGCATCACTATAGCACACGTACCCGCGAGTTGCATCAATATAGCCCGCGGGTATCAAGTAAAATGGTAAAAACCACTATTAATTACTTTTTACTCCCAAAAAGCAATCATTGGGTGACCTTTGGTTCTCCATTTTCTCGAGTAACACCTTGATGTTCCTTTCACCTACCTTTGAGAGGACTATATATTGAGCACATATGGCTTATGGATGGGAGGAAGAGGAGAATAGCAAGAAAACTCTAGTGGATTTTTTCCCTATCTTGAATCTCTACTCATTGATCCTTGTAGTTGTGGACCATTTATGTTCACGTTCCAAACTCCTTTCTAGTTTTAGTTTGCCATTCATGGAGGATTGAAGTGGTGGAGGCACAAGTGGATTGATCTAGATCTTGGTTCAGATTGGTTGCCGGCAAGAGGTTGTATCACTTTGTATTTCTTCTTGTTCATTAATAGAATGCTCATATTCTTGTCCATTCATGGTGTGAATGTTGTTTATTATACATTGGGTTACATTTGCTTATGATATTATGGCCCATTGTTATTGATAATGTTAATGTCAATTATATATTATATGTACTTGTTGGATATTGGCTATCAAGACTAATTTGCAGATTTCAAGTGCATGGATTGAAAGCTCCAACGGGGATCTAGATCAAACGCTTGGATCGAGGTTGGTTACATTTCTCCATTATCTTAACATTGTCATTTATAATAGCATTGCTTTGAGAATTGAGTAGATTTATGGTAGTCATCTGTCTGTTGTGGTATTTCCAAGCCATAGTGAGTTTTCTCCAATACAGAGACAAATGCCAATATAGGACATAAATAGCATATGCATTAGATACATGTCTAAAACACCTTGGAACATGAAAGTATGTAATGGAAACAAAATGACTCTCCAAGAGTCTTACCCTTAAGAATATCCGTAGTAATGTAGGGTCCCTCACACAGTATCGACCATTCAATTGAGACACAACCAGTTGCGAATCCAGGCAGACTTCTAAAGACTGGATACAATGCGAAATGGCATCACGAAGTTGCTCAACAACGGCACTATACTTAGCCACATTGCTGGATGTAGGACCGAGACAAGCACCTCCCGAAGACACAATCTGATGGTCAAGTGAACAAATAACCCACACAAGAGAAGCGAGTCTCTGTGTGTGATGTGTAGAACCATCTGTGAATCCTAAGAACACAAGAGATTCTGTTGACATCTGTCAACCAAATGGAAGCGAATCAGTAGACTCAGACAACCAAAAGAAATCTAAACTATGTATAGAAGGAACTATACAATATTGTACAAAAGTATTAGCTAGAGCTATAAGCTCAAGCATAATACCGCTTGAGGTAGAGCCCATTTCTAGGCTCCTTCAAGCCATTCCCCTCATAGTCTTCCAATTCGTAGGCTCCTTTCTCAAGGACATGCCTCACTATGTAAGGACCGTACCAAATGGGGTTAAACTTGCCTACCACTAGGGGTTCCTTAGCTTGATCATACAAGAGGACCAAGTCACCTTTAGCATATTGTTGGGGACAGAAAGACATATCATACTGAACCTTAACATGACGTTTGTTGGAATCTATAGCCACAACGACATCTCTACGCTGCTCGTCAAACTACTTAAGGTGGATCAAACGTTACTCAACATCTGTGGTGTCAAGCAGGAGCTCTATGGCTAATTTCAATGAAGGGATTTTGCATTCAATCAGAAATATAGACTCCACACCATGTACTAGCTGAAATGGTGAGAAACTGGTGGTAGTCTTAACTGCAGTTTGATATGCCCACAAAGTAGGATATAACATGATGCCAATTAGTCCTACTTTGCTGGATGGTTCATTGGAGAATGGTCTTTAAGGACTTATTGACTGCCTCGACCTGACCATTCGCATGGGGGTAGTAAGAAGATGAATGATCTTGATGAAACCCAAGCTTGAGTGACAAATCCGCCATCATTTTGTTTTGGAAGTGACTACCATGGCCAGTGACAATCTCTTTCGAGATCCCAAATCAAGCAATAATCTGATTGAACATGAAGTGGGCTGTAGTAGCACCGTCGACTTTTATGGTTGGCATGGCCTCATCCCATTTGGAAAAGTAGTCCACGACCATAATGATATGGTGATGATCCCAGCCGAAACTGGTTTGGAATCCATGAAATCCACTCCCCACTTGGTGAAGGGACCAATGGTGATGACCAGATGAAGGGGTATAGGATGCGAGTGTACATTTCGAGAAAACACCTAGCAAGGGTGACATCTCTTCACGGTGCTCATGCAATCTTTAAAGATCGAAGGCCAGAAGTAACTAGCTCGCATGATATGTTGGGATGTCACAAGCCCATATAAGTGACCACTGTTAGGATATTCCTATACTCCATCCTAGTCCCACCAGTATTTTGATCCTTTACATTTTCAGTCATGCATGCACTTTTAGGGTTTGCATGCATTCTAGGGTTTTCATGCATTTTGCATGCATCCCAGTCATCAGTCCAGCACCTAGCCCTCAGTTAGCCAGCCCCCAGGAGCTTCTCACTATTCAGTTTTAGCCCTCCAGTTGCTTAATGCGCCCTTCTTCCTTGATTTTAGGGAGCAACTCGCCCTCCTTCACCTACCAGTCCAGTTGTCACTCAGTTACACTCAGTTACAGTCAGTTACAGTCAGTTACACTTAGTTACACTCAGTTACACTCAGTTACAGTCAGTTACAGTTAGTTACACTCAGTTACATTCAGTTACATTCAGTTACACTCAGTTACATTGAGTTACACTCAGTTACACTCAGTTACATTGAGTTACACTCAGTTACACCTACCAGAGTTAGTTTGACTGATGGTTGACAGTTACTTGAGCATTGATGACTCCACTGATGATGATGAAGACTTCCAGTTGCGCTCTGATGATCATGAGGACACCTAGTTGTGCTCCGATGACACTCCAGTGATCCTTTGATCACTCCATGAAGGCTAATTCGAATTGCCACCTTAGGCATTCGAATTCCTCATGCATTGTATTATTTATATGTCCATTTGTGATTAATAACATAGTATGACCGAAGTATTATTGCTTCTATCTGAGTTCTACTGTACCATATTATTCTGTTGCTCATTATACTGCATGTATCACTCTTCTTCTATTTTCTTGCTTAATCATAATTATTCTCTTGTGAGATACATCATCTCTTAGATCTGCTGTGAGGATTTTCACATGGTATCAGAGCATGTTGAGAGTATTGTTTATCTCCATTCTTGAGAGTTTTTTGCAGGTTATTACCAAGATTTCGAGTGCAGCAGTTGTAGCAGAATCTGCATTTTTGCAGCAGTAGCAGTTGCAGTTATTCTATATTGTTTTTGCAGGTCTTCTACAACTTCAATGAATTTAGAAGAAATTACTCCTCTTTCTCCATTCAACTATGATGAATGGAAACCAAGAATGATAGCATATTTGAAGAGCCATGATCTCTTTGATTGCTATTTTGAAAGAGAGTTCGAATCCTCTACAAAGAAGATTAAATGGTTGAATAAAGGTGACATGCACATTGGAAGAATGAAGCTTACTATGACTGATTACATATTGTACCCGACCATCTTTGATATTGAAACTCCAAAAGAGTTATGGGCTCATCTGGATGAAAGATTCGGCAAAAAGAATGATGGATTTGGTCCAAATCCCTTCAAAAGCAAGCAAGTTGATGCATTCGCTCCACTTGATGGTCTCTCAGATCATGATGCATTCGCTCCTCCTGATGGTCTCTCAGATCATGTTGCATTCGCTCCCCTTGATGATCTCTCAGATCATGAACCAGTATCATCTCATATTGAAGTTGTTGACAAAGAACTTGCAGATTCTCCGCTCATGCTCAAACATTCTTCTCTTTCTGTGCCAGTTCACACTCTAGATATTGCAGAAGGTCCTAAATCCTCTCTTGCACCAGAGTTTGTTGGTTTGCATCATGATCACATGATTATTTCAGAGGTAACATCAGCTATTGGAGGTAATGCATTCGCTCCTCTTCAGCAAACATCTCTTATTTACTACTATATGATCATTAGCACATGCTTTCAGAAGGTTATTGAAGAATATGGCCATTGCCACCCGCTTGAGATAATTTCTCATGCATATGATAGTTTTGATCTCACCCTCGCTGGTTCAAAGGAGATCTCAAGAAACTGTTTTGAAAGTCTTAAATCTGATTTTGATTTCAAGCAAACATGTAATAGTTCTTTTTGGCATAATCTCACCCATGGTGGTTCGAAGGAGAAGACAAAGGACTATATGCACATTCAAAAATTTGATCCTACCTCAGCTGATTCGAATCACAGGTTCAAGGATCATTCTAATACTGTTGGATTTGTTCTCATCACATTCGATCTGAAGAGCAAGTACAAGCACATGTTTTTTGAGCATGATCCACTTCTTCCCAAGAAGAAGATACCTCCAGACATATGACCAAGCATCACACATGCTTGAGTTTGGAGCATTTATTTTTATGTGTATCTTACAGTCTATTTTTTGAGGAGGGGGTATGTTTCCCATGAAATTTTCCCACTTCCTTGGTTTATTGATTGTTATTATTCATTGTATTGGGTGACCTTTGGTCTTAGTTACCAGGGCCAAGGATGGATTAAGGGGGGGTGTTAGGATATTCCTATACTCCATCCTAGTCCCACCAGTATTTTGATCCTTTACATTTTCAGTCATGCATGCACTTTTAGGGTTTGCATGCATTCTAGGGTTTTCATGCATTTTGCATGCATCCCAGTCATCAGTCCAGCACCTAGCCCTCAGTTAGCCAGCCCCCAGGAGCTTCTCACTATTCAGTTTTAGCCCTCCAGTTGCTTAATGCGCCCTTCTTCCTTGATTTTAGGGAGCAACTCGCCCTCCTTCACCTACCAGTCCAGTTGTCACTCAGTTACACTCAGTTACAGTCAGTTACAGTCAGTTACACTTAGTTACACTCAGTTACACTCAGTTACAGTCAGTTACAGTTAGTTACACTCAGTTACATTCAGTTACATTCAGTTACACTCAGTTACATTGAGTTACACTCAGTTACACTCAGTTACATTGAGTTACACTCAGTTACACCTACCAGAGTTAGTTTGACTGATGGTTGACAGTTACTTGAGCATTGCTGACTCCACTGATGATGATGAAGACTTCCAGTTGCGCTCTGATGATCATGAGGACACCTAGTTGTGCTCCGATGACACTCCAGTGATCCTTTGATCACTCCATGAAGGCTAATTCGAATTGCCACCTTAGGCATTCGAATTCCTCATGCATTGTATTATTTATATGTCCATTTGTGATTAATAACATAGTATGACCGAAGTATTATTGCTTCTATCTGAGTTCTACTGTACCATATTATTCTGTTGCTCATTATACTGCATGTATCACTCTTCTTCTATTTTCTTGCTTAATCATAATTATTCTCTTGTGAGATACATCATCTCTTAGATCTGCTGTGAGGATTTTCACAACCACCACATGCCCCACTGTGGTAGTCATTTAGCACTATCTTCGCTTATTCATGAGTCAAACAACGACTTAAGATGGAGTCTTTTCCTTGATGATACAAAGTGTCATCAACAATGACATAGTCTTTAGCGTGATGTCTCACACGCCGTCGTTCATCTCGCTAAAAATGCAAAGGGAACTTCAAAGTTTGTAGATATATGATGATATCCCCATACCAAGAGCCTGTTGACACGAGAAGAAATAAATCCTCATCCACGAAAGAGTCTTCATGGATGATATCCTCATCATATCGTGGGAAATCCGACATGAGCTTAGTCAAAACCAAGGATTTCACCAACTTTGCTGAAGCAAAACCAAGATCAAACTCCCAAAGAATCACAATCCACTTATTATACTCCTGCCCAATTAAACATCATGAAAGCATGAACTGAAATGGATTGATGTGTGCTATGACAGTGGTTTTCCTAAGCATAATGTAATGCCATAAATGTTGGACTGCATGAATAGTCACAAGTCCCAATTTCTCAATGTGAGTGTATCTTAGCTCAACGTCTACTAGATTTCAACTAAGGTAGTAAACAACATGCTCTAGGAGCACACCATTCACCTAAACTAAGACCATACCAATTGTCTCTTGAGATGCAGCCACATAAAGCAAAAACTATCTAGCAAAGTCGGGTGGACTAAGCAGAGGGGCCGATACCAAATATTTCTTCAAAGCGTTGAAAGACTACTGGGCTTGCTCATCCTAGATAAATGGAGTGTCTTTCTTCAAAAGTCATGCAAAAATTTTGGTAATACTGGCATAATTCATGATAAAGCGTCGTAATAAAGTGGCTCTACCTTGGAGGCTCTAAAGTTGAATTAAGTTATGTGGGCGAGGAAACCGAAGTATTTCCTCAACCTTAAGAGGATCGACTCTTATACCCTCTTTGGAAACTACGAACCCTAAAAGGAGACCCGTTCTCATGACAAAGATGCACTTGTTGGGGTTCAAATGAACCTTGTAACAATGACATCTTTCGAAAATAAGGCGGAGTTGGTTGCAGTGGTCCACTCTCTTGCGAGAATGGCCAATAAGATCATCCAAGTAATCCTCCACTATACGCTTAAGGTCATGAAACGCATAGGTCATGGCATGCTGAAATGTAGCTCCGACGTTTTTAAGGCCGAAGGGCATCTTCCGGTATGCAAATGTACCCCAAGGACATATAAAAGTAGTTTTATGTTGATCCTAGGTCTTAATCTGGATTTGGTTATGTCCTAAGAAACCATCCATAAATGAAAAAACCTCGCTTCTCACACATGCATCCAAGATCTGATCTATGAATGGAGTGGGGAATTTATCTTTTGGACATACTCGGTTCAGATCTCTAAAATATGTGCATACATGGATGGTTCCCTGCTTCTTATCCACAGGAATAGGATTTGACACCCATTGGGTAAGGGGAATTAGGTAGATGAAACCAACTTTCAGTATTTTTTCCACCTCTTCCTTAATCGCTACTTCCTTCCTAGGATTCACAGCACGAAGTCATTGTCGAACTAGCTTAACATTGGGATATGTCTTAATATCATGTTGAACAATGCTAGGGTCTATTCCTGGCATCTCCTCATATGACCAGGTGGAAACATCCCGAAATTCCTTGAACAACTCAGTGTATATGCGGATCTCATCAGGAGAACAATCAGCACCGATATAAACATTCTCAATCTTTCTGAGTGTATGAGAAATGTTGATCGGTATAGTTGGGGAGATATTAGCCATATTCCCATCTGCATAAATCCCATGTGAATCCAAAGGAGCCACTGGGTGACCAACCTTCTCAGCAAGAGGCGTCCTAAATTATTCTCACTCAATAAGAACAAGGTTGGGAATAAAATAAGAGTGATGATGTAAGTCTTCCCAGGGCCTCTCTCTACCACACATCGCCTCAATGATCACTTCATCTGAAAGAAAAGTACCATCGAGATGATTATGCGAGAAAGATGAGTCGGCTATCGATGCGGGCAACGTAATGGGATATTCCTCCTCTATCCATGAAGAGGAAAGATCTGGTTCTGGAGCGGCTTGTTAAATATCATGGTATGCAAGCTCGGCTGCAGATAGTGTCATAGCCATTCCAATGTGCAAAATGTCTCTAGATGAGGAACTCGCGGATGGTAAAGTTCATGAATCATTAAAGTATGAGGTCCAGAAAGGTACATTATTCAATGGGGATGGCACACTATCGAAAATGGTTCCAATAAAGGAGATTGATGCATTAAAGTCGAATTATCCCATCAAGGATGGATACAATCCTACAACAATGTTCCCAATTTCCGACTGAGAATGGTTAATTTGGGGAACAACAGTTCTCAACGATGCTATGGAATTGGAACTAGGAAAGTCTAGCTGATCAACAGTCACAATTTTTCCTTCGTGGGGAAAGCAAATAACACTAAACACAGAGGACACGATTGCTTTCATTGCGTAGATCCAATTCCTACCTAGAAGAAGGTTTTGTTCGATGGGTGCATCAACCACCTCGAATTCAATAGGCATGGATTTCCCACCCAAGTGGACCTTAAGGGAAGGGAGAATACCGTGCGTTCTATATGACTAACCATCGAATGCTGTAAGCATGGTCATAGATTTTGATAAGCAAGGAGAGGCAAGAGATTTCCAACCATACAATGACATCACTGAGGTGGAAGGACCTTTGTCTATTGGAATATTTTAAGTCTTCCTACCATGTCATTATTTACATTAGATACATTAATTAATATTTTATGGTTAAATCTATGTAATAGACTAGGAAATTGCCTTGTGTGGGCCACAAGGAAACATGAGAGGATAAGAATGCATCCAAGGTGTGATCTACAAGATACCTAGGCTACTTGGGTGCCTTCCTAAAGATTTACAGATAAGTTTAAGGAAGAAAGGTGCACTTGTTAAGAAACTGCTACTTTTTACTGCTTTTTCCTCCATAGGGAAAAGCTAGTCAACCTACGAAAGTGTTTTTTACACCAAAAACTTTCCTTAATGTTATTTTCACTCAAATCTCGTATTTGGCAATTTTTTTGGCCATATTTCACCTGAAGACACTATTTAGAGAATTTGTGAGCTTTTGGGTTGATTTGGAAATTCAACTTGCCACCTACGGGGGATGGGCATATTTAGCAAGTTTGATGATTAGGAGCTTTGTTCGGCATCTTTAACCATTCGATTTTCTGCTGTAAAGTTATTTAATGAAAACCTATTACATTCATATGTTGGCTGATATAATTCTATTCATGAGAAGTTAATACAGAAATCTACTCTTGTGCATAATTTTTGTGTCTCTAACTAGTTGTGTGAGATTTTTCATATGAGAGAGTGTAATTTCTTGATTAGTTCTTGGATGTGATCAGAATTTCACATGGTATCAGAACCATCAGGCTATTCCTTTCATCTATTGTTTGTCTTGCAGGATCCAACAGTCTCATTAAGGGCACATTGATCAATTCACCGGGTGAAATCGATTCTCTACAGGGCGCATTTTGGAATCCAAAAGTGTTCTAAAATCAGTCCAAAAGTTGATGTCAGTAGCAGCAATGGATCATACACAGTAGATCATCCTCACTCCTTTCAATTAATTTGATTGGAAAGCACAGATGGGGATTCTACTGAGGAGCAAAGGGCTCTATAGGGTGTCCATGGCTACTGGAGCTGAGCCAACCTCTGCAGTGGAGAAATTGAAATGGCATAATCGAAGGGATGAATCCTATGGGAAGTTATGTCTCACTACATCTAGAGAACTCTTATTTCATCTTGATGGCCTTAGTTCACCCAATGAAGTATGGTTGAAACTTCAAGAACTGTTCCGTAAAACCGATGAATTGAGAGGCCACCAATTGGATAACAAGCTAGTCTCTTTGAGTCCGTAAAATTTTGATAATCTACAAGACTTCTTCTCCAAATTCAAGTCTCTTGTATTGCAGCTGAAGCAATTTGGTATATACAAGAAAGATGAGCAATTAGTTTTGGCCATTCTCTCCATGCTTGGCCCCGACTATTCAATTTTTGTCTCCACCTTCCATTCCACCCAGAAAGCAATTAAAAATTGGAAGAGCCCGTCACTTTCAGAATTTATGGAGTCATTAACTCAAGAACAAGACAAGCTGGTTTTAATGGGAGCCATTAAAACTCCATCCAAAGACCACTTTCTAAATGTTGGAGACTCAAAGAATTCGAAAGGAAAGAAGAAAGGAAACTTCAAGAAGCCCACCGGTGAGTGGAAAGACAAGCAAACTTTTAATGGAGAGTCATCAAACTTCAAGAAGAATCCGAACAAAAAGAATGCAAGGACAAAGTGCAATTACTGCAGAAATGAATTTCATCCTGAAAGCTCTTGCATGAAGAAGACTATCGACCAATTAACTCAACTATTGGAGAAATCCAATATCCCTCTCCCAGAGAGCGCAAGGAGGAAGGATGGAGGATCAAATTCCGATTATAAAAAGAGAGTTCATGCATTGATGGCTAGAACTTCCCAATCTTCATCACTCATCATTGATTCTGGTGCTTCAAGACACATGGTGTCTGCAAGTAAGTATTTTACTTCACTTAACCCTTTCAGTGGTCCGAACATTGTATTGGGAGACAATTCTGAAATTTCTAGCAAAGGAAAAGGTAGCATAGATCTCAAGTTTGGGTCATTTAATAATGTTTTATATGTCTTTGTACTTGCTGCAAACCTATTGTTAGTCTATCAAATGACCCATGCAGGGCTTCCCAAGAGAGTAACCTTTACCCCCAATGATGTTGAAATAGCAGAAATTTCAACGAGAAAAATTATTGCATTTGGTACAGCTGATCATTGTTCTAGAATTTACAAATTCTCTCATTTTGTGCTAAACTCCTCACCTTCTTCTCTATTAACTCATGCCAATGAGTCCAACAAACTATGGCATGAGATATTTGGCCACCTTAATTACAAATACCTTTCCCAACTTCATGAGAAAGAGATGGTTATAGGGCTGCCCAATATCAAATTTTCCAAAGGTGTCTATCAATCCTGCATCCTAGGAAAACACCCTGAGCACAAGTATGGGAGATCTATCATTGAGAGAACCACTACACCATTATAACTTATACACACTAATATATCAGGTCCATTTCCTCATGAGTCATTGAATTTAGCAAAATATATTCTCACATTCATATATGATTTCAGCAGGTATTGTTGGATTTATTTCATCAAGCTTAAATCAGAAGTTTTTGGGTTATTCAAGTTATTGAAAGCCTCAGCTGAGAATCAGTCTAGTAGGCATATTAAAATGTTAAGGTCTAATAATGGCGGTGAGTATGTGAAATCAGATTTTCAGCAATTTTGTGCTTCATCAGGCATACAGATACAACATATAGTTCCATATACACCTCAGCAAAATGGGGTTGCTGAGAGGAAAAATAGATCTCTTAAGGAGATGGCCACATGCATGCTTGAGGAAAAATATTTGTCTCCTAAGCTATGGTCTGAGGCAATAAATTGTGCCACTTATATTCAGAATAGGGTGCTCAAAGGTGTCACTCCCTTTGAATATTGGACAGGACAAAAACCTAACATCTCTCATTTCAGGATCTTTGGCTCAAAGGCTTAGGCTACAATTCTGATTGAGAAGAAGAGGGCTATGCAGCCCCAAAGACAACCATGTTTTTTTGTTGGATATATAGAGGACTCCAAAGCTTATAAGATTCTGAACATGGCCACTCATAAAGCATTCATCGAAAGAAGTGTGCAGTTTGAGGAAGAGCCCTCTCAGAGCGTAGAAATTGGAGATCCATCTTCACTACCGACTAAAGAAGAAGTAAGTGATGTTATTGATAATTTTTATTCTAGTATTTACAATAATGAGGATCGATTTATTGCAGATGCTAACTCACCTACAAGGCCTAATTGGGCTGCAAAAACTTTGCAAGCAGCAGGTGAACTAGCAGGCAACCCTGAGGACCAAAGAAGGACTAGATCACAGTTTGAGACTGTTCTCAATGTGAATGATCCTTATCTTTCTGAGAATTGCTATATGATGATAGATTCTAATCCAAAAACATATGAGGATGCATCACATGATCCTAGATGAGCTATTTCTATGGATGAGGAGTTTCAGTCATTGCAGAAGAATGAAACTTGGGAGCTAGTCAAGCTCCCCACAGGCAGAAAGTTGTTAAGATGCAAATGGATTTATAAGACTAAATGTGTAGCGGATGGTACATCCATTAAGTACAAAGCAAGGCTGGTAGCAAAGGGGTATTCTCAAGTCCAAGGACTTGATTATAATGAAACATTTGCACCGGTAGCTCAGAAAGACTCCATTAGACCAGTCTTGGCAGTGACAGCTTCCAAGCGGTGGGAAGTACATCACATGGATGTGAAAAGTGTTTTCCTCCATGGGGAGCTTGAAGAAGAAATATATATGTAGCATCCACAAGGGTACACATCAGATCCAAACCTTGTTTGTAGGTTGAAAAAATCTTTGTATGGACTCAAGCAAGCCCTCAGGGCTTGGTATGCAAATATGGACAGTTTTCTGCTATCACAATTCTATGTTCGGTGTAAATTTGACCCAAATGTCTACATGAAGTTTGTTGATGGTTTTATTATGTTAATAGTGTTGTATGTTGATGATTTGCTGATCACAGGTGATAGCACTGAACAAATAGCATCACTAAAGACCACAATGCACCAAGCATTTTCCATGAGTGACTTGGGAATTCTTAAGCAATTTTTGGGGCTTGAGATTTCTCAAACAAAAGAAGGAACCAAGGTATGTCAGTCAAAGTATGCTTCTAATCTGTTAAAAAATGTTACAACGTAATCTTCCACCCTGTGAGCATCAACATTCTTTGGCCTGCAGGATCCATTTCACTAACTCAGATCCACTTTATATCCTTTAGATACTATGTTTCCCTATTTTTATTCCTACCTGCTTGTTGCATCAGTATAGCAGGCATACCCACGAGTTGCATCTATATAGCCCGCGGGTAGCATGTAAAATGGTAAAAATCACTAGTTAATTACTTTTTACTCCCAAAAAGCGGTTATTGGGTGACGTTTGACCCTCCATCTACCCAAATAACGTCTCCATGTGTCCTTTCACCTACCTTTGGGAGGACTATATATTGGGCACATGTGGCTTATGGACGGGAGGGGAAAGAAGAGCAAGAGAACTCTAGTGGATTTTTTCCCTATCTAGAGTATACACTCATTGATCCTTGTAGTTGTGAACCCTTTATGTTCACCTTCCAAACTCCTATCATAGTTTGAGTTTGCCATTCATGGAGGATTGAAGTGGTGGAGGCACAAGTGGACTGATCTAGATCTTGGTTCAGATTGGTTGTTGGCAAGAGGTTGTATCACATTGTACTTCTTCTTGTTTATTAATAGAAATACTCATATTCTCATCCATTAATGTTGTAAATGTTGTTTATCTTACATTGGGTTGCATTTATTTGTTATATCATGGGCCTTTGCTATTGATGATGTTAATTTCATATATATATTATATGTACTTGTTGTATATTGGCTGTCAAGACTAATTTGCAGATTCAAGTGCACGGATTGGAAAATCTCAAACGCGGATCTACATCAAACGTTTGGATCGAGGTTGGTTACATTCTCCATTATCTTAGCATTGTCATTTATAATAGCATAGTTCTAAGAATTGAGTTAATTTCTGGTAGTCAGCTATCTGTAGTGGTCTCCCAAGCCATACTGAGTTCTCTCCAACACAGAAATGGCGACTCCACTGGGGAAAACATCGATGTTTGGGAATTTGTTTTTGAGCATTAGTCCATAATCAGAGTTGATGTTTGTCGAAGCTCTGTGTCACTGATTGGCCGTTAAGATACACTATAGAAAACTTTCTTTTTTTGAGCCATTGGACTCTTTGTTTTCACATTTTCCTTTCCTCATGCACGGGCTAGCTTAGCTCTTTCCGCGTAGACCCGCCTCTATTTACACTACTGCTCACGGGTACCCGTAGGTATTCCTTTGACAATAGAGTACAACTTCGGCTTTTGTTGTTTTATGACTATTGGTTGTTGCTGGGTTGGCTTTGGATGATCTTGAATCTTTGTTGGCCTGTTTCTTGATTGTTCCATGCCTTGGTTGTGACCATAACTCTTTGTTTCTCTTGGTTGAGCCTTGTTGGTTTTTTACCCATCTTTGGATTTAGCCTTATTGGTTTTTTCCTTTTGAGCTCATTCCTTTGGCTGAGTCTTACTGTTTGGAATCTGCTAGGTTGTCTCAGTGATCTTCTCGGCAATTCAGTGACTAAATAGTAGGAATTTGCTTGCATTTTTCATTTCTTTATATTGAAAAATACAAAAAAAATACATATAGTCTTGCATTTTCCTTTTGTTTATAAGAGAAAATAGAAAAAATAAATAAAAAATTTACTTTCATGTACTGCATCTTGCATTGAGTGCCTGCTACTTTCATTTAGGCTCTGATTGTGCATCGAAAATATAAAAGGATTGCATTTTTATTTCAAAATTGTTGGGTTGATTGTGCATGTTAGTGACATTGTTTTATTGGATAGATGAGTCTAGGATTGGACGATTTTGCATACTATTGAGTCCTACACATCACTACTTTCACGACCATATCCCTTGAGTAACCACAGCCATTAAAGTTAACACTTAATCTTAAAATTGATTAGACCTATTTTATTTATAAGGTACACCAACTAGCATAGGTTTAGAGTCTTGGAATAGATCATTGTCAATAAACAATCCAAGACTACTAGACGAAACATTAGGTGTCTGACCAGGGAGTGGATGAATCCATGGTATATATCAGTGTTCTCAGGAAGCTCTACTCAAACCAGAGTTAAGCACGAGGTCACAGGAGGTTGGTTGAAAGGATATCCCTCTGATACCGGTTGAACGTGGGAGATATTTCCAGGGTTTGTTCATATCTGGGGGTACCGGAGGTTCGTCCTCTTGTGCTTCGAGCTTAACTACCCTGCCAATACGACGGATCCCACATGTGACTGTCCCCCTGCGCATTGGCTATATTGTGGTTACCATAGTTTCCTTACCTAGGTATCGCATAGGGTACTTGCAATGGTTATGCTATTTGTGTCCTGAGTCAGATAGGGATTGGATAGCACAATTGCGTTTGTGTAGTGCACTTGACCCTGTACATGCAGTGAAGCCTGAGTGTCTCTATAATTGATTATGTTACCTCCGGCTATATTTTGGGAGTCTCAAGCCTCTCCTAGGAGAGACATACCAGCTCTAGTGTCGAGAACTCATTTAGCCACTATGTTTGTCTACTCTTGGATTTAGTTTCTTGTTGTTGCAGCAACACCCCTCCCCAAAATTTTGTACATGTTGGGGCCCCTCCTGTATTTTTTGTAGAAAGTTTGCTTGAGAATCCATCCCAGCCGTCAGTTCTGTTTTCAGCATAAAAATTTACTTCCCTGCTGAACAGCTTGCCGTCAATCCTTCCATGTTTTCCCCATGAGCAAAAAGATAACTTAGTTTGTCCCAAACGTTTTGAATAATTCAGACATTGTCCCGAAACGGCGGGAGTCAAACGTCCAACCTTCCGAAAGGAGGACTTAGATTTTCTTTGTCAAAATCCGCGGAAGCTATTGGGCAAAACCACCCGAAACGGCGGAAGCTTTCGCTCAAGCCTTCCGCAACCACGGAAAGGTTCGAGTTGTTCTCCCGAAACGGCGGAAGCCATTCGGGTAAACTTGCCGAAATAACACGAAGGGATTCATCAACTTCTTCTGAAGTAAAAGACTTGGAAAATTTTCGATCATTGCTTCTGCGGAACGGTTCAAGCTCCGAAACGGCTTAGCTCCCGAAACAGCGGAGCCTTTCACCCAAGCCTTCCGCAACCGCGGAAAGGTTCCGGCTTTCCTCCCGAAATGGCGGGACACATTCGCCTTAGTCTCCCGGAAAACACTTAGAACATTTTGCAACCGTCCGCGGAGAAATTGGAGTTTCCTTCCCGAAACGGCGGGGGAATTCAATAAAACGTCCCGAAACGGTGGAAGCCATTCGGATAAGTCCCGCGGAGGAATTCACGATTCCCTTCCGAAGCTATGAAAGAACTTAGAATTTTTCGGAGAACCATCGCGGAAGCCTTCATCCTTTTGCTCCCGAAACCGCGGAAGCCTTCGGGATACCCTTCCGAAACGGCGGAAGCCAATCGCTTAAACCGCTCGGCAAAGGACTCCGAAACGACCCCGGGTGAATATGCGGAAAAGTATAAGTTTTGCTTCCGAAACGGCGGAAGCCATTCCCAAAAGCTTTCCGAAACTAGCGGGAGCCTTCGCCAAACCTTCCCGAAAAAATCAACGAGACTTTGAAATTTTGGTTTGCGGAAGCTTTCGCAAAAGTCTTCCGAAAATACCGGGAGCATTCGCTATATCTTTCCGAAAGGGCGGAAGCTTTGGCGTTACCCGTCCGCTACGCGGTGGTCTCTCGCGGAAGGCTTCGAGTTTCCTTTCCGCATTAAGCCCCGAAAGGTCGGAAGCTTTCATTGAACCCTTCCGCAACGGCGGATGCGATTCACAAAATGTCCCGCGAATGACGGTTGCACGAAAACCGAGATTGTTTGACATGACCGCTACGCGCGGCGAATTGAAACCCCGTTTTAATCACACCAACTACCAAATTAAAGGCTCACACGTGCCCATTCTTTATAAAATACGGTAGGGGCTCGACCAATACACCATTGTTTTTCCGGCCAACGACGTGCGATACCGTGCAAATCGCTCCAGCTCACCTCGCTCATCCGTGCTCGCAGCCACCTTGCTCAAGCAATCCCCACGGTGCCAGGTAGGATCTTAACCTTGATTTTCACTACTGAGTTGTCTTTTTGGGGAAAACAACGGTTTTAGTGGGGTTTTGACGGACAAAACACCCGTAAAGGGCTATGTTTTGCCCGTCAGGTACAGTGAACGGAGTTTCCATTATACGAAATCGTCATAGGCCTTCGTGAAAACGTTATATTTTATTTCAATAGTGGTGGGTGCGGGCGGTTAACCATGCCCCATTGTTTTTTTTAAACCCCGGGCCGCGCCCCTCGTCTTAGGTGAAGACGTCGAAACCCTATGGGCTTTCCATGTCCCGGGCCGTTAACTCGGACTTAAAACCCTAGCACCCCCCGTCAGCATATCCCCGGCGCCGTTACCTTCGCTCGGACTAAAGTCTCCCGTAGTGACTCGGTGAGTGGCCGCGCGTGACGATAGCATCCATAGCCCTCACCGAGTCAACCCGCATCTCCCCGCCATCAACCTCTCCAACCGCAGCTATAAGGAAAGACATCTCCTTCCGCGAGGCGGAACCGGAAGCCAATTGCTTCCGCGAATCGCCTATCGGTCCGAAAACCAATAGCTTCCGCAACATAGCTTATCCCATACTCGTCTTTTAAGAGCTTCGAATGTTTCAATATGTGTCTTATGATTAAAATGATGTTTTGCTTCCTAAATATTTGCTTCATTGACTTATCTCATTAATGTCAAGCAATGTTACTCTCTGCTAAAACTTTACAGCCTGGTGCTCAAATAATGACTGTGATATGGATGTTATCAGGGATAAAACAAGATGCCGAAAACCGGTAAGAAGAAAGCTAAGATGGCAGAAAAGAAGCCTGCCCCTCCCAATATTGAAACCTCGCTCCAAGACACTAGGTGCAATACTGGTGTCCCTCCAGAAATCAGATGGGGAGACATTTAGAGAATGATCCGGGACCAAGAAATCCCAGATATGCTGCTAGAGGAAGCACCAATCTATCTTAACATCAGAACCTCGGGCATAACTAGAGCCGCTACCCGCCCTGAGATGTTCCCCTCTGCTGAAGTGATCGGGTGGATACTCCAACATGCGGATGCTGAAGGGAGAGTGATAAATGATAGCGGGAAAATGGCTATCGCCTCGTTTCAACCCGCGTATATTGCGGCGGCCTACAAGTTTCCCCGTGTCCAACAAGCTCTGACTGACGAGTGGTTGGGCCAAATGGATAACGTCGAGATGGCCAAGAAGCTATTAAGGGGAGGGAAGCATTTGAGAAAGAAGGGAAATGATGAATATGACGTGCAGAACCTGAGGGCCCCTTTCAGATTGATCGCTTTAATGCTATGCAGAATATTCGGCATGCCCGATGGCACAGTATACAAGATTCAGTGGGTCCCTATTATTCACTATGTGGCATTTCAGGGGACAGTGTTTGACTGGGCCACTATCTTGTCAGATAGTCTGGCCTCAATGATAAGTGCTGCTAAGCCCGGGCTGGCCGTGAAGAAGGCTGAATTCTTCATGTCTTCATACCTAATAGATTGTATCTTGGCCAAGATAGAGTTCCCCGGATTGGGGTGTACATGGGATAGGTCCACAGCCTCGGTCTACATCACATTCAAGATGTTGTGGGCTCAGAATTACAAGCCCAGCTACAAACTCATCTGTGAGGGGTTCATCATGCCCCTATACGAGAAAATGTTCAAGGAAGAACCAGGTTGCCTGTCACAAAACGCTTTGGAAGTCCTTGAGGATTATGGGGACTTCTACTTTTCAGAACAGGGTACCTACTTGAGAATGTTCGGAGGGACTAAGCCCCCGTACATATTTCCGCAGTATGCCACAGACTATGTGGTGCTCAAGGAAGCAGTAAGACAACTCTTCTTGGATGGGATTGGAGCATTCCTCCACAAGCTACACAAGGCTTCCTTTCCCCCCCTACCTTTCTGCATAGGTGCTTACAAGTTTTCAGGGGTGGCCTCTGCCGACGAATTTGTTCAAGAGTTGAAGGCCTTCCATTTCGGTGAGGTCATCTTCCACAGGAACGACAGAAAGGGTAAAGTGGCCGAGCATTGCAAGGGGAACTATGCTAACTTCGAATACTCCCACTACCCCGATGCCGAGGAGGAAGCATTCAGAGGCATCAGCAACATGACTGAGCTACGGATCTGTCGCCAAAGTACTGGAGCGAGCTCTAGCTCAGCCAGAGCCCAGAAGACCACCCAGCAAAAGGAGAGAGAAGCCAAGGATGCCCGAGCTCAGGAAGAGCTCAGATTAAGAGAAGAGGCAAGATTACAAAAGGAAGCCGAGGAAGCGAGAAAGCAACAAGACGCTGAAAATGAAAGACTGCGGAAGGAGGCTGAAGAAGCCCAAAAGCAGAAAGAAGCAGAGGCTGAACGAGCTGAAGCAAGGAAGAAGGCGGAGGAAGAATTGAAGACAAGGGAAAATACCGAGGCAGGTGGGTCCGGGGTGCAAGACATGGAGATAGACACCTCTCAAGCAGGTGGCTTTGGTACCCAAAAGGAAGGAACAGACCCCGCTCAGGAAGTCCGGACCCCACCTATGGAAGAAGACATAGACATCATAAACCGACCAATTGTACCGTACACTCCATCTGGGAAACGTACGGTGTCCAAATGGAATGAGTTTGTTTATGATAAGAAAAGAAAAGCAATGGTCCTCCAATCAGAAGAGAGGATTAAAAGTCCCTTCCATGATGACATAGTTACTCACCGAGAGGTCGCTGTCATGCAGAACACAGACGCAGATCCCATCGCCATGGCATCCGCAGCCATAGCAACAGCACAGGCATCATTTTCCAATGTAGGGGTTATAGTCAAAGAAAATATATTGACAAAGAAGAGAGCACGTACCCTACAACAAAATGTGGCTAATGAGCAAGCCCAAAGAGACCTGGCAGTGAACAAATACAATTGCTTATACGCTGAGCATAAGGAGTTGGCAAATAAGTACAGCTACCTGGAGGAGGAAAAGGACCAGCTAGCACTCCAAATAATGATTGCAGAAGCGGAGAAGAGTGGAGCAGAAGAAAAGGCTTCCCAGCTAGAAGCAGACAAGAAGGCATTAGCTGAGCGGTTAGAGCAAGCGGAAAGCAGAACCTTGGACATGTCCCCCTTCCACGAGCTGTCATGCAATATCCTACAGCAAGTGTATGGCTCTCAAGAGCTAATCACTGAGGAGGTATGCAAACTCAAGGCCATGACGGGTAGACTAAAAGAGGTCAATACGGAAGCCCACAGGCTCAAAGCTAAGAATACCCGTGTCAAGGCAAATGTCATAAATCAGATGGCATGGAGGGAAGGGAAAGGACCTTTCCCCCCGCATCTTCCTTTCAAGGCCGTGGAAGATTTTAATGAAGATATAGCCTTGTTAGAGTTTGGCCGGAACTGTGCCAATAAGATGATGGCCAGTGTGCAGAAAACCACAGATAGAATCAACAACCTATACCAAAAGCTCAAAGGAGTCCATGACAACTGCTCATTGAGTTTCCCTCAGACCCTAGAAGACTTCCCGGGAAAGGAGCAGCGGTTATCTCAACTGAAAGAAGAGCTAGGCGTCCAGATGGAGTACGTGAAAAGCATTGATGTCCTTGCCATGGATGATCTCCAACATTACATCGGTTCATCAACACTTCACAACCATCTGCTGAAGGAAACATATCAAGCTGCTGAAGCAGAAGTACAAAGCATTAAAACAGAACTCGGGAAGAATGTGACTTCTCAGAAAATCCTGTTTCCTGCTACAGCAAACATAATCATAAGAGACACAGGTGTGTGGCACAGCTACATAGAAGAGGAGGTCAGGAAAGCTGCAGCAGCAGCAGAAGCATCAATAGATCCGGCAGCCCCTCTCCCAGCAGCCTCTTCCCCAGCAATGGCAGAAAGTCTGGCCAGTCCCATTCCCCCTTCCCAATTAGGAGCAGCATCAGCAGGGGATTCGAGGGCCTCTTCCCAGGCAGCATCAGTGACCATCAACTTGGGCGACCCTTTGCCAGAAGAGGCTCACGCACAGGAATGAAGAGGCTGAATTCAGTGAGCCACTCTCTGCAGACAAACACGTGCCCAGCAGGGAACGCTTGATGTTAGCAAATTTTCTGTTATGTATATTTTGAATATGTAAGGCGTAAGCCGTGGGACAGCTGTCCCTATTTTTGTCAAAATATTTTTTGTAAAGGAAATGGCCATTTTGGTGGTTGATTATAGTGGAAATTCCTGTAAATGACAAGTGGGGAATGCTAGGTGTCATCCCGGAGGGCAGATTTGTAACTATAAATAGAAGCTAGGAAAGATTAGAAAGGACTTTTTTGGCAGGGAATGAAAATTTTGGGCAAATGATATGAGTTATCTTGTATTGGTTCTGTAAATTGAATTTTCTAATAGAAGCCACGGGAGATGGACGTTTTGCTTGGAATGTTGGGTTGCTTTATATTGGACTATTCTAATGACTGCAATTCTGCAATGTGAGATCATTCTTGACTTCTGAATTATTTCTTTGCGTTAATGATTTTTCCCTCCTCTAGGCATGCGTTCTCTCTATTTTGTGAACAATGAAATGTATTGCTGTAGATTCCTTTGTCCAGATCGAATAGCTAACTGTTCTTTCTTCCGGGTAATCCATGTGGATCATTGTTCATAACTTTAAATTGCTCCTTGCAGGGATCCTTGAGTTTAATTCCAGTTTTATTACGTTTAGATCTGTTTCTTTATTTTGTTACATAGATTAAATAATTTTGCTTTCTTCTGTTTATGAGCAATAGATGCGTTCTTTATTCTTTCGTTTCCCTCTGTTGTCTGAGCAATAGATGCGTTCCATGCTGAATGAGAAGCTACCTTCTCAAGATCTTCATGTGGCTGTAGCTTTCATTGTGAGAAATAATAGCTATCTGTTCTTTGATTACGATAACTGTTACAGCTGATTGCTCCTCCCTTAAGCGTGTTCCCTGCAGGGATAGATAGACGTGTTCCCGTTTCTAGATTTAGACCTGTTTCAACTGCATTTAGATTAAGTATAATTTAGGCATGTGCATCTCATATAAAACACATAAAACCCAAAAGGAAGGTGGATCGGGCCATAACCGGTAAAATCGGATTTAAAGTCCAAAACCACGGTTGCCGGAACCGCTAACCGGACGGATTCCCTACACCAAACGGGAGATAGTCTAATTGGGACCGTCTCTCGGGGAGAATCCCTTTCTGATTGATGCTACGATATCCGAGGCATCAACAGTTTTTGGTGCTAGAAGGAGGGCCTGAAGTGCATGGCTGATAGAGGAAAATCTTCCACGGTCATAGATAACACTGAAAACCCGCTTGAAGAAAACTTTTCAAACAGCCCAGATCTTGGATTAACAGACCAAGAACGCCTCATTTCTGACCCTGAGCCTCAGGATTCTTTGTACGCTGTTCCTTTTGCAGAAATAGAGGACTTGAGAAGACATACTAGATCTTACGTTAGACAGCTAGGTGGTTTAAACGCTGTCAACTTCCTCCCTAAGAAAACTACACCCAGAAAGGAGCCGCAATACACCCGTGATTCAATCCTCGTTCAAAGTTTTGAAGAACTGGTAAATCTGACGTTGGAAGAAATCTCCGGCACTCTTAACAAGGCGGACCAGGAAAATCTCGAAGAAGTCACCACTCCCAAAAGCACTCCACAGGATTCACCCTACAATTCTCCACCAGGGTCTCCGCATCCAAACCCAAACATGGCTGTACCTGCTTGGAGAGCAAGGGGAGCGCTGAACCTAGCTGGACCATTCCATAATCTCCCTAAAAACCCAGAAAAGGTCTTGCCTAAGTACGATCTAGGGAAAGCCATTTCGGCGGAGGATCACCTCAAGAGTTTTTACTTAGCTCTGAACCTTTTGAATGTACAACATGAAGACGTAGTCTGCAGGTTGTTTCCGTACACATTCGAGCCTAAGGTATCATCTTGGTACTTTAGCCTTCAACCCAGGTCAATCTCTAGTTGGGATGATTTCGAAAAGTGTTTCCTTAAGAAATACGGGAACCAAAAGACTGTAGCCACGCTTATGAAAGAACTCTTATCCATGAGAATGGAGAAGAAGGAAAAGGTTCAAGACTTTAATCAAAGATTCACAACACTGTTAAATAACTTTAGTGAAACTAACAAACCCACAGAAGAGTCTTTGATTGAATACTACACAACAGCTCTTGAAGGTCCAATCGCAATGTTTGTAAAGCGATCCAAGAAAACGACCCTGATAGAGAATTTTGAGGAAGCTCGAAAGATAGAGGAAGAGGCTGATAGCATTGCTAAACATGCCTTAGATGTGGAAACAAAACCAGCAGCTAGCAAGAAACCTTTGCTCCTCACGAGAGGCAAAGAAGAGCCATCTACGGATATGGAAAATGTAGTTAAAATGATGCAAAAATTATCTAACAAAATCATAGATCTTGAGAAAGACAAGGCTGCTAGTACATCTAGGAAACCTTTCAAGCCATTCTATAAAAGGAGGGAAGACGGGGAACAGTCTCACCCACCAATGAACACTGCCCCTGTTTTAAACTTGAATGAGATTGGGATGGAAAATTTCTGCACCTTTCACCAAGAACCACACTCGGAGAAGAGCTGCCCTCAATGGATCAATTCCATGAGCTTGGTCATGAACCAAATGTTAGATTCTCAGATCCCAGACCAGGATGATCCTCCAGAAGAGTCAAGCCCTGAGTTAGAGGAACCAACCCCGGACACTACTATGGTGTTGTGGGATTGGGTACCTATGACTGAATTAGTAGAAGAAGATCACGTAGATAGCTCTCCCTCTACCATAAATGTTGCCACTCGCAGCAAGGGCCCAATTGCGGATCCTGTACCAGTCACCATTCCCCATAAGCCTAAAATTTCGAAAGATCCGCCTAGGAGGCATATACCAATCATCCCCCCACAGCCCAAAGTAAACCAAACAGCTGCCAAATAGCCAAGCGCTGACAACACAGTTCAGCCACCTAAAGAAACCATGAACAAAACAGATCAGTCCATTCGAATTGGGAATGAATCCGATATAGGGTATGATATTATCGAAGATATCAAGAAAGTTAAAGCGAACGTATCAATATTTGACATGTGTAGCTTTCCCCATCAACGAGACAAACTACTGCATGTTTTACAACCAAAACCCAGCGCTACATTAACAGATTCTCAAGACAATCCTGAAATTAACGAGGCTAGCATCGGTGGGAAATCCAAATCCCAAACATTGCCATTTCTGCTGACATTCGAAATTTTTAATCACAATGTTCATAACTGTCTGGTAGACTCCGGAGCTTCTTCAAACGTTATGCCACTTTCAATTTGTAAGAAAATTAATGGGCAGCCCGTACCATCTCCAGCTCAAATCATACAATTAGACAGGACTGCTGTCAAGGTTATAGGGGAGATGAAAGATGTTTTAATTAGACTGTCAGCCGACCCTAGAGTCTGTCAATTTATTGACATAATGGTGGTCGATATCCCTGAAGCTTATGGGCTGATTTTGAGTAGGGATTGGTCTACCAAGTTGAGTGGCTACTTTGCTACCGATTGGTCTCATCTATGGCTGCCTTATCAGAACAGGCAGAATCAGATTAAAATTCTTAGGGAACCTCATATGAAACAAAACGTAACCCAGCTAGAAGAAAAGAATGAGGCTGTAGCTTTCTCTTCCTCGGTCCTGGGAAATTACTTCTTAGAAATGGACCCGGGTAACTATCAATCTGAAACCTTTTGCCATGAATCAGACAAACAGTCCGATCTCCTTCATTTCTCTCGGACTGATGAGATTGATTGTAACATAGTCAATTTAGTTGCTAACATAGACCACAAAGAAACTAACTTAGTTGAATCTAAAGATACCTTTTGGACATTATACTTTGATGGTTCTAAAACTCTGGAAGGATCCGGAGCCGGTTGTGTTCTAATGGATCCAAAGAAGAACAAGTATTTTCTGTCTTGTAGATTAGAATTCGATTGTACTAATAATACCGCTGAATATGAAGCTTTGGTACATGGTTTAAAGAAGGCCATTGACTTAAATGTTAAGTACCTGAAAGTTTTTGGTGACTCCGAGATAGTTGTCAGACAGGTAAGGGACACCATTCACTGTCTCTCACCGCACTTGAAAGGGTACCAGGCTGAGGTATGGGATTTAATCATGTATTTTGACGCTTTCAATATAAGATCAATTCCCAGATTGCAAAATGCTGCTGCTGATTTGTTAGCAACATCTGCTTCCAGATTGGTGCCGTCAAATAACAAATGCTCTATTGAATTGATTTTCAGGCCTTCCATTCCCGATAACATCACGAACTTCAGAGTATTCGATGATGATGAGCAAATTATCAGTTTCCTGACAAACGAAGACAGTTTTCAAGGAGCCGCAATAGATGAGGAAGAACATGATGCTGATTTGATGAAGAAGGAAGACGAGAAAGGAAATTTCATGCCAAAGGGGGTAAGGTCCCTCGAAATGCTTTTCGACCTTCAAAATAAGTTCAAAAGACCAGCTAATACCAAAACTAACAGCTCATAAATGCAACATGAGTTGGTCAATTTGGGTACCGAGGCAGAACCAAAATTTGTCAACCTTGGCAAATGTTGTTCACCAAGAGAAAGAGATAGGTTCATTAAGCTGTTTAAATAGTACAAGGATGTTTTTGCATGGACCTATGAAGATCTGAAAACATATGACGTCCGCATCATCCAGCATGTTATACCAATGAAAGCGGGTGTCAATCCATTTCAGCAACAGTTAAGGAGGATGCATCCCACTCTTGAACCGCTGATCCAAAAGGAATTAAAGAAGCTCCTGGACGCTAAGATAATATTCAAAGTTTGGCATTCCGAATGGGTTGCAAACTTGGTTCCCGTGAGGAAGAAATCAGGAGAGATTAGGCTATGTGTAGACTTCAGAAATTTAAACAAAGCCTCAGATAAAGACAACTACCCCGTGCCTTCAATGGAGCATATCCTACAAATGGTGTCTGGATCTGAATTGTTTTCTCTCCTCGATGGTTTCTCTGGCTATAATCAAGTGTTAGTAGCCGAGGAAGATCGTCTCAAGACTACCTTCAGGACTAAGTGGGGAACTTTCGCTTACAGGAGAATGCCATTTGGTCTGATAAATGCTGGAGCTACATTCCAAAGGGCAATGGATATTGCCTTCCGAGGATTGGGTGGACAATGTGTTGTTGTTTACTTAGATGATGTGACAGTCTTTTCGAAGAAAAGGGAAGATCATGTTGTTCATCTGAGGCACATCTTTGACCGTTGCCGGAAGTATGGTATTTCCTTGAATCCCAAGAAGAGCGTGTTTGCTGTACCCGAAGGTAAGCTCTTGGGTCATGTCATCTCCAAAGCGGGAGTGTCAATCGACCAAGAAAGAGTCCAAGCTATTAATAAGATCCCAATGCCTCACAACAAAAAATCTATGCAGTCTTTTATGGGCACCATCAATTTTGTCCGCAGATTTGTTCTGGATTTTGCACAAATCGTTAAGCCGTTACAGCAGATGGTTAAACAAAGCACACAATTCAAGTGGACAGATTTGGAGAAGGACGCATTTAGAGATATCAAGGCAGCTGTAGCTAAGGCTCCTTCCTTAAGAAGCCCAGATTTTGATAAATATTTCATCTTGTATACCTTCGCTTCGGATGATTCTCTCGCAGCTGTACTCACGCAAAAGGTGGAGTTGGGGGACGAATACCCAATTTCGTTTATGAGCACTGGTCTGCAAGGGGCTGAGCTGAATTACCCCGTAGTTGACAAGCATGCCTACGCAGTCTTCAAAGCAGTCAAGCAGTTTAGGCCATACATTTTGAAGAAAAAAACTAAAGTCATAGTTCCCCATCCAGCTGTTAGGTCCCTTTTCGTTCAAAAGGAATTGGGAGAGAGGAGAGGAAACTGGGTCACAGCTCTGCAGGAGTATGATCTGGAATTTAAACCGGCTACAATCATCAAAGGACAAGGTCTATGCAAGTTACTGGCGAGAAACTCGACTGATGAAGAGCACTATTGGAGAAATGAAGCTGAGCTCAATTCGGTTGAGGTATGCCATATCTTTACAGCTCCCCAGTCATGGTATAGGGATCTAGTGCACTATTTGCAGCAAGGATATCTACCCGAACACTGGAATTCTAAACAAAGAAGGGCACTCCGCTTGAAATCGGCACCCTATCAGATCATTCATGGGATTCTTTTTAGAAAGAATTATGATGGAGTCCTTCTTAGGTGTTTGGAAAAGGAGGATGCAAACAAAGTTGTCAAAGAATTGCATGATGGCACCGCAGGTGGCCATTATTCAGGAGAGATGACAGCACACAAGATACTGAGAGCTGGTTATTACTGGCCCACTCTGTTTCGAGATGCCCACACATACGCGCGAAACTGTGATGTATGTCAAAGAAGCGCTGGGAAGTTACCTAAGGCCGCAGGCCCATTGCAGCCGGTCATCATCTCTGAACCTTTTGAGCAATGGGGCATAGATGTTATCGGAGAAATAAATCCAAATTCTTCATTGCAACACCGATACATTCTGACGGCTACCGATTACTTCACCAGGTGGACGGAGGCCATCCCGCTGCGCAAGATCAATGAAGACGCAGTTATCAGCTTCTTGAAAGAGAACATCATAACCAGGTTTGGGGTTCCAATTTCCCTTGTTTTTGATAATGCTACTTATTTTTCATCTTGCAAGATAAATGAATTTGTTTATGGATGGGGAATTAAGTTGCATTATTCAGCCAATTACTACCCTCAGGGAAACGGATTAGCTGAATCCTCAAACAAGAATCTGATTCGAATCCTCAAGAAAACTGTGATAGAAAACCAGAGAAGTTGGCATGTGGCTCTCCCAAACGCCTTATGGGCAGATAGAGTAACCCCGAAGAATGCTTTAGGTGTCTCCCCTTTCACTCTCGTCTATGGCAAGGAAGCCATACTTCCCCCAAACATCTTACTACCTTCCTTGCAATTATCCCAAGCCTCTCGGGGTTCTGGTAGCCAAGCCTTGCAATCCAGGATCAACACCCTGCTTCGACTGGAAGAAGCCCGACACAAAGCCAAATATCGATTCCATCATCACCAGGACATAGTTAAGAGATGGTTCGATAAAAGGAAATCCGGCAAGAGGGATTTTGAAGTCGGGGACTTAGTCCTAAAATGGGACCATAATCACGAGGGCAAAGGAATGCATACGAAATTTCAACATCTATGGGTAGGCCCGTACCAGATTTCTGCAAAATTAGGCCCATCCACTTATAAATTGACAAATCTCGAGGGAGAGGAAGTAGCCCTTCCACTCAATGGCCTCGCCCTGAAACAATATTTCGCATAGTCTCCTCGAGACGTCCTGTACATAAATAAGATTGTCTTTTCGCTTTCGCTTTTAGCTGTTTTATTTTTCGGCCATTTTGTTTCCTTCTTTGTTATTTGAACTTTTCGATAGGTTTTGTTTTCTGAAGCCCCCTTTTGTTGAGTTTTCCCGTTGAAGATAGCTCTCTCAAAGAAAACTTGCAACCCATGAGTCTGGAACCCTGCTCAGTGAACCCGGTCTGCTGTGCTCTCACTGGAATGTTCAAAAGGGGGGGGAAGCCTACCCTGCTAGTCACACTAATCCTGTTCAATAGCAGAGACCCATGGCCATCTTCACTACTATCGTTGGGCTCCACCCACTCTCACACTTTAAAGGCATCTCAAGAAGGTTACCTAAGTTGGACCCATGGAAAGTGGCACCTCTCGAGGACATAGGGTATTGAAATGACTCCATGCTGCTGATTTAAAAGCCAAAATGGCCTACGTCCAAAAGTCTGTTTTCCAGGGATTCTCACCTCAATTAAAGCATGGCTGAGACAAAATCAAAAGGGACATGTAAAATCAAGAAAGCTGTCCAAAAGGCCCAGCTCAAAATGGGCTCCTCTCCGTCCGTGAAGTTTGATCAAATCAATAAAACCTCTAACTCACACAAAAGGACATTATGGATGGAGGAGCCCAAATCAAAGATCTGTCCAAAAGAAAATATCCCTGGAAGGCTCAAACAGCTAAGCTGTCCAAAGTACAAGCATCCCAAAGGGTGCCAGCAGCATGGGAATGAGGAACAAGAACAATAATGTCCATAAGAAAGTGTTGCAAATCCTGTGGAGTCCGGCAGTAGTGACCATTTGAGGGATGAACCTCCTAAAATGAATCTCATATGCTGGCCCTCTGAGAGTGGTGAAGATGCCTCGGTCGAAGCTCCCCTTTCCCCAATGGCTAGCAGGAAAAGTGCTCCTTTCCCCACATGAGTCTAAAATGCTCAGCTAAGTAGTGCACCCGAGACGGATGTTTTAATGAGGTTCCGGACCATGTAGGGTATTTTTTCAGAGATCTGTGTTCGCCAGCGACTCGCCATTGTTGTTGCAGCAACACCCCTCCCCAAAATTTTGTACATGTTGGGGCCCCTCCTGTATTTTTTGTAGAAAGTTTGCTTGAGAAGCCATCCCAGCCGTCAGTTCTGTTTTCAGCATAAAATTTTACTTCCGTGCTGAACAGCTTGCCGTCAATCCTTCCATGTTTTCCCCATGAGCCAAAAGATAACTTAGTTTGTCCCAAACGTTTTGAATAATTCAGACATTGTCCCGAAACGGTGGGAGTCAAACGTCCAACCTTCCGAAAGGAGGACTTAGATTTTCTTTGTCAAAATCCGCGGAAGCTATTGGGCAAAACCACCCGAAACGGCGGAAGCTTTCGCTCAAGCCTTCCGCAACCACGAAAAGGTTCGAGTTGTTCTCCCGAAACGACGGAAGCCATTCGGGTAAACTTGCCGAAATAACACGAAGGGATTCATCAACTTCTTCCGAAGTAAAAGACTTGGAAAATTTTCGATCATTGCTTCTGCGGAATGGTTCAAGCTCCGAAACGGCTTAGCTCCCGAAACAGCGGAGCCTTTCACCCAAGCCTTCCGCAACCGCGGAAAGGTTCCGGCTTTCCTCCCGAAATGGCGGGACACATTCGCCTTAGTCTCCCGGAAAACACTTAGAACATTTTGCAACCGTCCGCGGAGAAATTGGAGTTTCCTTCCCGAAACGGCGGGGGAATTCAATAAAACGTCCCGAAACGGCGGAATCCATTCGGATAAGTCCCGCGGAGGAATTCTCGATTCCCTTCCGAAGCTATGAAAGAACTTAGAATTTTTCGGAGAACCATCGCGGAAGCCTTCAGCCTTTTGCTCCCGAAACCGCGGAAGCCTTCGGGATACCCTTCCGAAACGGCGGAAGCCAATCGCTTAAACCGCTCGGCAAAGGACTCCGAAACGACCCCGGGTGAATATGCGGAAAAGTATAAGTTTTGCTTCTGAAACGGCGGAAGCCATTCCCAAAAGCTTTCCGAAACTAGCGGGAGCCTTCGCCAAACCTTCCTGAAAAAATCAACGAGACTTTGAAATTTTGGTTTGCGGAAGCTTTCGCAAAAGTCTTCCGAAAATACTGGGAGCATTCGCTATATCTTTCCGAAAGGGCGGAAGCTTTGGCGTTACCCGTCCGCTACGCGGCGGTCTCTCGCGGAAGGCTTCGAGTTTCCTTTCCGCATTAAGCCACGAAACGTCGGAAGCTTTCATTGAACCCTTCCGCAACGGCGGATGCGATTCGCAAAATGTCCCGCGAATGACGGTTGCACGAAAACCGAGATTGTTTGACATGACCGCTACGCGCGGCGAATTTAAACCCCGTTTTAATCACACCAACTACCAAATTAAAGGCTCACACGTGCCCATTCTTTATAAAATACGGTAGGGGCTCGACCAATACACCATTGTTTTTCCGGCCAACGACGTGCGATACCGTGCAAATCGCTCCAGCTCACCTCGCTCATCCGTGCTCGCAGCCACCTTGCTCAAGCAATCCCCACGGTGCTAGGTAGGATCTTAACCTTGATTTTCACTACTGATTTGTCTTTTTGGGGAAAACAACGGTTTTAGTGGGGTTTTGACGGACAAAACACCCGTAAAGGGCTATGTTTTGCCCGTCAGGTACAGTGAACGGAGTTTCCATTATACGAAATCGTCATAGGCCTTCGTGAAAACGTTATATTTTATTTCAATAGTGGTGGGTGCAGGCGGTTAACCATTCCCCATTGTTTTTTTTAAACCCCGGGCCACGCCCCTCGTCTTAGGTGAAGACGTCGAAAACCTATGGGCTTTCCATGTCCCGGGCCGTTAACTCGGACTTAAAACCCTAGCACCCCCCGTCAGCATATCCCCGGCGCCGTTACCTTCGCTCGGACTAAAGTCTCCCGTAGTGACTCGAGGAGTGGCCGCGCGTGACGATAGCATCCATAGCCCTCACAGAGTCAACCCGCGTCTCCCCGCCATCAACCTCTCCAACCGCAGCTATAACGAAAGACATCTCCTTCCGCGAGGCGGAACCGGAAGCCAATTGCTTCCGCGAATCGCCTATCGGTCCGAAAACCAATAGCTTCCGCAACATAGCTTATCCCATACTCGTCTTTTAAGAGCTTCGAATATTTCAATATGTGTCTTATGATTAAAATGATGTTTTGCTTCCTAAATATTTGCTTCATTGACTTATCTCATTAATGTCAAGCAATGTTACTCTCTGCTAAAACTTTACAGCCTGGTGCTCAAATAATGATTGTGATATGGATGTTATCAGGGATAAAACAAGATGCCGAAAACCGGTAAGAAGAAAGCTAAGATGGCAGAAAAGAAGCCTGCCCCTCCCAAGATTGAAACCTCGCTCGAAGACACTAGGTGCAATACTGGTGTCCCTCCAGAAATCAGATGGGGAGACATTTAGAGAATGATCCGGGACCAAGAAATCCCAGATATGCTGCTAGAGGAAGCACCAATCTATCTTAACATCAGAACCTCGGGCATAACTAGAGCCGCTACCCGCCCTGAGCTGTTCCCCTGTGCTGAAGTGATCGGGTGGATACTCCAACATGCGGATGCTGAAGGGAGAGTGATAAATGATAGCGGATAAATGGCTATCGCCTCGTTTCAACCCGCGTATATTGCGGCGGCCTACAAGTTTCCCCGTGTCCAACAAGCTCTGACTGACGAGTGGTTGGGCCAAATGGATAACGTCGAGATGGCCAAGAAGCTATTAAGGGGAGGGAAGCATTTGAGAAAGAAGGGAAATGATGAATATGACGTGCAGAACCTGAGGGCCCCTTTCAGATTGATCGCTTTAATGCTATGCAGAATATTCGGCATGCCCGATGGCACAGTATACAAGATTCAGTGGGTCCCTATTATTCACTATGTGGCATTTCAGGGGACAGTGTTTGACTGGGCCACTATCTTGTCAGATAGTCTGGCCTCAATGATAAGTGATGCTAAGCCCGGGCTGGCCGTGAAGAAGGCTGAATTCTTCATGTCTTCATACCTAATAGATTGTATCTTGGCCAAGATAGAGTTCCCCGGATTGGGGTGTACATGGGATAGGTCCACAGCCCCGGTCTACATCGCATTCAAGATGTTGTGGGCTCAGAATTACAAGCCCAGCTACAAACTCATCTGTGAGGGGTTCATCATGCCCCTATACGAGAAAATGTTCAAGGAAGAACCAGGTTTCCTGTCACAAAACGCTTTGGAAGTCCTTGAGGATTATGGGGACTTCTACTTTTCAGAACAGGGTACCTACTTGAGAATGTTCGGAGGGACTAAGCCCCCGTACATATTGCCGCAGTATGCCACAGACTATGTGGTGCTCAAGGAAGCAGTAAGACAACTCTTCTTGGATGGGATTGGAGCATTCCTCCACAAGCTACACAAGGCTTCCTTTCCCCCCCTACCTTTCTGCATAGGTGCTTACAAGTTTTCAGGGGTGGCCTCTGCCGACGAATTTGTTCAAGAGTTGAAGGCCTTCCATTTCGGTGAGGTCATCTTCCACAGGAACGACAGAAAGGGTAAAGTGGCCGAGCATTGCAAGGGGAACTATGCTAACTTCGAATACTCCCACTACCCCGATGCCGAGGAGGAAGCATTCAGAGGCATCAGCAACATGACTGAGCTACGGATCTGTCGCCAAAGTACTGGAGCGAGCTCTAGCTCAGCCAGAGCCCAGACGACCACCCAGCAAAAGGAGAGAGAAGCCAAGGATGCCCGAGCTCAGGAAGAGCTCAGATTAAGAGAAGAGGCAAGATTACAAAAGGAAGCCGAGGAAGCGAGAAAGAAACAAGACGCTGAAAATGAAAGACTGCGGAAGGAGGCTGAAGAAGCCCAAAAGCAGAAAGAAGCAGAGGCTGAACGAGCTGAAGCAAGGAAGAAGGCGGAGGAAGAATTGAAGACAAGGGAAAATACCGAGGCAGGTGGGTCCGGGGTGCAAGACATGGAGATAGACACCTCTCAAGCAGGTGGCTCTGGTACCCAAAAGGAAGGAACAGACCCCGCTCAGGAAGTCCGGACCCCACCTATGGAAGAAGACATAGACATCATAAACCAACCAATTGTACCGTACACTCCATCTGGGAAACGTACGATGTCCAAATGGAATGAGTTTGTTTATGATAAGAAAAGAAAAGCAATGGTCCTCCAATCAGAAGAGAGGATTAAAAGTCCCTTCCATGATGACATAGTTACTCGCCGAGAGGTCGCTATCATGCAGAACACAGACGCAGATCCCATCGCCATGGCATCCGCAGCTATAGCAACAGCACATGCATCATTTGCCAATGTAGGGGTTATAGTGAAAGAAAATATATTGACAAAGAAGAGAGCACGTACCCTACAACAAAATGTGGCTAATGAGCAAGCCCAAAGAGACCTGGCAGTGAACAAATACAATTGCTTATACGCTGAGCATAAGGAGTTGGCAAACAAGTACATCTACCTGGAGGAGGAAAAGGACCAGCTAGCACTCCAAATAATGATTGCAGAAGCGGAGAAGAGTGGAGCAGAAGAAAAGGCTTCCCAGCTAGAAGCAGACAAGCAGGCATTAGCTGAGCGGTTAGAGCAAGCGGAAAGCAGAACCTTGGACATGTCCCCCTTCCATGAGCTGTCATGCAATATCCTACAGCAAGTGTATGGCTCTCAAGAGCTAATCACTGATGAGGTATGCAAACTCAAGGCCATGACGGGTAGACTAAAAGAGGTCAATACGGAAGCCCACAGGCTCAAAGCTAAGAATACCCGTGTCAAGGCAAATGTCATAAATCAGATGGCATGGAGGGAAGGGAAAGGACCTTTCCCCCCGCATCTTCCTTTCAAGGCCGTGGAAGATTTTAATGAAGATATAGCCTTGTTAGATTTTGGCCGGAACTGTGCCAATAAGCTGATGGCCAGTGTGCAGAAAACCACAGATAGAATCAACAACCTATACCAAAAGCTCAAAGGAGTCCATGACAACTGCTCATTGAGTTTCCCTCAGACCCTAGAAGACTTCCCGGGAAAGGAGCAGCGGTTATCTCAACTGAAAGAAGAGCTAGGCGTCCATATGGAGTACGTGAAAAGCATTGATGTCCTTGCCATGGATGATCTCCAACATTACATCGGTTCATCAACACTTCACAACCATCTGCTGAAGGAAACATATCAAGCTGCTGAAGCAGAAGTACAAAGCATTAAAACAGAGCTCGGGAAGAATGTGACTTCTCAGAAAATCCTGTTTCCTGCTGCAGCAAACATAATCATAAGAGACACAGGTGTGTGGCACAGCTACATAGAAGAGGAGGTCAGGAAAGCTGCAGCAGCAGCAGAAGCATCAGTAGATCCGGCAGCCCCTCTCCCAGCAGCCTCTTCCCCAGCAATGGCAGAAAGTCTGGCCAGTCCCATTCCCCCTTCCCAATTAGGAGCAGCATCAGCAGGGGATTCGAGGGCCTCTTCCCAGGCAGCATCAGTGACCATCAACTTGGGCGACCCTTTGCCAGAAGAGGCTCACGCACAGGAATGAAGAGGCTGAATTCAGTGAGCCACTCTCTGCAGACAAACACGTGCCCAGCAGGGAACGCTTGATGTTAGCAAATTTTCTGTTATGTATATTTTGAATATGTAAGGCGTAAGCCGTGGGACAGCTGTCCCTATTTTTGTCAAAATATTTTTTGTAAAGGAAATGGCCATTTTGGTGGTTGATTATAGTGGAAATTCCTGTAAATGACAAGTGGGGAATGCTAGGTGTCAGCCCGGAGGGCAGATTTGTAACTATAAATAGAAGCTAGGAAAGATTAGAAAGGACTTTTTTGGCAGGGAATGAAAATTTTGGGCAAATGATATGAGCTATCTTGTATCGGTTCTGTAAATTGAATTTTCTAATAGAAGCCACGGGAGATGGACGTTTTTCTTGGAATGTTGGGTTGCTTTATATTGGACTATTCTAATGACTGCAATTCTGCAATGTGAGATCATTCTTGACTTCTGAATTATTTCTTTGCGTTAATGATTTTGCCCTCCTCTAGGCATGCGTTCTCTCTATTTTGTGAACAATGAAATGTATTGCTGTAGATTCCTTTGTCCAGATCGAATAGCTAACTGTTCTTTCTTCCGGGTAATCCATGTGGCTCATTGTTCATAACTTTAAATTGCTCCTTGCAGGGATCCTTGAGTTTAATTCCAGTTTTATTACGTTTAGATCTGTTTCTTTATTTTGTTACATAGATTAAATAATTTTGCTTTCTTCTGTTTATGAGCAATAGATGCGTTCTTTATTCTTTCGTTTCCCTCTGTTGTCTGAGCAATAGATGCGTTCCATGCTGAAAGAGAAGCTACCTTCTCAAGATCTTCATGTGGCTGTAGCTTTCATTGTGAGAAATAATAGCTATCTGTTCTTTGATTACGATAACTGTTACAGCTGATTGCTCCTCCCTTAAGCGTGTTCCCTGCAGGGATAGATAGACGTGTTCCCGTTTCTAGATTTAGATCTGTTTCAACTGCATTTAGATTAAGTATAATTTAGGCATGTGCATCTCATATAAAACACATAAAACCCAAAAGGAAGGTGGATCGGGCCATAACCGGTAAAATCGGATTTAAAGTCCAAAACCACGGTTGCCGGAACCGCTAACCGGACGGATTCCCTACACCAAACGGGAGATAGTCTAATTGGGACCGTCTCTCGGGGAGAATACCTTTCTGATTGATGCTACAATATCCGAGGCATCAACATTTCTCTAGGTGTGTGTTTTTGATTTACTGTTTTTGATCGATAGTTGGTTGTAGGATACACTGCGATTTGATTTTCTCTTTGGAGATATCATAGCACGGAGTCCTACTCTCCGTTGTTCCCATCGGTTAGCTAGTTTAAAACTGGCCAAGTTTTCATGCTGTGCCGCTCGTGGATGCCAGCGGGCTCCCTCTGAGTCTTCGAATTCTCACGAAACATACATTGCCGACGTTATGACGGCTACACATTCCAACAGGGAGAAAATCCCCATGATTCCATTGGATGGAGTCGAACATACTACAGACACCCCTACACCTCGTGAGGCCTAGGGGGGTGATCCACCTAAGACTCAACCTGGTTATGTTTGGCCGAATAATTATCCACCTGAGATCCTTCGAACCTAGATAATTATCTTTATGGGATGCCAATCTTACCTGAAGATGAAGATGAAGATCCTGCGATCAGCATTAACCCATTCTCATATAGTATGCCCGGTTTCAGTACAGTTGATCCTCCCACTGCTTTTGGTAGTCATGCTGGAACTAGTCATGGTGTTAGCAACACTGGACCCACTGGGGGCTATACCCTCTCTAGGGGCACCACGTTGTCTACTCATGCACATAATATGAGGGCTGGTCATAATCTTCCTAACAATGCTAAGGTTGGAAGAAGACCACCTCCAAGGACTGCCCCACATAATAGGAACACTATTCGAAACCCGACTCACCATCCACCACCGAACACACATATTGCTACCTATCAACCCAGGGCCACTTTCAGAAATGTTAATGCTCCTCCTAACTATGGGGGTGGACAAGTACCACACACTTTTTCATCCACCACCGCTACTAGTAATGCTAATTTAGGAGGTGGGAATATATCTTATCCTCATGATCATAATGCCACCATTCCTACTACTAGTAAAACCAACGTTGGGGTTGGGAATACTTCTCATTCTTATGGTCCCCACACGACTACTCACGCTAATCCTAATGATGGGGGTGGGAACATGCCTCACCATTATGGTCATTACAACTTGGTTCTTGCTACGAATAGTACGTATATGCCCCATATTTATGGTGGTAACCCTTACTACAACACAGTCGGTGCTGGCCACCAGTTCAACCCACCTCAATACAATATCCAAAACACACATATGCCTGCTTACTCTCATATGGGTCAGCTCGGAGGAGGTTATCAACCTTATGGCCATGGTCAAGCTTTTGGTCCACCAGGTCCTCATTTTCAGCAATTTAATGCTCATGGTCAAGCTTTTGGTCCACCTTATAATACGGTTCCATTCAACCAACCTTTTATGGGATTTTATAATCAAGCCTTCCAGCCATAGCTCCCATTCCTTGCATGTCTGAATCTTCTGGATCTTTCGAAGCTCACGAATGAACCAGTGTGTCACGACCCTAGTTGGCCCCTGGTCCCTATGAAGCTCCCTTCGGACATCCCTAAGTTTGAGGGGAAAGGTGGTGAGGATCCGGGCAATCATGTCACGACGTTTCACCTTTGGTGCTCCTCCAACTCATTGAATCATGATTCCCTTAGATTACGACTATTTCAATGCACCCTCACGGGGGCAGCTACGAAGTGGTATGTGGAGTTTCCTAGAAACACCTATAGGGGATTCAACGAGATTGATTTGGTTTTCTTGGACCATTTCTAGTTACCAGTTCCTTATGACACTGGTACTGAACTATTGTCTACTTTCTGTCAGAATAAGGCCACACATATTTCTGACCACGTTCAAGAGTGGCATCGGTAGAAAATATTAGTGAAAGCCAACATTCCTCCAGAGTTTGTGTTGGAATGGTTCCTTAAGTCTCTACTCCCATACATTGCTAAGGATGTTTCAATGTCCGACATTATGACTGAGGAACAAGCTATCTTGAAAGTCTAGCAGTTAGAATTACTATACTCTCAGTCTGGCATTTTATATGACATTATTCCCGACGCACCGAGAACAAGACATGAGCCCACGTCAGTTCCAGGAACACATGCCGATGGCATCATGGGATCCGCAAGCACTCACCCTATAGACTTAGTAGCTAATCAAATGCAAAATTTGTTGCTAAACCCATCTACTCCCAGATAGGTTCACACCTTGTCCACTTCCACTCCGTCGTCTGATGTACACAATGTGCAATCAACGAAACTGCTAGGTAACCAACAACCTGGTGGTAAGAAAAAGGGGAGAAACAATTGTAGGGGTGGAAACAATGGAAGTAACAATAATAACAATCACAATACTCCTTGCAAAGAGAATTCCAACCCTCCTCGGGAAGGCAGAAATGCTAGTGAGGATCGTAAACCTAGGCGTAAGGTGAAATTCCCTTGCAATCTCTATGAGGAAGATCATCTTAGTCACTTATGTCCTCGAATTGAAGAAGCATTGAAGCATTTGGCACGGAGCCCAGCTGTGTTGAAGGATCCCCTTCATTATCATCAAAACATGGCTTTGCATACTCCCACCACTGGTTATGGACCTAATGAAACGACAATGGCTTCTTCCAATACTAATGGCTATGGATGTGTGAACATGGTTCAATCGGAGGTTTGGTTCAATCGGAGGTTTGTGTTGCTACTCGTCAACACGATTATGGTGCACCACAACCTAATATGGGGAATGAGCCTCCCCCTCCTCCTAACAATTCCTTGCATATCAAGAAGCCCTCTAATATGCCACAAATAATGAAAGGTGTTCTCAAGCGCTCTACGCATAATCCTAATCCTCGAGCCGCACACAACTACTCCATTGTAGAAGATTTGGTCCAAACTCCATGCCCCATGTCAGCTCTTGAAGTTTTGTAGGCCTGTCCTTCTCAGAAGCATGCCCTTTTAAGTGCGTTAGGAGTTCAGGATGGGGGAAATCCTAGTGTTATCAATTTCGATACTACTGATGTACAACCTCGCTTACCTTACCATGTGGCTTTTCAAATCCAGGTGGTGTGCCTTCAGAGTTTTGTCAAATGTACTATGGTTGATGAAGGCGCTTCCATTTCAGTAATGTCGTTAACTTGTTGGAAAGCTCTTGGATCTCCTTCTCTTCTCGCGTCTAGAACCACGCTCACTGCATTCAACAGTCGGTCTTTTAAGTCACATGGAATGATCCCTTCCCTAGTTGTCTGCTTGGGAGGTAAGTCTGTTCCTATCGAAGTCAAGGTCTTTGATGCACCCATCGACTACAACCTTTTACTGGATTTGAATTGGATGTATGCTATGAAGGCTGTCACGTCCACTGTATTCAGAGTTATCTGCTTTCCCCATGAAGGAAAGACTGTGACCATCGATCAGCTGGATTTCGTTAACACTCCTTCCACAGCATCCATGGGATCCATAGTCTCGCAAGTTACTGATTCTCAACTGGAAACTAGGAACATAGGTGTTCATATGTACCCTTCATTGATGGGAACTTATACTCTTTCTACACCTGTGAATTTCATCGGAACCATTTCCGACGATGCACCTCCTCCTTTGCATAATATGCCATAACATACTTCCTATTGCACTGATCCATGGACTTTACCATCCATGAGTCCTACATTTGGAGACATTACACATGTTAGGATGTCTGTGCCCTTGTCTGTAGCTGAGCTTTCTTATGAGAATATCCAACAAGCCACTGCAGAACGAGATCTCTCTTCTTCCCAGACAGTCGAAGAAGATCTCGTTACGCTGCCAGTTTTGGAAGCAAACTCATCTTTTCACACGATTGCCTTGATGATACTTTTCCATCTGATGAAGCCATTATGGAGGCCATGTGTGGTAGTGAGAGGCCTTGGGAGGATATGCATCATCACTCGTATTTCCTTCCCAACCTCGAGCTCATGGAGGAAGAAGAGTTTAGGATGACTCTAGCAGAGATGGTTGGTCACCCTGTGGCTCTTTTAGAGTCACATGGTGTTTTTGTGGAGGGGAATATGGCCAATACTTCCCCAACCACATCGATCAACATCTCTCGTACTCCTGGAAAGGTGGAGAATGTTTACATTGGTGTCGATTGCACTCCTGAGGATATTTCTATTTACACTGAATTATTTATAGAACTCCGAGAAGCTTTCGCCTAGTCATATGAGGAGATGCCAGGAATAGACCCCCACATTGTTGAACATGAGATTAGAACGTATCCTAATGCTAAACCCATTTGACAACACTTACGTGTTGTGAACCCTAGCAAGGCAGCTGCTATCAAGGCAGAGGTGGAGAAACTGCTTAAAGTTGGTTTCATCTACCCTGTTCCCCTTACCGAATGTGTGTCAGACCCCATTCCTGTGGATAAGAAGCAGGGAACGATCCGTGTATGCACCGATTTTAGAGATTTGAAAGGTGCATGTCTGAAAGACAACTTCCCCATGCCATTCATTGATCAGATCTTGGATGCTTGCACGGGAAGTGAGATTTTTTCATTCATGGATGGCTTCTCAGGCTATAATCAGATTCAAATCAAACTCGTGGACCAACATAAGACGGAATTCATTTGTCCATGGGGAACATTTGCATATTGGAAAATGCCCTTCGGCCTTAAAAACCCTGGAGCTACATTTCAGCGAGCCATGACCTACGCCTTTCATGATCTTAAGAAGATTATGGAGGTTTTCTTGGATGATCTTACTGGCCATTCTTGCAAGAGAGCGGACCACCCCGAGCACCTCCGTATCATTCTCGAACGATGTATACACTAAAAAGTTCGATTGAATCCCAATAAATGCATCTTCGCTATAAGGACTGGTCGCCTTCTAGGCTTCATAGTTTCCAAAGAGTGTATTAGAGTCAATCCTCTAAAAGTTGAGGCAATACTTCAGTTGCCTCCTCTGTGTAATTTGTTACAACTTCAGAGCCTCCAAGGGAGAGCTACTTTTCTATGTCGATTTGTAGTCAATTATGCTAATATTACTAAAGGTTTCAAGTGCTTATTGAATAAAGACACACCTTTTATCTGGGATGAGTGAGCCTAGCAGTCCACTGTGCTTAGTCCACTAGACTTCGCATGAGACTTTATCCTTTATGTGGCTGCGTCTCAAGAGATGATTGGCATGGTCTTGGTTCAGGTTGAGGACGCACTCATCGAGCATGTTATCTATTACCTCAGTCGAAATCTAGTAGATGCTGAGGTAAGATATACTCACATAGAAAAGATGGTGCTTGTGACTGTCCATGCAATCTAGCGGCTACGACATTAAATTTTGCTTAGAACAACCACAGTAGTAGCTCACATCAATCCATTTCAATTCGTGTTGTCACGATGCCTTATAGGGGGTAACTATAATAAATGGATTGTGATCCTTTAACAGTTTGATCTTGATTTTTCTTCAGCAAAATCGATGAAATCGTTGGTGTTTGTTGAGCTTATGTCGGACCTTCTGAGACTTGATGAGGATGTCATTCATGAATATTCCTTTGTGGATGAGCACTTGTTTTTGATCTCGTCCTAGGACCCTTGGTATCAGGATGTCATTGTATATCTCCAAACTTTGAAGTTTCCTCCGCATTATTCACAAGATGAGAAACGGTGTGTGAAACATCACGCTAAAGACTATACCATCGTCAGTGACACTTTGTATCATTGAGGAAAGGATTCCATTCTCCACGTTGCTTAACTCACGAAGAAGGGGAGCATGTGCTTAATTATTGCCATGCTGGGGCATGTGACAGTCACTTATCCGGGCTTGCTATAGCCCAACATATTATGCGAGCTGGTTATTTTTGGCCTTCCATCTTTAAGGATTGTGTTAACGCTGTGAAGAGATTTCACCCTTGCCAGGTGTTTTCTCGGAACATTCGCTCACATCCAACGCCCCTTCATTCAGTCGTCACCGTTTGTCCCTTCACTAAATGGGGGGTGGATTTCGTGGATTAAAAACCAGCTTTGGCTGGGGGGCATCACCATATCATAGTGGCCGTGGATTATTTTTGCAAATGGGTTGAGGCCATGCCTACCGTAAAAGCCGACAGTGCTACTGCAACCCATTTCATGTTCAATCAAATTATCACTCGTTTCGGTATCCCGAAAGAGATTGTCACTGACCATGGAAGTCACTTTCAAAACAAGATGATGGAGGATTTGTCTCTCAAGCTTGGGTTTCATCAAGAACACTCGTCCTCCTACTATCCCCAAGCGAATGGTCAAGTTGAAGCAGTTAATAAGTATTTGAAGACCATTCTCCAACATACCATCCAACAAAGCAAGAACAATTGGCATATCATGTTATACCTTGATTTGTGGGCATATCGAACCACAGTTAAGACTACCACTGGATTCTCACCGTTCCAACTAGTTCAATATGTGGTGTCACTTTTACCGATTGAATGTGAAATCCCTTCCCTTAAACTGGCCATAGAGCTCCTCCCTGATATGACAGATATTGAGCAACATTTAATCCACCTTGAGAAACTTGACGAGCAACGTCGAGATGCCACTGTGGCCATAGATGCTAACAAATGTTGTATCAAGGTTTAGTATGATAGGTCTGTACATCCCTGGTAGTATGCTGAAGGTGACTTGGTCCTCTTATATTACCAAGCTAAAGAACCCTTGGGGGTAAGCAAGTTCAATCCCATGTGGCACGGTCCTTACATCGTGAGGCGTGTCCTGGAAAAAGGAGCCTATGAATTAGAAGACTATGAGGGGACTGTCTTGAAGGAGCTTGGAAATGGGCTCTACCTCAAGCGGTATTACACTTAAACCTCTGGTTTAGGATGATACTTTTGTATACTATTGTATAGTTGCTTTTGTACATAGTTTCACTTTCTTTTGGTTTTTTGGGTCTGCTGATTCGCTTTCGTTTAATTGATAGATGTCAGCGGAATCTCCTACATTCTTAGGTTTTGTGGATGGTGCTAGCTGACATACGCAACAACTTGCTTCTACTGCCTGGGTTATTTTCTCACCTGACCACCTAGTTGTGTCTTCAGGAGGTGCTTGTCTTGGTCCCACGTCTAACAACGTGGCTAAGTATAGTGACGTCATTGAGCTACTTCGGGATGCCATTTCCCATGGTATCCATTCTTTAGAAGTCCGCTTGGATTCACAACTAGTTGTGTCTCAGTTGAATGGGCAGTACCATGTGCGAGATCCTACGTTACTTCGGAAATTCCTAAGGGTAAGACTCTTGGAACACCATTTTGTTTCAATTACATACATACATGTTCCGAGAAGTGTTAATCATATATCTGATGCATACGCTAACTATGTATTAGATTGGAATTTGTCACATTCACCATGAAGCACACAAATGAAAGAGACATTCATACATTTGTACATACACAGATATAGTAGAACCGGAGAACCAAAGTTTTTAGATATAAATATGTCCAAAAATGGTAGTGTCATACAAAACTGAAGCCCATAGCCCTAAAAAATATACATATCGATACAAAAATGAGATCTTGGGATATCTACTCCCTCCAAGGAGGCCTAGCTATCGCCCCAACAAGATGTGTCTCATAGAAATAGTAAACTGCATTGGCCACCCACTGCAGTAACCTCACCTAGTCGCCAGGAACCCCCACTACTTGGCACTGCATGGCCTTAGGTAGTCATGCCGCCTCTATCTATGGAACCCTAGTAGAGTGCACCCTGTTGCAGCATCGCCTGCCTCATCACCCCTACCCCGATGACCATGTCTTCGTTAGCCATCGGGTCTCACTGGGCCTTTGTCTGCAAGGAAACAGTCAAACATTAGAATATGATACTACCACCAAAAATATTTTTGCATTTCATCTATAATAAAAAATCCATAAAAATTTAATAACAAAAACCTAAAAATAGTACCCACCAATGTATCCAAACGTTGCGTCTGGTGGGAGTGGCATGTCCCGATACTGGCGGAAATCTATCCCTGCATAGGGGTAGTCCTCTATGGCAATGACCTACCGGTTCCACCAACAGAAGAAATCCTCAGTATATGTTGACGCTAGACGGCCACCACCTTGTCGTGTCAGGATCTCAGCCCACCGGGTTAGGGCTGTATTGCGAAGGCTATGATGAGGGACATCCACCCTCAGACTAAGCCCCGTAACTCTCTCAAAGAAGAAGCTGCATAAGATACTTGCATACCCAAATTTTTATTCCTTTCCTTCTTTGCATTTTGTTAGTTGTGTCTTCATAGAAACCAGTAGTGTGGTACACCAATCAAACACTATAGGATGCATGCAGTGTGATGCATAGAACATCACCAGCATAGATGCCTGGTGTAGGGCTTTGCATCCAGTGACCCGCACTAAGGTAGCCACAATGATCTTCATGCTCAAATATACCATGCGATTGATGGGCACCTGGCTTCCCACCGCTCGTGTGTTTGGGTGAAAATACCGTGCTATGCAGTCCTAGACGATGATCCCACCACCCACAGTACGAGACCGAAGACTGGCCATCTCACCTCGACGGGACAAACCTGTTATGAAGTAGATTTCTTCCACTTCCAGTATGAGGATTTTCCCGTTGAGACTGAATTTCTGTGCATCAACATCCCAGTAATCAATCAAGTGGTAGAGTAATAGGTTTCGGCCCCTCAAACCCCCTATACTCAAAAATTTATTTAACCCACATGCTTGCAATGCCTGTTGTGCTTGCACATCATTATGCATGGCCTCATCTACTTGGTCATGCTCCCTCTCCCTCCACTCTAGAACCATCCTGGAGTGAGAAACAACAAATATTTGGGTCAAATCCTTTTCAAAAACCAACTACACGGTCGTACCCACGAGCTAATTTGTATACAGGTGCGGGTACCCAGGGTGAACCTTTGCGTTGACTGTGCGTATCGTGCCCTACCCGTGACCTGCATAGCTATAGCCCGCGGGTAGCGCCGAAGCCATTTAGGGCTTGGCCAAACTAAAAATCCCACCGCTAAAAACTAAAATGAAAGCATTGAAATGAAAGGTATGGATGAGACTACCAACTTGCTTCGGATAGTTCGATGAACGGTGGCTTGTAGCTCCCAGGATCGACAACTAAACTTTCAGGTGGAAAGTAACCAAAAGCTCCAAATGGTTGAATAGTAAAAATGAATTGTAAATTGTAATTTTTTATTACTATTTATAATTTTCAGGACCCACTTGTCTATATTTTTTACCATTTTATGCCGTTATGGACTAATATAATGTATTGGAGTAGTATTTTTTAATCAGATTTCTTTAGCGAAAGTTGTTTTGGACCATTTCACACCTACGGCAGGTACATTTCACACCCGGCATATAGGTTAGATGCCATTTCCATGTGCATTATGAATTTGACCTGTTGACCATTTTCATAAACACTAGGTGCGACCCCACTTCATAACCGACATAGAACCTTCACACTGCTATAGAAAGGTTGTTATGTGGTGGTAGGGCTTTTCCGAACATGGGTACCCTAGTTAGAACCCCTTTGTACATTATAGTGCCCATGCTGTTGTTTGTCCTTAGGATTGGGAGTCCTTTGTAGTTACGCCATGACATTGCGATAACTTATGCTCGCCATCTCCCTTAAGGACTCCCCTCAGTTATATCATGTTGTGATTGCATTGCATTATCCTGCTTGCCGCTTGAGCCTTGTGCTGGCTCCTGCTTACTCAGTTGTTAGCCTGGTGCTTGAGCAATTTAACCTGTCGAGCCCTTCAGAGCTTAAATTTTCCCTTCACAATTTGATGTCCTTTTGACCCTGAGGGAACACACCCCCGAGTGTCCACGTCCTGCATGCACTTCCTTTCATTGATCATCTGTATGTTCCACTGCTTGGGACTAGTCTGCTCGCTATTTGACACTCGTTGCCTCAATTGTTGTACTATAAGAAATTTTATTCTTTTTCAAGCTTTCCCCAAATTTGAAAAAGACCAAAAAAAATATCAAATATTCCAAAAAGTCAGACAGGATTATGGTTACTACTTCTTGTTGGCAGTTGTTGTGTCATCTTTGAATAGAGCATTCATTCCACTCCATACACTATAAGTCGGGACTATAGTTGGACCTTAGGAGCTGTACTTGTATCTCAGTTTCTCCACCGATTGGTTAAGCTTCCAGTCATTATGGAGCCCTTTGTAATGCCTCATGCATTGCATAGTTTATTGTAAGTCTATGCTTCCTGAGTCTATCCATCTGCTCATGCTCTTGTTCAAAGGAAGTCCTGAAACCAGTGTCAGCCACTCCTCGGATTTCATGACTATTGCATGTCGACCATCCTTATTGAGTTAGTCCATTTCACCTGAGTTCTTCCAAATCTTTCAGCATAGCTGGTACCTGGTGCTGGTTAATGGGGGATGCATTAATTCCCTCCTTCCAGCGAGTCTCATTTTTTCGACCTAAACCCATTAATTCCAGGACTTGAGGCTTAGAGTTCGGTTGAGTACCTTGAGGCTTGCTGTCATTAGTGGTAGGTTCTCTCACCATCGACAGTTTTGGGAATACATCAATGTCCCCTGATCGATGGATTCATCCTAGTGTTCGACTCCAACTCATTTATTCACACTCTGATGATTGTGCTCTATGCCTTGATGCCCATTTTCATTATTGGTGGGTCATCTCGCATCTATCAATGGTACACATCATTGATCGGTAATCAGATGATGTCACATCAGGTTCAACTTCAACTCCTTTATTCACTTGATGAGACTTGCACTGTCGAAGACTTGTGTAGAAGACCCCAGGCGATGGTGGCATTCAGTATGCTGCCCATGACTTTGACTTTACATCTGAGATATCACCCCTCAGATATCAACAGTTTGTACCTCCAGTTTGCACCAGTTGTTTCCTTTTCAATAGGAGACCATATCTTACTGTAGAGGGATCAAGGCTATGATCAATTATGACATATATCCATTATGTACTACCTATTTATGGCCATTGTATCAGATGGTTGTACTATATCGACATGTATTTAGAGATACTATTGTACTATGACAAGTGAGCTTCTCTTTCCACTTGTGTTTCCATCACTCCACTTCTGATTTTTATAATGTATTTTGGCCATCGTAGCATCAGTCTCTGACCTCACACATTAGGGGGCATCTGTTACAACGTAATATTCCACCCTGTGAGCATCAACATTCTTTGGCTTGCAGGATCCATTTCACTGACTCAGATCCACTTTATATCCTTCAGATACTATTTTGCCCTATTTTTATTACTACCCACTTGTTGCATCACTATAGCAGGCATACCCTCGAGTTTCATCTATATAGCCCGCGGGCAACATGTAAAATGGTAAAAATAATGAGTTAAATACTTTTTACTCCCCAAAAGTGGTTATTGGGTGACCTTTGAGCCTCCCTTTGCCCAAATAACGTCTCGATGTGTCCTTTCACATACCTTTGGGAGGACTATATATTGAGCACATATGGCTTATGGACGGGAGAGGAAAGAAGAGCAAGAGAACTCTAGTGGATTTTTACCCTATCTTGAGTCTACACTCATTGATCCTTGTAGTTGAGAACCCCTTATGTTCACCTTCCAAACTCCTATCTTAGCATTGTCCATTATCTTAGCATTGTCATTTATAATAGCATAGTTCTGAGAATTGAGTTAATTTCTGGTAGTCAGTTGTATGTAGTGGTCTCCCAAGCCATAGTGAGTTTTCTCCAACACAAAGAAGTTTAAGATGGCTGATTGCAAGCCTTCTAAGACTCCATTCCTTTCTGGAGTTAGAATGGAAGAAGCAGAATCTACACCACTTTTTGACAGTACTCTATATAGACAGTTGATTGGCAGCTTGCTCTACTTGACACACACTCTAACAAATCTTGCATATGTTGTGAGTGTGGCATCTTGATATATGGAACAACCACATGAGTTAGATTGGAGGGCTGCAAAAAGAATCCTTCATTATGTGCAGGGCACAAAGAGTGATGGGATACACTATGTGGAAAATTCGAGCTTGGATCTCTTGGGTTTCACATATTCGGATTGGGCTGGTGATAGCCTTGACAGGAAATCCACATCGGGATTTGTTTTCATTCTTCTAGGTGGCCCTGTTTTCTGGTCCAACAAGAAACAAAATTCCATAGCACTATCTTTAGTGGAGGCAGAGTACAAAGGAGCAGTAAATGCTACTACACAGTGTGTTTGGTTGCAGGGGATTTTGTCTAAGTTTGAGATTTCCTTCAGTACTCCTACTGTCATTTATTGTGACAACCAGAGTGCCGTTAGAGTTTCATGTGATGTAGTACATAGGCAGCAGACCAAGCGCATAGAGATTCATATGTACTACATCAGAGGTCTAGTGCATGATCAGATCATAGACTTGCAGTATTGCCCCACAGGTGAGCAAACTGCAGATATCTTCACCAAGGCTTTCATAGAGAGGACATTTAGCTATCTTAGATCACTGGTTGGGATGGTTGAAAATGTGGTGGAGTGAAGGGTTGATCAGCAACCTTTCAATTTTGATATGTCCATGTTTTGAGGGAAGGTTTTTCCCATGAGGTTTTCCTTCTATCCTTGTTTTGTGGACTGACAGTATTATGTACGAGGTGACCAAGTCTTGTTACTAGGCCCTTAGTATTTCATTTTCTGATATTTAGATCATTCAAGTCAGACCTATGAGGGGGTGTTGGAATATTTTAAGTCTTCCTACCATGTCATTATTTACATTAGATACATTAATTAATCTTTTATGGTTAAATCTATGTAATAGACTAGGAAATTGCCTTGTGTGGGCCACAAGGCAACATGAGAGGATAAGAATGCATCCAAGGTGTGATCTACAAGTTGCCTAGGCCACTTGGGCACCTTCCTAAATATTTTTGGATACGTTTAAGGAAGAAAGGCATACTTGTGAAGAAACTACTGCTTTTTACTTCTTTTTCCTCCATAGGGAAAAGCTAGTCAACCTAGGAAAGTGTTTTTTACACCAAAAAATTTCCTTAATGTTATTTTCACTCAAATATCATATTTGGAATTTTTTTTGGCCATATTTCACCTTCAACACACCAATTAGAGAATTCATGAGATTTTGGGCTGATTTGGAAAGTCAACTTGTCACCTAGGGGGGATGGGCATATTTAGCAAGTTTGATGATTAGGAGCTTTGTTTGGCATCTTTAGCGATTCAATTTTCTGATGTAAATTTATTTAATGATAGCCTATTATATTCATATGTTGGCTAATGTAATTCTATTCTTGAGAAGTTAATACAGAAATCTACTCTTGTGCATAATATTTGCATCTCTGACTAGTTGTCTGAGATTTTTCATATGAGAGAGTGTAATTTCCTGATTAGTTCTTGGATGTCATCATATTTTCACATCGTCAACCACCGTTCATTTAATGAATTTATGTAAGCATCTCACATGGACTTGAAAATCCACATGACAAGGCAAGTGAGGCTAGATATCTGTAGTGTCAAATTTAATGATGTTAGGGATACCCTCATCCTGCACTCCCAAAGCAGATGGAAGGGACTTCCTCTATGAAGGATGGGCCTGTAAAACCTCAAGAGCCGACATGGCACATGAATTTTGGCCCAAATATTCTACAATGGAGTATTTTTGGGCAGCTCAGGCATCGGGATTATGTACGGAGCGCTTAAGAACACCTTTCGGTATTCGTGACATAGTAGTGGGATTCTCGATATGCAAAGGAGAGTCAGGAAGAGGGGGCTCATTCCCCATATTCTGTTGTGGTGCACCATAATTGCATTGGCGAGTAGCAATACTAACCTCAGATTTAACCATGTTCACGCATCCATAGCCACCGGTATGAGAAGAGGATGTTGAAGTTTCATTAGTCCCATAACTAGTGACGGAAGCACTCGAATCCATATTGTGATTATGTGGAAGGGGATATTTCAACATAGCTGGGATCTGTGCAAGATGCTTCGAAGCTTCTTCAATTCAAGGACATAAGTGGGTAAGGTGATCTTCCCCCCAAAGCTTGCAAGGGAATTTCACCTTATGTCTAGGCTTATGGTCCCCACCACCATTTCCGTCGTCCCAAGGAGGGTTGGCATTCTCTTTTCTCGGACTATTTCTATTACTTCCATTATTCCCATTATTCCCACCCTTACAATTGTTTCTCCCTTTCTAATTTCCACTAGGTTGCTAGTTACTTGATGGGTTCGCCGATTGTATAGAATGGACATCGGACAATTGGGTGGAAGCAGACGAGGAGTGAGCCTGTCTAGGGGTAGATTGGATAATAGAAAAAAATTTCATTTGATTTGTAACCAAGTCTATCGGTCAAGTACTCATGGATCCAACAATGCCATCAAAATGTGGTCCACGAACGTGCTTGGGCTCATGACATGAGCGCGGTGCGTTAGGAATAATATTGTACAGGATACCAGACTGAGCATAGACTAGGTCTAGATGGTGGGATTTGAATATAGCTTTCTCCTCAGTCGTAATTCCGAACACCGAAACATCCTTTGAAAGATAAGGGAGTAAGGACTTAAGGAACCACTCCAACAGAAACTCTAGAGGAATGTTGGCTTTCGCTATCCTCTTCCATTGAAGCCACTTTTGAATGTGATCGGATATGTGTGTGGCCTTATCTTGGCGGAAGGTAGAAAAATGTTTTGTGCCAGTATCGTAGCGAACTGATAACTGAAAATGATCTAGTAAAACCAAGGCTATCTCATTAAAACCCCTATAAGTTCCCCCAGGAAAATCAATGTACCATTTCGTGGTTTCCCCCATGAGGGTGAGTTGAAACAGTCTCAAATGAATAGAGTCCTGATTTAACGAATTTGGGGAGCACCATAAGTGAAAAGTAGTAACATGACCACTTGGATCCTCGCCATTCCTCCCTTCGAACTTTGGAATGTCAGAAGGGAGTGTGGTAGGGACTGGAGGCCAAGTAGGATCATGACACATCGGATAATTCATGAGCTTCAAAAATATGGTAGATTCAAACAAGTAGGAAACAAGAGTTGCGGCCGTAAATATTGATTATGAGATCCCAGAAGAGGTTGACTTTGTTGATTTGAAGGATGATATAAACCATGACCATGACCATAGGGATGATAACTGCCCCCAACCTGACCTGTGTAAGGGTACGAAGGTATATGTGTGTTGTAAGTACTATAGTGAGGAGGGTTGTAATAAGGGCCAGAACCGACTGCGTTGTAATGAGGGTTACCACCATAATTATGGGGCATATAAGTGCTAGTCGTAGCAGGAGAAGTCAAGTGATGACCATAAGTAAAGGGTATATTCCCACCTCCCATGTTATGAGGGACATGTAGGTTAGCAAACGTGGTCATAGTCATGGGTATATGCGTAGAATCATGTTGTGGAATATGAGTCCTATTGTGAGAAACATTCCCACTGAAATTAGGGGTATTCCTGGGTTGTGGTCCTCCTCCAGCATGTGGATTAGATGAAGGAATATGACAAGACCCAAATTGAAATGGATTAAAAGAGGGTGCACCGCACCCAGAGGGAGTAGTGCCCCCAGCACCAAGGCTAGAGTTAGCTTGACTAGCAGATGAAGTGGATGTAACATTCGAATTAAAACTGGGCATACCAACTGAGAAGGGATTAGTGTTCGAAGGGTTTGTTGTATCATTAAGATATCGCATCCCATAAAGGAAACCACGTCTGTGTGCACCATAAAATGGGTTTTACTCCAGTGGTGGGTCCATCCCAAAGCCTGAAAATGTGACGTGTGGGCGTGAACCTTCCTATCCAACATTCCTAGCAGTGGATGGAGCGGTTTGTCCATCGACATCACCCAACGGAGTCATGGGAATTTCTCATGTGCCAGATGGAGTAGTCATAATGTGATCATCTTGAAGCTCATAAGAAATATCAAAAGGATCAGCTGGGATCATCTAGCGTCTCTTATAAAAAGGACGTTCTACTTCACCGGCTGGAAGACCAGCCAAATGACGAGACCGACAGAGATGTGGATCTCGCTCCACTATAACTCCAAAAAATCAACAAGTCAAAATGCCTCCTAATGTCCAATTAACGATCGAAAAGCACACACCTAAGTAAAATACAGCCAAATGCACACAAAAAGGACTGGATCAAGAGATCTCCTGACACTACAACCAGTATGTCTCACCTAGGAGGGGATTGAGACTCCCAAACTATAACCAAAGGTAACAAAATCAGTTATAAGGGCTCCCAGACTTCACTGCGTGCATAGGTTCAAATCCCTATACAACAGGAAACTATGTTGTCCAACCCTTATCTGACTGAGGACAATCCCAGAATAACCACAACAAATTTGATATGTGATACCCAGGTAAAGCAACTAAGGCCACCACATATAACCAATGCTCAGGAGGATAGTCGCAAGTGGGATCTACCATATGGGCAGGGTAGCTAAGCCCGAAACTCAAGAGGGTAAAATCCCCCAAGAGCCTCCGTACACAAACAAATACTGGAAATATATCCCACATTCAACTAGTATTGGAGGACTATCTCCGCAACCAACCTCCCGTGACCTTGTGCTTAACTTTGGTTTTAATAGAGCGCCTTGAGAACATTGATGTATACCATGGGTTTCACCACTACCTGGTTAGACACATAATATTGGTTCAATAGTCTTGGAATGTTTACTCACAATTATCTATTCCAAGACTCTAAACCTAAGCTAGTTGGTGCACCCTATCAAAGAGAAAACCGTTTCTAATCAATTTTAATATTAAGCATTGATATTAATGGCTGTAATTACTCAAAGGATATGGTCGTGAAACTGATGATGTAAAAGACTCAATGCTATGCACAATCGAAAAGCACTAGACTCATTTATTCAATAAAAACCATGCCACTAATATGACAATCAATCCAATGGTTTGAAAAATAAATATGCAATCTCTTTATAATTTTAATGCACAAGAAAGTCCTAGGTGAAATCACAAGCACTCAGATGCAAAATGCAAGAACATAAAGCAAATATTTTTTATTTTCTCTTATAAATGAAAGGAAAATGCAAAACAAAGTTTTTGTATATTTTCAATATAATGAAATAAAAAAATGCAATCAAAATCTAACTATTCAATAAAAAATGCAGAGCATATCACACAAACAACCCGGCAAATCCCAAACAGTAAGACTCAGCCAAGCTAATTAGCTATAAAAATAAAGAATGGTGGGAAACCAAAAAAGCTCAAAAATTAAAGAAAGAGGAGTTTCTGGCCAATAACATAGCATGGAACAGACAGGAAACAGGCCAAGTGTGACTCAGGAACAATCAGAACCAACCCAACAACAACCCAAGGTAAAAAATCAAGAGGTCCCAGAGTTGTATGTGACTGTTCATAAAACAGTAGCAGGTAGACATCAGCTACTGTACTAACATCAACGAGTAGACGTGGGTAGAGCTAGGCTGACCTGCGTACATGGAAAGGAAAATGAGCCCAAAAAGAGTCAAACTACCAAGAAAAATATAGTTTTCTAATGTAAATCCCAACGGCCAATCACTGACATAGAAGCTCGACAAACAACAACTCAAAATAAGTACAAATTCCTAAAAATCCCCAAAATGGAGGTTCCTCCCCAGCGTAGTCGCCATTTCTGTTATGAAGAAAAAATTCCTATGGCTCGAGGCAGACCACAAAGACAAATGACTACCAGAAATAAACTCAATTCCCAATGCAATGCTATATAAATGATAAGATATGGACAATAAGACCAACCTTCAACTGGATGTTTGAGGTAGATCCCCGTTGAGCTTTCAACCTCCACACTTGACCCTGTAGATTAGTCTCAACAACATATACAAGAAAGTGCATATCATATATGAAAGACATTAGCATAATCAATAGCATGCTCCATGATATCATAAGCAAATGTAACCCAGTGTAATTTAAACAACATTGACAAGATCAATTGGACGAGAAAATGAGTATTTCATTAATAATAACAGGAAGTGCATGATACAACCTCGTTCCAACAACTAATATGAACCAAGAACAAGGTCTCTCCACTTGTGCCTCCACCACTTCAATCCCCCATGTAATGGAAAACTCAAACTATGAAAGGAGTTTGGGAGGTTAACACAAGAAGTTCACAATAACAAGGATTAGTGGATGTGGACTCAAGTCACGACAAAAATCCAATAGAGTTACGGTGCTTTCTCTTTCTCCTCCTTCCATGTACCATAATAGCTCAATATATAACCTCCCAAAAGGTAGGTGAAAGGTTGAGTCGATTCGTTTCGGGAGTACATGGAGGGCCAAAGGTCACCCTAAGACTGCTTTTTGGAGTAAAAAGTAAAATTCTATTGTTTTTTACCATTTAACTAGGTGTATGCTGGCTATAGTGGAACAACCTCCGTGGACGCTGGCTATAATGGAACAACTAGTGTACAAGAACAAAAATAGCAATTAATGTGTTCCTGGAGGATAAAATGTGGATCTGAGTTTATAAAATGAGCACTGAAGGCCAATCAGTGTTGATGCTCACAAGTGGAAAATTACGTTGTAACACTCACTTATGTGAATTATCACTGGGTCTGAAATATTTGTCAAAGGTTTGTTTACTTGAGTATATGTGTTGTTCTCTAGTGTTTCAATTTCAAATCGAGCAAGGTTATCAATAGTGTCTATGTGTTCTTCATTAGGTGAAGGTTCAGTCTTTGTTTGATATTGTTCTTCTCTATTGTTGTTAATTGAATTTAGTAGTTTTTCAGTTTCCAAGTCACAAGGTTGGTGTCAAGCACCCTATATGCAGATAAATTGTTACCAATACACACAGAGCATATGAAATTTATTGTCAACCCGAGAAAGTCTTTTTATTTCAAAGGATAAGTGCACAATATATGCTCAAACACCAAACCATTAGAAGTGAATACTTTTATCTTCTATCAACCATGTTCATCCCCAAAAATCTATGCAATCCCAATTGTCTTCTAACTGCTATACTTCAATTCCTCTCTATCATGCATCAATAAGAAATGGTATCAGATATAATCAATCAATTGCAGAAAAGAAATCTCATTCGTATTCTAGAACAATCACTTGTTTGATCTAATCAATCTGGAAATCATAAAACATAAACTGAACATTAATCTAGAAATCCAATTGCCAAAGATTGAGTTAACTTTTCTAAGAAATTGAATTGCAGAATGAAAATCAAGCAACACACAACAGGAAAGATAGATTGTAAGAGCTCATGGGATCACAACTTAGCTGTAAGATGAACACGGCTGTGTATAACAGCAATTGAAATGCATAAATCAAACCTCACAGAAACATAATCTTTTACTAAGAAATCCACACAATAAATATTGCTGCTGCGTACAAAAGGAAAGAACAAAGTATCACACAATAATAAATTCAAAATCCTATTTTAACTCAGCAATCTCTGTGGAAGACGGGCCCAGTCTTCACACAGAGACGCTGGCTAAACAACACAACTCTTTAGCTCAAAAGTAACCCCTTATATTAACAGAAGAATGAATACACAGTTTTGCTCAGCTGCTAATACAATAATTTAATTGTCTGTTGTTCAACCCCCTGAGTCGAGACAACTCCTCATATCTATGCATACAAATCGTAACATCTAATCCTATAATTGGGCAGCCATGAAGATCTATGATCTTCAGGTGCCCTAAATAACTAGCTGTTACAATGCGTGGCAGAACAGAAACATCCAAATAAGAGAAAGTTATTAATTGACCCAAGAGTGGCAGTCTTTTCAGCCCATAGCTAGACTTTGGGCAGCAACATACTTAAGATAGCGAATTCTATTACAGCTGCCCTGTCACAGCTGTGCTTTGATTGATGATTCAAGCCCCAAGGATCCCTCTACCAGCAACGAACATCCCTTCCTTCATGACTTGTTCAGCCCCGATCTTCCTGCAGTCTATTTGTCTCAACTACCTTCATAAATCGCAACATGTTAGCACAATTTGAGAGATGCACAACTTTAATTATCACAATCATAAGCATTAATAAAATAAAACAATGATCAGCCATACCTTCGTAATTTGGGGAATAAGGTAAGGACAATAGGTCTGATGGCCATGATAAATGGTGTAGGACAGGGGCAGGAAAGATGATTAATGTTGACTAAAAAGGGCCAATTCTGAGCTCAACATCTCCCCCCAACTATCCTGTTGCATGTCCTCATGCAACAACCTGCATTATTTACAATCTGAATCCTATACTGATCTCTATCCATGGAGAGAAAAAGAATTGTAGGAAACCCAGGTACCTTTTCTATCTTTTGAACAACCTCTGTGAGTAACCCAACATCTTCCTTCATCACTGCTCCCCTTCCACTGCTAATTGCTGATATCTGGAAATGCAGCTAATGTAGTGGGAATCTTCCTACAGTCTCATTATGCTGTACCTGAGAGCTTAAAGGGCCATTCTTAATCTGAATCTATATCAATAACATTACTCGGAGGGAGAAGCACTGGTTCTTGTGGGGCAGTGTCTTCTAGCACATCTAAATTTAATAAAAGAGTTGCTGGTTCTTGTGTGACAAAAACATCAGTTACGCTTTCTTCAGCAGCTACCATCATTGCTTTTAGAAACACTGGTTCTTGTGTAGCAGTGTCTTCCTTGTCCCTCTGCTACTAAGATTGGATCTCCTTCTCATTGTGCAGTTCATCCTCCAGAATTTCGGTGTCACCTGAGCATGGTGTCTGTACCTGTTCATCTTCTCCCAACCGTATATCGGGAATGAAATCCACTCCAGGTTTATCTTTTAGATGAAATTCAGGAGCTCCTGTTGCAGCTTCCAAGGATGTTGGTTCTTGTGTAGCAACATCCTGGCTTGCCTCTTCAACCTCCTGTTGTTGCAATTCTTCTCCTAGGAGCTCTGTGTCATGGGAGTCCTCTGGGGTTACAACCCAGAGTTCATCATTAAATTCCAGAATGTCCTCTGTTCCAGGTTCTTCTCCCACCTGTTTGGCTGATTGGACAAGTAAATTCAAGTTTGCTGGTTCTTGTGTTACAGCATCCTGTTCCATTTTATCACTGTCCTGCCTCTGAGCTTCTTCTTCCAAAATTTCTATGTCCTAGGAGCATTCTGGGGTCACAGTATGGAATTCTTCAGTGACCTCCATTCCAAGTTCTTCTCCCATCTGATATATGATTTCTGTATCGTGGGAACATTATGGAGTTTCACTATATTCCTTTATAAGCTCCAGGGCGTCTCCCATCCCAGGTTCTTCTCCTACCTGTTCCATAATTTATGCATCATGGGAAGTAACAGCTTCAGCAAGGATGTTTAAAAGTGCTGGTTCTTGTGTGGCAGCACCTTCTTTTTCCACTGCTTTCCCCACTGTGGCCACAGGCTGTTGTGCTGAACAAGTGCTAAGTAAAATTTTATGGCCTGCTTCCTTAAAGATTTCTCCACAGGTGGGGCAGAGTATTCGTTCATCCTCCTCCCTAGCTCCAGCAGAATCTGATTCCTCCACTTGGTCTGCATCCTCTATCAGTGTGTACATTTTTCTTTCACCCTGCTTTCTGGAGGTTTCCTTCCAAGTTTCCAGCTCCCTTCTAAGTACTTGGAGGTCCTCTTTCAGCATTGCATTCTCATACAGAAGTCCTTCAATTCCAGGTTCTTCCTCCACTGGCCTTTGTGGAGCATCCATTGGTCTTGGTAGAAGGATTGGGGGCTCAACCTGTGTCTCTAACGTTGCCCATTTTTTCCTAGCTACCTCTGCTGCTGTGGCGGATGGAGTTCGTTTCTTTCTAATTGGTGCTATTAGGTCAAATTCATTGGTGGCTCTCTTTCTCTTCTTTTGTGGCGTTTTCTTTTGTGATTTTTCTTTTTGTGGTGTTTCCTCCTATGGAGCTGGGATATAGGGAGCCAAAACTGAGGTCAAAGGAATATTTCCCTGCCCCTCATGTTGTTCTTCTTCAATCACAGCTCCTCCTCCTACCCACTCAGGTGAAGACTCAATTGTCACCAGCTCAATGTCTTCTTCCATGGCCCTAGCTCCGTCATCTTCAGGTTCCATTGTCGCAGCATTTGATGCTGCTGCAATTTCACCTTCTGCTGTCGGAGTTGTTCTGTTATCTAGGTTTTCCACAAAGGTTTCATCTACACCATCATCTAATGGATCTGTTTGTGCTTCCCCTTGCTCTCCTTCAAATGCAGTGTCATCCCCCACTGGTTCTGCTTGTGCTGGAGATTCATCTCTCCCACATGGCTCTGATTGTGCCCCTGGTTGTTCTTCCTCTAATATAGGTTCATTTTCCCCAGATGGCCCAGCTTGTGCCCGCGGCTGTTGTTATTCTACTGAGGTTTCACCCACCCCGAATGGTCCTGCCTGTGCCCTCGATTGCTGTTCTTCTCCCATTTCATCCCTCCCCCCAACTTCACTGGAGGAACTCCGGTCCTCCTGTTGTGGTGGAACCTGTAATTGCTGTAATGGGATGACCCTCAAGGGAACAGGTTGCTGAGGTCGGGTTATAAATTGTTTCCAAGTTATATTATGTTGGGCAAGGGTTCTTACAATAATTAATTTGATAAGGCCATGGTGGGTGAGAGAGGAAAGTGGGTGCTTCCCAGACTGAACAAATGTTGCCATATGACGCAAGTCGTGCAATAAATAAAATGGAATGTTCAACAAAATGCCATGGTGGAGATGAGAAAGCAAAGGAAGTTCAGAGTTATACACAGTTTGATATCTACCTTCACAAGTAATGTATTTCTTGAGGAAGACAGTAGCCTGGTCCCATGGCCGTGGCAGTGAGTTCAGTGCAATCCCTCTCCTAGATGCTTCAACTTGCTCCCCTGGAAGTAAAAATTCTTCTCGTGCAACCGTTGCAGGGACTCGACGGTTAAACCAAGGTTTTCCCACCATCGGGATGGCTGTGACCTCGGATATAATGATCTCGAAGACGTCTATACACAGCCCCCACACCGTGGAGTGAGTTTTGGTAAGATTCAAGGCAAATTGCAGGGCTGCATCCCGATCGAATCCGTCCAATCGCTCAAAGAATTCGAGCCAGCCAGCAAGCAGCTTGAAAAATGGCAAGAACTTGAGGATTTCGTCTGAGTTCCCGAGTATTGAAAGGTTCATGGCGAACTGGAATCCCCATGGTCCTGGCTGCAAGATGAAAGTGTTATTCCACAGATTACAGGATCCCAGAATGGAAGTTGCAGCACAGAGGATGCACGAATCGTTTAGCGGAGACGTTGAGCGAATGAGCAAATTTGGAAAGTTGACCACAGAAAAGCGTTTGAAATTTCCATGCCGAATTGGGGAAGGTGGCAGTTATTAATGTTACGTCGTACGAGGGAGAGGTTTAATCAGGTATAAATGGTGGTACGAGTGAAGGTACAACTAATATCGTTTAAATGATATCAATGCTTAATCACGTGATAAATGAAAGCCATACATTATAAAACTGTGAGTCGGAAAGCTGCGAAAACTGGTGGAGCATGTAGTTGGTGACGTCACCGTGCCGAGCTTGTGCACAGTCAGACGTGTGATCATGATGACTCGGATAAGATAATAATTTCTTCCGCCGGTGAAATACAAACCATCGCGTTCACGGTGTTGGAATGATGAGTTCATCGGCACGACTGGGGTGAATCAGCACCATGATTAGTAGATTTAGAGCAATTCTTCTGTTAACACGGGAGTTACCACTGCAAGTTGCCAAAAAAAATGATAGCGCAGCCGATGAAAAATATATTGCAGTCGCCAAAAAAGAATATGTTGCAGCCGGCAGAAAAGAAATTGCAGCCACCGGAAAAGAATTCACGGCAGCCAGAAAAAGAATTTACGGTATCGGAGAAAATTACGGCTGTCACGGCAAAGTTTTACGGCAGCGGGAAAAATTACAGCTGGCGGGAAAAGTTTTACGACTGTGGGAAATATGTTGTAGCCGCTGTGACATGATGTTGCAGCTACGGGAAAATGGTTGCGGCTACCGGAAAATAATTCACGTCCGTCAGAAAAAGTTCACGGTTGCCGGGTAAAATATTTTACCGGTCGACGGAAACTGATAACGCAACTGCTGGGAAATGAGGTGGCGGCTGCGGAAAAAGATGTTACAGCTGTCGATGTTGCAGCCGCTAATGTTGCATCTTCCAGAAAGGATTAATGGCAGCGGGGAAAAGGTATTACGGCTGCTGGGAAATGAGGTGGCAGTCGCGGGAAATGAGGTGGTAGTCACGGGGAAATGAGGTGGCAGTCGCGGGAAATGCGGTGGCAGCTGCGGAAAAAGATGTTGCAGCTGCCGATGTTGCAGCCGCCGATGTTGCAGCTGCCGGAAAAGGTTGACGACATGTGGGAAAAAGGATATTACGGATGCTGGGAAATGAAGTGGCAATGGCAGGTAAATGAGGTGGCAGCCGCTGGGAAATGAGGTGGCAGCTGCGGAAAAAGATGTTGCAGCTGCCGATGTTGTAGCCGCCGATGTTGCAGCTGCCGATTTTTTTTTTTTTTTTAATCAAGGACGGCACAGGGAGATTTTCACTTGATGGGCCCAAACTGGTCGTTCTCCTGGCGCTTCCCTGCAAATTTTTTTTCTTTTTTTGAAAAAAAATGACAGCAAACGAAAAGATCAAATGCAAAGAGGAAAAGAAAACAACAATTATACGCTACAACAGGAAATTATTTATGTACAACAAATACGATTTTCAGTTTTAAGGATTGGAAAAGGTAGAGAAAAGTTCCTACTCTGGTGCCAACTGATAATTTGGATCGGCAGCAATTTGTGAAATGAATGCATCTTTCGAAATGGGCTTACGATACAGTCGCAGTCTGTGGCCGTTAGCAAGTAATGGTATACGGTTTTCATCAATGGTCACCAGGCGAACAGTGCCATTGTCAAATACCCTGTCGACCAAATATGGTCCCAGCCATCTTGTACGCAATTTTCCTTTAAAATCCTTCTTGAATCTGGAGTCGTATAATAGTGCCTAGTCTCCTTCACAGAAGATCTTCTTTTTGATGAATCGGTCATGCCAGTTGGATCTCTGTTGCTGGAGCAGCACAGTCTGGTCTACTGCAACTAACCATTTCTCATCTAGTTCATTTAATTGATTCAATCTTCTCTTCTGGTCTTCTGTTACATCTAGACTCATTTCGGTGGCTATTTTCAGGGTCTTGATCTCAAATTCAATTGGAAAGATGGCACTCTTTCCATACACCAGATCATAAGGAGAAAACCCTGTGGTGTTGTGCCAAGTTGTGCGATATGCCCACAATGCTTCTGGAAGCCTGTCAGCCCAATCCTTTCGATGGATTTTAACTGTTTTAGTAAGGATTGCTTCAATAACTTTATTAGTACTTTCCACCTAACCATTGGCCTGAGGGTGGTAAGGTGAAGCTATCCTATGCTGCACATGATACTTTCGGAGCAAGGACTCAAATTGGTGTGAGATGAATTGCGGTTCCCCATCAGTGACTAATTCCTTTGGCACCCCAAAGTGGGTAAAGATTTCACTGTACAGAAAATCAATCACCGCCTGGTCATTAGCTTTAGTCAAAGCTACAGCTTCCACCCACTTGGTCATGTAATCTGTACACACCAGGATGTAAACCTTCTGTTTGGAAGGAGGGCTGATAGGGCCAACAAAATCCAATGCCCATCTGTCAAAAGGTTCTAGTACCACTTGGGTCTGTAAAGGCATCTAATCTGTTTTATTAGGTTGGTCCATCCTTTGGCAGCTGTCACAGGACTGAACATATCTTTTAGCATCCCTGAACAGTGTCGGCCAATAGTAGCCCATCCGCAGCGCTTTATGCCATGTTCTTTTGTCTGCAAAGTGTCCTCCACAAGGTTCATCATGACAGGCCTTTAGTATATGAAAGATCTCATCTTCCCTTACACATCTTCTAATCTCAAGATCGGGTCATGTGTAAAAGAGATGGCCCTTGAGCCAACAATACCTGGCACTTTGCTGGATAATTTTTCTTTTCTCTCATTTAGACATATGTGGTGGAAGCTTTCCTGCAACCAAATAATTAGCAATGTCTGCATACCAGGGTGAATGAGCTGACAGTGCGAATAAATGTTCATCTGGGAAAGAATCCTCAACAGGCGAATTGTCATCACTGTTAGTAAATTGTGATAAAAAATCAGCAACAACATTTTCTTTTCCAGGTTTATCTATAATAGTAATATCAAATTCCTGTAATAATAAAAGCCACCTGGTTACTCTGGCATTAGTGATAGGTTTGTTCATCAAATACTTAATGGCAGAGTGGTCAGTGTGCACAAATGTAGGATACCCAGTAATGTAATGCCGAAACTTATTAATAGAATAAACAATAGAAAGAAATTCTTTTTCAGTAACAGTATAATTAAGTTCAGCAGGGGCTAAGTTTTTACTAACATAATAGATGGCATAAGGTACTTGACCATCCTGCTGTCCTAATACTGCTCCAATGGCGGTATCAAAAGCATCTGAAGAAATGTGGAAAGGTATGGTCCAATTAGGTCCCCTTAGAATAGGGGCTGTGGACAGCTTCTCTTTAAGCTTATCAAATGTTGTCTGGCATGCTTCACTCCATACAAACTGTGCGTCCTTCATTAACAATGAAAGAAAAGGGGAAGCAAGTTTGGAGGAGTTTTCTATAAATCTCCTGTAATATCCAGCATGTCCCAGAAAACTTCGCACTTCTTTCTGCGTTGAAGGAGTAGGTATATTTTTTATCACCTTAATTTTCGAAGGATCCACCTGAATGCCATCAGTAGAGATGAAATTTCCTAATACCACTCCCTCACTCATCATCATATGTCATTTTTCAGTGCTTAATGAAAGGCGAGACTGTTCACAGCGAATTAAAACCTTTTTTAAATTTTCCAGTGCTTCCTCAAAATCCTTGCCATAAGGAGTAAAATCATCCATAAAGACTTCCATGCTATCATTAACTAATTCAGAAAATATGCCAATTACAACTCTTTGGAACGTTGTTGGTGCATTACATAAACCAAAGGGAAGCACCCTGTAGGCGAACATTCTCCAGGGGCAAGTGAAGGTGGTCTTATCCTGGTCCTCAGGAGCAATCTGAATTTGGTTGTACCCGCTGAATCCATCCAAGAAGGAGAAGAATTTCTTCCCTGATAGGGTATCAAGTACTTGGTCAATAAAGGGCAAAGGAAAATGATCCTTTTGTGTAGCTTTGTTCAGCTCCCTATAATCAACATAGAACCTCCATTTACCATTTTTCTTGGGCACAATTACAAGTGGGGAAACCCACTCACTATCTGAAATAGGGTAGATAAATCCTGCTTCCAAAAGTTTCTAGATTTCCTCCTTCACTATATCCCTCAGGTTGGGGTTCATGCGTCGTTGGGGTTGACACACAGGCCGGGAGTCATTTTTAATGTAAATATGATGAGTGCACATATTAGAAGGGATACGCTTCATGTCTGTATACTCCCAGGCGAATGCCCCATTACGTTCCTTCAAGAGACTGATTAGGCGCATCTGTTCTTCTAAGGAGAGATCAGGGTTAATATTCAAAGTTCTTCCAGGTTCTACCTCAATAGAAATGCTTTTTGAATTTTTCAAAACTGGGATTATGTTCATATCACCAACCAATGTTTCCTCCGTAAGATTTTCTTGTTCTTCCTTACCAAGGGTAATGTTCAGGATTTGATAGACTTCTTTATCCACTGAAGCAGGTTCGCTAATGAAATTACTGATTGCATCATCTTCTGTTTCGTTTTTAAAAGTTAAATCCTTCCCTATTGTTAGTAGTGGCTGAACATCCTCCTCCTCTTCCTATTCTATCCAAAGTGAGGTTTCAACTTCTCGACTCGGCCGTGCTGGAGGATATAAGGTGAGGTTTTTGGTCTCCAAACAATCATATATAGTCATGGACCCAGATCGACAGCTGATGCAAGCATCAGCTGTGGCCAACCATGGCCTCCCCAGGATCAATGGATGTCCCCCCAGCTGTGATTTTGGTCGCAATATCAAAAAGTCAGCAGGGTGTTCCCATGAATCTACTGAGATGACGAGGTCATCCAGAATCCCTTCGGGTCTAATGGTGGATCTGTCTGCCAATTCTAAAATGGTAGGGGTTGGCCTAAAATTAGTGATCCCAAGCTTCCTCACAGTCTCAATTGTTATAACATTGATTGCTGCTCCTAAGTTGACTAGCACATTGGGTATCTGCGTTTGTCCTATATATACAGTGACAGTAGGATTTCCAGGGTCGTCATACTTAGTCACGGGGATTTTTCCTGTTATTAAAGCGGATAAATTCCTTATGACATGAACAGTGGGCGGATCTCTAGGTTTCCTCCCTGGTTTGTTAGTGCACAGATCCCGAACTGTTTTAGCATAAATAGGTACATCTTGAAGGGCTTGCAGAAGGGGAATTTTAACATAAAGATTCTTCAACTCTCCTAGGAGCTTGAACTGAGGTTGCCCCCCCATTTTTGGTAGCATTAGTCTCACAGGGTATGGTGGTTGCCTTACCAGCTAGGTAGGATGTGTATTATCTGATTTCTCATTTAATGTTTCAGCCGTCCAATCTAAGGGATGCTTAGCACCTTCAATGATAGGAGCTGGATCGGATGTATGCTGTGAACTCTCTCATTTTTCATGCACAGAAGGTAGAATATCCTCTGTAATTATAGGTTATATTATCTTCCCAGATCGTAAACGAATATCATTACAAGGTACAGGGGAGAGAGAGTAAGCCGACATATTGGCAGTTTCCAATTGATGGACTGTTTTATTGTTCGGGTTAGGATTAGGCTGGGCAGGCAGCTGAGGCCGTAATGGTATATTAGAAACAGGATTATTCTGCAGCTGCAGCTGCGACTGCTGAGGTGGGTAATGAGGATATTGAGGAAATTGAGGTAATTGAGGGTATGGTGGAGAATAGGGTGACTGTTGAGGTGGAGGTGGTTGAGGAAACTGGTTCCCAAGAGGGAAGTTCCTCCATCCAGGAGACCATGACGTAGGTTGATGTGGCGGCTGTGTCCAAGGACTCCATGAGTTATAATTTTGCATTGCAGGTTGAGAAGGATTCCACTGAGCATAATTTGAAGGGAATTGTGTATTCATATTTTGCATATTATTAATCCAATTATTCATATTATTCAAAAATGGAAATGAGTCCAGAGGCATACCTTGGTTTCGAGGCTACCACGATTTCTTCTGTGCAATGAAATAAGATGATTCTACTTCTGGAGTTGATTCCTGCAGGACAGCCTTCACTTGAGGAAGTGTAGGACATTCTTTCATGTCATGGTTCAGCTCGCACAGCTGACATACTTGTATTTTGTCAAGAGGGCATTCCTTCAGTGGATGATTCTTTCTACATCGGGGACAGAACACACCTAGTGTGAGATCCTCCACTGCCTGTTTCTGTTTGGCCTTCAGGACATCAATCTCCGAAGAGATGGAGATCATCATTTCTGTTTTGAAATTTTCAAGGAGATTGCCTATATCCACACGTGTAGCTCCTCCATTGGATGACTTCTGAGTTCTGTCGAAGACATCACATTCCAGCTTATCTCATTTATCTCGTTTATTATTCCTGGAAGATCCCCTGGAGTATCTCTTACATAATTCCACAATCGTCTCAAAGGGTTCTTTGGAGATATCTCCCTTTCCTAACAGATTTAGCATGTCTAAACAATCATCCCTGATCCCTCTAAGCAAGATTATCTTGAGTACGTCCAGCCCCATGTTCGTCTGCCCAGCTCTTTGCACATTGTACAGCAGCCTTTCTACAAAATCCTCCAGACTTTCATCCTCCTTCTGCACCATCTTGAATAATTCTTCTCTTTTGTCCCTGGTGTTGCAATATTCTTGATATTTTTCCAGGAACACTTGCTTCATCTTATTCCAATTAGCAACAGTTCCTCCCCCAAGGCTCATGAACCATCGTAATGCATTGTCCTTCAGGGTGGCAGGGAAAAGTTTCAGCTTTTGAGCATCTGTGACATAATCATAGTTGCGACATAGGATATAGAATTCAAAAAGGAATTCGTCTGGATCTTCTGCCGCCCTGCCATGGAAGCGAGGCAACACCGATGGTGAGATCTTCTTCATAGGAGTTGTCCCTTCTAGCTGTTGTATTGGAAATTGTATTGTAGCCATGGTTCCTTCTGGCAGGGAGTCATTCTCACGATGGTATTCTACCACTTCTTCCTCCTCTTCGTTCTCATGTCTGTTATTCATCTTTTCTTCTGTGTCCTCTTCTTCGTTCGTTCCTGCGTTCTTTACCTCAACTGTAACAGCTGCGTATTCTTCAGTTGTAGCAGCTGTGTAATCTTTAGTCGTAGCAACTGCGTATTCTTCAGTTGGAACAGCTGAATCAGCTGTACCTTCTTTAGCAGGGGTATATGCGGGAATCACGGCTGCTCCTGTGATTTCCATCGTGGATCCTGATGCTGACGCTCCAGGATCAGCAGGGCTTCTTCTGATAGGAGTCTCCCGTTGACGAGTCCTGGTAGCTGAATCAGTTCTGTCAACAAGATCGTCGATGAATGTTCTTCTACCCAACGGTGGTCCTCGACCACGACCCGAACCACCTGTGCTGTTAGTGTTTTGTGGGGTTTTGGGGGTTGGGAGGTGATCGCATTTTACCCTCCTTGTATTCATGCGAAGCAGATCATTTCAACAAAGAAGAGACTGACTAAAAGCAATTATCAGATGCAACTAATGACTAGTGTTTAATTTTTATCCTTCCCCGGCAACGATGCCAAAATGTCAAGCACCCTATATGCAGATAAATTGTTACCAATACACACAGAGCATATGAAATTTATTGTCAACCCAAGAAAGTCTTTTTATTTCAAAGGATAAGTGCACAATATATGCTCAAACACCAAACCATTACAAGTGAATACTTTTATCTTCTATCAACCATGTTCATCCCCAAAAATCTATGCAATCCCAATTGTCTTCTAACTGCTATACTTCAATTCCTCTCTATCATGCATCAATAAGAAATGGTATTAGATCTAATCAATCAATTGCATAAAATAAATCTCATTCGTATTCTAGAACAATCACTTGTCTTATCTAATCAATCTGGAAATCATAAAACATAAACTGAACATTAATCTAGAAATCCAATTGCCAAAGATTGAGTTAACTGTTCTAAGAAATTGAATTGCAGAATGAAAATCAAGCAACACACAACAGGAAAGATAGATTGTAAGAGCTCATGGGATCACAAATTAGCTGTAAGATGAACACGGCTGTGTATAACAGCAATTGAAATGCATAAAGCAAACCTCACCCAGTCAACTATTATTCCACACCATTCACCAATCTCACAGAAACATAATCTTTTACTGATAAATCCACACAATAAATATTGTTGTTGCATACAAAAGGAAAGAACAAAGTATCACACAATAATAAATTCAAAATCCTATTTTAACTCAGCAATCTCTGTGGAAGACGGGCCCAGTCTTCACAAAGAGATGCTGGCTGAGCAACACAACTCTTGAGCTTAGAAGTAACCCCTTATATTAACAGAAGAATGAGTACACAGTTTTTCTCAGCTGCTAATACAATAATTTAATTGTCTGTTGTTCAACCCCATGAGTTGAGACAACTCCTCATATTTATACATACAAATCGTAACATCTAATCCTATAATTGGGCAGCCATGAAGATCTCTGATCTTCAGGTGCCCTAAATAACTAGCTGTTACAATGCATGGCAGAACAGAAACATCCAAATATGAGAAAGTTATTAATTGACCCAAGAGTGGCGGTCTTTCCAGCCCACAGCTAGACTTCAGGCAGCAACATACTTACGATAGCGAATTCTATTATAGCTTCCCTGTCACAGCTGTGCTTTGATTAATGATTTGAGCCCCAAGGATCCCTCTACAAGCAACGAACATCCCTTTCTTCATGACTTGTTCAGCCCCGATCTTCCTGCAGTCTATTTGTCTCAACTACCTTCATAAATCGCAACATGTTAGCACAATTTGAGAGATGCACAGCTTTAATTATCACAATCATAAGCATTAATAAAATAAAACAATGATCAGCCATACCTTGGTAATTTGGGGAATAAGGTAAGGACAATAGGTCTGATGGCCATGATAAATGGTGTAGGACAGGGGCAGGAAAGATGATTAATGATGACTAAAAAGGGCCAATTCTGAGCTCAACAGTTGGGTCTTTTGAATCTGTCATTGCGATGTGGCGGGGCCTTCAATTTTTGGTGACTCATCTCACTGCCATCGTGACTAGCGGATCAGGAGAGTATCCACTTTGAAGATTTGGATAAAAGGATCTATTGAAAATGACATTCTTAATTACAAATAGAATCAAACAATCTTAAGGCAGTCTAGTCTCAGAAAAGGAAAAAGTGTCCACACAATAAAAAGTCATATGAATCCAAGCAAGCAGTCTACTTTCCCAAATAACCAAAGCTCAATGAAAATTTGGATTAGATGGCCTTCTGAAACTAGTAGCTTCTGATGGATATCAAGCCTCAAACAATTACTAACAATGAAGGTATGAGAAATAGTTGCAATAAAATTTAATTGCCAGGGGTGCAAGTATTGGTTCTTGACCAATCACCCTCCCAAGGAGTAAAATTTTCAAAGTCTGTCTTAGGTACTATAAGTGTCCCCCACTCACAATAGCAGATGTGATATCCTAGGAATAGAAACTAAGGTCACCACTTCACAATCGACGGTCGGGTGGAGCAGCTGTAAGTCTAGGACAATTCTCATAACCATGTATTCTGAAAAAATAATGTCACCTCGAGGACTTGTCACTTTACATAGAATTCCATGATGAACTCATGTCCCACTAAACAAGAAAGAGGGGGAAACCACCCTTAATTATCCATATTGACCATGTTCTTGACACATGTGTTACATGTGCTTTCTCGAAAAGCGTTTTTTTCTACTAATGGATTTAAACTCTCAATAATCAATGCTAGTTTCAAAATTTTTGTAGCACAAGAGTGTTAAATAGTGAAACCTAATCCAAGGCACTAACCTATTATTGTTGGTGATATGAAAATTAAATGTTGGTTAATTTTAGATTAAGCACCAATTTTAATGGTAGTTTGCTTGGTTTCAGGAGCGGAAGTGAAACTGGTGGTGTGTTGACTAAAAAAAATGAGCCAAAAAATGCAGTATGATCACTACTCTACCTTTCAATTCGATGAATGTTCTAAACTAATGAAAGGTTAGAGGTTCATGTGTGTCTTTTAAACATGCAAAATGTTTTGGTAGATTTTTTATATTTAGCAATAGTTCTTCTGATATGGATAATAACAGATTTCAACAATAAATGTAAACCAAATAGATATCTCAATGAAAATGAATCTAAATCTATGAAACAAGGGATCTTTGTTTCTCATTTGCAGGGCCACCCGAAAGTGCAAGCAAAGAGGATACGCAGAGCCCTTTTGACTACTTATGAATTAAATTCTTACAGTTAAGATATACTTTCTCATTTGCAAGGCCACCCGAAAGTGGAAGCAAAGAGGATATGGTAGTTAGAGCAATGTATGCATAAATTTAAATCTACACTATTACACTTGACATCCACTTTCTCATTCACAATCTCGCTCTAAAGCCCAAGTGAAGAGAATACGGTGGCTCAAACAGAAAATGCTTGGAAAATAAAATCCTAGACTACTACACTTGGGATCCACTTTCTCATTCATAAGCTCACTCGAAATCCCAAGTAAAGAGGATACGGTGGCTCACAAACAAGTTATCACAAGAAAATGGAGATACGAATGTAAAAATTTCTCTAATTGTGCATAATCATAATGAATACTATAGATCCAAAACAAAATTTGACTTAATTAAATTTTGTATTCGGTTCTGGAGGGAAATTGTTTTCAAAATGTCTCAAAGTGTAATGTTCAATATTTTTTTTTCAATGCAAATATATTTGGGAAATGTGTTCAAATTATCTTTTCATATGTCATAACTGAGATTGGTGTCATGTTTCAAATAAGCAAGTGCATGAGATTCAAAAATTAAAGGGCCTTAAGTTTCTTCAAACAAATCTTTATATTTCTCCAAATTTTGTGATTTGCAAACTTTTAAATGAATAAAAATTCTATATATATCAGTCCTAATCCTATCCAATCAGGGATCCAACAACAAAATATGACTTTAAGAAAATGGATCTACCACAAATTGTAAGAAAAATTTGAAAGAAATGTCAATTTGGGACATTTTTAGTGGTTTTTGGGAGGGATTTCCAAATCTAAGGATCTCAAACAAAACCCTTCCAATTTTTTCCTAATTAGTGGTAAACTTATCCCAAAAAGATTGAAAATCTTGGTGAAGTTCTGCAAGTACAAAAATCAATCCTCCAAGCATCCCTAAAACAATGAAAACTCAAAACTAGGTGACATTTCAAGGTTCTTCAAATAAATGTTGATGCTTTTTTCAATTTTTGTTATTTGCAAATTATTAAAGGAATGAAAATTATTTTAAAGATAAGTCATAATCCTATCCAATTAGGGATATAACAGCAAAATATGACCTTAAGAAAATGGATCTTCCACAATTTCTAAGAAAACTTTGAAAGAAATGCCAATTTGAGCCATTTTTAGAGGTTTTTGGAGGGAAATTTCAAATCTAAATATCTTAACCCAAACTCTTCCAATTTTTTTCTAAATAGTGACAAACTAATATTAATAAGATTTAAAGTCCTTATGAAGGTCTAAAAATTCAAAAGTGAAGCCTCCAAGCAGCCCTAAAATAATTAGAGCTCAAAACTAGTTCATAAATCATGCAAATTTGAAACAAGAAAGCTTTAAAAACTTTGAAAATATCCCAAATATCTAGCTAAGGAGGATCAAAATGAGGTCTAAACTTTGATATCAAGGATTCCTAAGCCCATACAAGAAGAAAAGATCATAAAAATTGAGGCAAGATGGAGACACCAAGATCGAAAAACTCTTATTATCGTCCGATGCACCCTCTGCAACATAACAGAGTGTTGAAGAGGCTTGAATGCACCTTCCACACAACCAGGGTGCATTCCTGTTGGTGTCCATTTTGTCACCACTTTTGATCATTGAACACACTCTGATTGGCATCATTTTCACCATTTTTTATATCATAAGTTAATCTTTATGCCATTCATACCGTCAAATAGATCAAGTATGCATATATTCACACATTACATGAATTTTGAGTAAAAATCGTCATATTGTGATTTATTGATGTTTATTTGATATTTCTTGGCTTGCTTGGAAAATATATTTTATTCCACAGGTTATGGCTCTCAAACGAACCTCCATTCAGATGTGTATCCATGGTGCAAACGATCAGCCGCATTCGCCCCACTGTTCAGACCCGCATTCAACTCACAAGATCATCAGTTGAGATATTCTCGGGCCATTAGAAAGCAAACCGTCACATGGGTTCTGTTTAGAATGTAGCCCTTATGGTGCGTGAGCTGGTGTTTTGGAAGATTCCCTCTCCTACACGCTTAGCTTGAAAACACATTGCTCTTCCCATGTCAAGGAAGGATCAACGTCTCAATGACTGTGTGAAGGAAACCAATGCCGTGGAACCTGGTAGATGCCTCGTGCATTGTCGTAAACTATTATGGGTTAGTTCGTTGGCCACGTGTTGTCGTGTATTGTTAAGCAGAGCCATTTTCTGGAATTTAAGACTTCCTATTATTAGAGCAGTTGACCACTAAAGGGTCGACTTGCTCCCCCATTTGTAACTCTTTTTATATAGACGTCTTCGTGACTGAGATGAGTTAGTCTCTTATTATCTTAGCTTTTTGAGTTTTTAGTCTTTTCAGCTGCAACGTTGTAACTCTGTTTTAATTTAATATACCACTGTTCTAGTTTTATGAGAGCTCAGTAGTGTGCATGGTGGTTGATTGATCAAGGCGTAGCTTGTGATTGCCGATAAGGGCCCCTCAACAACCAATGGTCTTCCGTCTGTGTATATAATTTGTCTTTGTCTTTTGTAGATAAGTTGTGTTATTTGTTTAATTTATGAATTCATTTTGTATATGATATATTTGTCTTGTAATCTATATGTTGTTTTGCCACTTATGTAAATGATACCTCTGTTTTATGAAATGTATATCTTATTTTGCTGTTTATGTTAATGATATTTCTAGAATGTAATTAGTGACCGGTCATGCTTAGTTTCTTAGTTTGCTTAGTTTGCTTAGTCATGCTTAGTTGCTTAAGCTTAGTTTGCTTAGTTTTCTTAAATTGTTAAGTTTCTTAGTTTGCTTTTAGCCTTGTAATTACAAACACTTAAAGTTTAGTTAGCTTAACATTCCAAGTTCAGTCGTAGTTAGAATTAGTTATGTTAGTTCCTTTCTTGTAGGTATAGGTTAGTCTTCATTATTTCAGCTTTGTTCTCTTCTACCATAGAAATAATTCATTCGTTGAGACAATGGTTAGAATAGGATACATCTCGTTATCTTAGCTCCTAAACACTCCATTCAATGCTTCTTTGCACTGTAGGTTTATATGCACCAGTCAGCTAACGTTAAGATCATCCAAACTGCTTCTTTCCTTAGTTTAAATCGTTTTCCTCCATCCGGACTGTCATTCGGATAGTCATTCGGATCGTCATATGGACCTTAATACTTTCTGCATTGTTTTTATGTTTATTTAGAATCCAGTTTCTTAGGTCTTTGAACTGTAATTCGTCTTACCTTTAATTCACATTCTTAGAGGTAATTTAGATCTTGTTTTATCTTGCATAGATTTTTAATTAAGTTTGTCATCATCCTTAGTTTTCATTCTATCTTTCCTTAAAATTTTCTTTAGTTGCTTTACAAGTTATGTTTCTCTTATGTTTGGTTCATTAATGCTTTACTGTTACAGAATTTATCAGTTTCATTCTTAGTGTAGTTTATCATATGTCATTGAGATTAATATCAGATTAGGTTTAATAATTTCGTTCTCCAAGTTATATTAATTTTGATAGTTCTTCATTAAGCATAGGATTAGTTTTCCCATTGACACCGATAATGAAGATGTTCATAGGGTAGGATTTGGTTCAGAAGTAAAACATCTTTTTCATGTTTTCTACTTGCTTCTGAATACAATATCTTTATCAAGTTTTCTACTTGCTTCTAGATTTCATCAGTTCCAAGCCAATTGCTTATGGATATAAGATAGGTCATAATGTTTAGAGTTCATTGTAGTTGGACAATATTTAGTTTGAATTTATTTGTAGAATTTAAACTAGATTTGTTTCCATTTGGTTTCCTTGTCACGTTTGAAAGTCACTTCGATACATTCACTCATATTCCCATTAAATTTGATACACTTCCTCAGAATCCCCAAGGAGAATGGAATTAGGTACTTTAGTGTAGTCTTGAAATGTCAATTGAATGCATACATAGTTGTTGAATTCACTCAGTCATTTGTAGTTTTGCTTTAAGTTCTTTGTTTCATAATTATTTGTTAGTTGAATTATCTCATAGATTGGTTTCTGAACTCATTTACAATTGTTTATGATTCCTGGTTCCGAGTTTTTCAGTAGTTTTCAATTTCATCAAAGTAGTTTTGTTTTTTATTTAATTTTGCTTCCTAAAATAATGTTGTTGACTTTATCTTCTTTCCAATTATTCTCCATAGAATAGAGTAGTATAGCTTGACACTATTCTGATCTATTGGTTTAGTTAGGTTTAATTAGTTTGTTTGATGTATTTCTAAAGTTTGACTCGGTTTTTCATTTTGAAAGATCTTTCGATCTTATCTTTATTAAACATTTCTAAGGTTTGCCGAGCCGAAACTTAGGTCCCATTCTACCTCAGCATATACTGTGCCACAACTCTAATATTACCAACCCTGGTCGATAATTAAATATTTTGGTGATTCTTTAAGACAGTAAATACACCTCAACATATTGGCGCCATTGCCAGGGAGTTGTAGATAGGTAGGACTCAGTTGCAGATAGGTACAACTTAGTTGTAGATAGGTAGAACTCTCCTTTAAAACTTTGTGATAGATTTGAATTTTTCGCTTTGAAATTTAGAAATAGGATGGTGGTGGGTGAGTGGTAAGACGAGAGGCAAGAACCTGCACATCTGTTATAACATGCATCCCCAAAACCCAGCACTAGTAGTGATGCAGTTAGAATTTATTTTAGTTATAGTTTGTTTTCATGAATCGGTCTAGAGACTCACAAGGTAGATTTATTAAAACTAGCCCTCCTACTAAAATTCCTACTAACGTGTATGTGGGGAGTGCCACCCCAACTACTAACTCAGCAGAAAGGTGTCAGAAGACACCTAAAGGGGATAGTCCTACTTGGAAAGCAAAGGAAATCCTTTCTAGAGATCAATTAGGGGAAACCATAGGGGCATCATAAAAGTTTGTTCATGAAGAAATTCCACAGGAACCTCAAGCTCATATTTAGACTGAACTTAGACAAGAGGAAACTCCAAAGGATAAAAATTCAGAACCTCCCAACCCTCCATTAGTCCAAAAACCCAAAGACACTACTTTTTCACTAGTAGGTGGTCCAAACTTAGTAGATTTTGTTGATATTGCACAAGTAGATGCTCTTTTTGAGAATTCTATGAACATAGTCATCTCACAGATTGAGACAACAACTGTAGGACCTACAAAACTAGACTCCCACATAGCTGATAATTCTTCAATTAAAAAGGGAAATATTTTCCCTGAAATAGAACGTTGGGACATCCCATATTCACCAAGAAAGGAACCACTTAAGTACACTCTCTTTGGAAATTGAACCTTCATGGAGGATGAAAATGAAGATCATGTCCAACAAGATGAAGAAGAAGGAGAAGTTAGAACTGAAGGTACGTTCGAGTTCCCTATCTTAGAAACTGCACAAGATCTAACTATGAAAAACATCCCTCCTTCCTCACTACCAAACTTTTATGGGAAGAGTAGTGAGGATCCGGATACATTCTTATTCGAAATTGACATTTTGTGTAGGAGTTATAATTACCTACAAGATAGCCAAAAGCTAAAACTCTTTCCTGCCACATTAAAAGATTATTCTCTTCGATGGTTCATGGGGTTAGGAGAATCTAGTATTAGAACTTGGGAAGACATCAAGATTGCATTTCTATGGAAGTATCAAGATTACTGTAAACCTAAGGACTCTCGCAATGATATTTTTAAAATACAACAACTTGAAGATGAGAGCCTAGAAGACTATCTCAAAATATTTAACTATGTGTTACATAAATCTAAATATAGTGATCTGCGGGAAGATGCAGTAAGAACACTCTTCCTCAAGGGAATCTCAGAAGAATTCTTAAAAAACCTTAATCTCATAGCAGTAGGAGATATCTCTCATAAGTCTTTTGCAGAGATTTGTGAGCTATGTAGGAATTACTCTAGGAGCAGAGGGAAAAGTGGAAGACACTTCCGAGAATCTTATGCTACAAACCTAAAAGGAAAGACATCCGGTTTTGGTGGAGCTACAAGGGTATAGTTGGGAAACCTATTGGAAAATTCCAAGATAGATATATTAGGATCCATGGGTTCTCAATTGGATGCATTATAAGCTAAAAAGAGTCAAGATGAAGAGCGTGTAGTAATGAGTTTTTTCTATCCTAGGGGTAGAAATAAACATCCCCAACGAGAATGTCCATTGAACAATTTTTTAGTTTGTCACCTTTGTACAAAAGAACATCTGACTGATAATTTCCCATTGTTTCCTGGGTTGCAAGCTGTGTATAAGAGTCGAAACTTTGGTGAATCATCTAGGAGGCCTTGGAAACCTAGAGATCAATCATCATATCAAGATCCATCATCAAAATTTCCACCCTATTACTATCCTTATCAACCTTCTCAACAATGGAACACTTAAGGATGGCGAAATTGGACACCTCAGTACCCTCCTCAGAATGCTCAACAACAGCAATGGTCACACGGATGGAGAGCACAAGATTATCCTCAACCACCTCCTCTTATGCATAACTATCCTTACCTACCTAATATTGAGCAACTTTTGCCTGGATTTGCACCTCCTTCACTACCCCCTATCCCAAATCAACCTCACCATTTCCAGAACATGAACCCTCCAAGACCCACAATATTACTTGCACAACCGATACCGAATCCTAACAACAAACCAACCGAAGTTCTTAATAGCATTGGGTTGTTACCTCTTCCACCATATTCCATTTCGACCGCACCAATACATGAGATTCAACTGCGGTTTGGAAGAGTTTTTCAAGATCATACCAAGTCATCAGTTGTTATTCGAGAAGAGAATGAAGAAGAAAACACACCTAATGAAGTTTTGAATGATGTTATTCTTGAACATGTGGTTATTCCTAAATCTTCAACACACAACTATCCACATAAATAAGTAAGTACAGGAGAAAAATCACTCCCATATTCGGAGCATCTAGTGATAGAAAAACCTACACTTATCCAGAGTATGATATCATTAACGAATTGAAAAATATTTGTATTAAGATCCCTTTCTTACAAGCCATTAAGGATATACCAATTTATAGGAAATTAATAAAGGAACTATGTACTAAAATACAAGGTAGAAAACAAAAGACCCTTCGACGATTCATGTAATAGGTGAAATGTCATATTACATAGCCAACCAACCTAGAATCCCAAAGTATTCAAATCCAAAAAACCCTGTGGTGACTGTTATCATCAATAACATTGCCATAGGGAACACACTTATTGATCGAGGAGCTGCTATTAATATGATGACTACCACAGTTTTATAAACTCTCAATTTAGGACAGTTCCTTCACCCTACCCCAACAATGCTAGAATTAGCAGATCGCACTATGGTGCATCCTGCTGGGATCTTAGATGACATCACTGTATCAGTATCTTTGTGGGAATATCCCGTGGACTTCATGGTAATTGAATCAAAATACCCTTCCAAAGATCACCCCATTATTATGGAAAGACCTTGGTTGGCTACTGCCAATGCATTTATAAGATGTAGGGATGGAGAAATGATTATCTCTTATGGGTTATCTACAAGAAAGCTAGCTTTATATCCACCAGCACAAACAGTAACGGAAAACTTGTTTTGGTTAGATTGTCCTTTTGGTGATGAGAATTTAGAAGAACTTTCCCTTGTTAGTGATTTCTCCTGGGCACTCCAAGAACAGAATACCGAGAATGTGTTGAATCAATTTATCTCTTCCACAACATGTATAGACTTTCCTCAGTCTTTTCCCCAACTTGACCAGATCTTAGGAGATGAATTTCAAGAAAACATGAGCCTCTCAACATTTACGAGTACACCCTATGTCTTCTCAATCGAAGAACATCTAGGATCCTATACCATACCTTGTGAGGTTAGTTCAGACAAATTTCTACATATAAATGCAGGTTTAGATGAGAGTCAACAAAAACAATTATTAAAAGTTCTCAAGAGTCAAACTGGAGCATTTGTATGGGAATATACCGATATGAAAGGTATACACACAGATACCTGTTTCCACCACATTTACATAGACTCAAACATACCTCCTGTTAGGCAGCCCCAGAGAAGAATGAATGCAACCCTAAAGGATATAGTCAAAGATGAATTACAAAAACTCCTTAATGCTGGTTTCATTTACCCAATTTCCAATAGTAAATGGGTGCCTCCTCTGGTGGTAGTTCCAAAGAAAGTCACAGGGAAATGGCGTATCTGTGTTGACTTTCGAGAATTGAACAAGGCCACTCTTAAGGACTACTTCCCTTTTCCTTTCATTGACTAGTTGTTAGATACCTTATCAGGGAAACAATATTTGTCATTCCTTGATGGGTATAGTGGATACAATCAAATATTAATAGCACCTGAAGATCAAGACAAGACAACCTTTACTTGTTCTTTGGGGACATATGCCTATCGAGTGTTACCATTTGGCCTATGTAATTCACCTGCTACTTTCCAACATGCAGTACTAGGAATCTTTTTTGATCTGATACATGATTGTGTAGAAGTTTATATGTATGATTTTATAGTTTATGGTAATACCTTCCAAGAAGCCTTTGACAACCTTGAAATAGTTCTTATTCGGTGCGAAGAAACAAACTTATCTCTTAGTCATGAAAAATGTAAAATGTTACTAGCTAAGGGCATAGTTTTAGGACATCATGTCTCTCTTCAAGGTATCAAGGTGAATCCTGCCAAGATAGAAATAATTGTTAATCTTCCTCCTCCAAAAATGCCAAAGGAAGTAAGAAGTTTTCTTGGCCATGCAGGCTATTATAGACTTTCTATTGAAAATTTCACTAAGATAGCCGCACTTATGTTCATGTTTCTCATGAAAGACATAGAATTCCAATGGACTAAACCATCCCAACATGCCTTCGAAACTTTGAAGGCAAGGTTATCAGTGGCACAAATACTTAGGGGCCCCAATTGGTCCTTTCCCTTCCATATATCCACTGATGCTTCCGACATAGCTATAGGGGCAGTCTTAGGTAAAAGAGAGGGACAAAAGTCACATGCCATTTACTTTGCTAGTAAAACTTTGACTCCTACAAAATCAAAATACACTGTTACTGAAAAAGAGTTTCTAGCAGTAGTCTATGCCATCAACAAGTTTCATCATTATATCACAGGATATGAAATTTTTATACACACTGACCACTCCACCATCACATTTTTAATGAATAAACCTATCACCAATGGCAGAGTGACTCAGTGGATTCTTTTGTTACAAGAATTTAACATCACCATTGTTGATCGTCCCGATCGAGAGAATGTAGTAGCAGATTTTATCTCTCGAATTCAAATTAACGATAATGCTAGTCCTGTCGATGATAGCTTCCCAGATGAACATTTTGTTGTTGTGTCTATTTGAACCCCATGGTTTGTAGACATAGCCAACTATTTAGAAACTGGAAAGCTACCAAACCATCTCTCCCCACCTGAGAAACGTAGGATCATATTTTAGAGTTCTAATTACTCCTGGGTGGACAATGATCTCTTTCGTATTGGTCGTGATCTTATTATTAGATGATGTGTACGGAAGGATGATATGGAAGATATCCTACATGCATGTCATGGTGGACCTTGTGGCATGGATTTTCCTGACAAGAGATCTTTAAAATGAGTCATGGATGACTAGTTTCCTATGGCATTTTTCGCATTCATTACACTATCATTCTTCATATGGTCTTCTTAAGCACTGTTGTATTCTTTTTTATGAATGTACATATCTGAATCATCTACATTTAATAGTTAATATTTCATTTTCTTACAAGCATTATCACAGAATTTTTAGAAGTTATTGCCTGAACCATGTATTGAAAATATTTGAATAATTATCAATTTTTCTTTGATGGCTTGAGGACATGCCATATTTTTGGTTTGGGGGAGATTCATAACTGTTTTTACCTTCTGAATAATTATGAAAAAAAAAGGTTCATTTATCTCTAACAAATGATAGGTGTTTTCAGGATAATGCAAAAAGCAGAAAGAAGCTCGTTCTGATCAATGACAAATAAGGAACGTGAATAAAGTTCCAGAAAAACAGGTTTTATAATATATCTTGTGTGCTGACAAGTCCTAGAAAAATTCTCTGCATAATTAATAGCAGTCAGATCCATCTATGCACATTTTTGTACAAAGGTCTGTATGAAGGGTTGAATGAAGGGTCGAATGACGATCCGAATGAGGTGAGGAACAAGGAAAATACATAACAATCTGAATGAAGTGCCAAATGAAAGCTTAGCTTGTAAGGATATTAATAAGTGTGCAAAAATATTTAAAAATTTTGATTTTTACTGATATATCTAATCAACTAATCATGTCAAGGATCAAATTAAAAGCCATCTTTGCATACTCATTTCGTCTCATCAAATGAATTGATTAACCATCACATGACTATCATACGATTTTAATCCTCTAGCAAATTTTATCATGCGATCTATCATTTCATTATTAAGTCATCATGATTTTTTATGTGTAATTTATGGCTAAAATTTCATAATGAGGATTACGTTCAACCTGTCCAAAGTTTCACTTTCGACATGGTTGAACATATCATAGCCATACGAATTCATTAACCCACGCAGTTCTATGATGGCACATGACTCAAGATAACTAAATGATAGCGTATCATTCGAATGTGCCAAATCTATCTCCATGATCATTGGGCTGCTCAAATAGATCTCAATTTAAAATTACTCCTACATAAACTCTGCTTCATCTTGCTCATTTTTCATCCACCCTGAACCTATCAAGCTCCATCCCCTGCAATTTCATGCATCCTCTCTATCCATCCACATCCTTCGACCTCTTTTCAATATGCCAATCCGTTACGAGCTTAGTAGTTACCAGGACCTCCTCCGCATTCCCGAATTTAAGGCATGTCGTGAAGTATTTTTGCGAGCCGGCTGAATTCCATTTCTTCACCTTCTTGATAGCCATGATGCTGAGATTTCACTACTATTTGATAAGGGCTTCTATGGTAATACATCCAAGGTTGTCCATCTCACTTTTTCGATGACGGAAGAATCCATTGCATTGGCCACGAAAATGCCCAGGGAAGGAGCCCGTTGGCACAAACATCTCTTTCTTCAATGGACGAAGCTCGAGTTTGCTCCTAAGGACGAATATCAACATGTTGCCAGCACCAAAGGGTTCCACAAGGAACGGGTTAAGCCTAAATACCCTGATTCACTGACTGTCATTATCCATTTGATTACCTGTGAAGGTAAGTGCACATCTTCAAAGCTTTCCACCTCAGGTTACTGGCACATTTTGTTAAAGATCAGGCTCTCAATTTCCCCTTCTATTTTCTGAAAAGTTTAGAGAAAATGTCAAGCCAGGTTAGGAAGAATACCACTAACCCCTCTGGAAGCTTATACCACCACTGTTTGATCAAAATATTGATCACTCACTAGTTGGAAGAAAAGGGGCAAACCTGAGAACCCTTTGTCTTTGAAGTCTTGAACCCTCATCTAGTCAAGAATCCTACGGTCAAATCCCCTGCATCTCGTAAACATGATCGTTTCTAAATGAACTGGCCCAAACCTCTACCCAAGAAGGAAAAGTTGGCAATTTTGCAAGATTTAGTGAGGGTGCCTCAACAGAAATACACCCTGATCATTCATCATCTCCTGAGCATGTCCATGAGGACACAACCATAGAACTCCCATTCTTTTCACCCATACCCACAAAGCTAAGAAGGGATAATCGTGACCAATCGGTTAACTAGACCGTCATCCAGTCCATCGAACAGACCATTGTTTAGTCCATCAATTAATCAGTCATTTGAATGTGCCAAATCTATCTCCATGATCATTTAGCCGCTGAAGCGGATCTCAATTTAAACTTACTCCTGCATAAATCTGCTTCATCTTGCTCATTTTTCATCCACCCGGAACCTATCAAGCTCCATCCCTTGCAATTTAGCGCATCCTCTCTATCCATCTACATCCTTCGACCACTGTTCAATATGCCAATCCATTAAGAGCCTTGCATTTACAAAGACCTCCTCTGCATCCCTGAATTTAAGGCATGTCGTGAAGTATTTTTGTGAGTCGGCTGGGCTCCATTTCTTCACCTTCTTGACGGCCATGATGTTGAGATTTCACTACTATTTGCTAAGGGATTTGATGGTAAGACATCCAAGGTCAGACATCTCACTTTTCTGGTGACGGAAGAATCCATTGCATTGGCCACGGAAATGCACAGGGAAGGAGCCCATTGGCACAAACATCTCTTTCTTCCACGGACGAAGCTCGAGTTTTCTCTTAAGGATGAATATCAACATGTTGCTAGCACCAAAGGGTTCCACAGGGAATGTGTTAATCCTGAATACCTCGAGCCACTGACTACCATTATCCATTTGATTACCTGTGAAGGTAAGTACACTGTCTTCAAAGCTTGCCACCTTAGGTTACTAGCAGATTTTGTTAAAGATCAGGCTCTCAATTTCCCCTTCTATTTTTGGAAAATTTTAGATAAAATTCCAAGCTAGGTTAGGAAGAATACCACTAACCCCTCTAGAAGATTATACCACCATTGGTTGATCAAAATATTGATCACTCACTAATTGGAACATTGATCAGTCAATCATTGAGACAATGTACTCGGACAACCCTGAAAACCAAGCAAATGACCCTATCTTTGAGTCCCCTCTCCTCGCATTAGCCAATTTATCAACCAATTGACTTGAAGACCCTGTCTTGGAGCCTGCCTCTTTTCAAAATGGAGATAAGGCCCCTGAGGCACACATTACACCTGCTGGTCCTGAACTGTAATTAAGGGGATCAAGCCCTCAAAAGGACCCTACGTCTCTTGTAGAAGCATCTACTCCACTCCATTAGACTATGGACAGATTAACCGAAGAGATAGCAGAGTTGAGAAGCCAGAATGAGAAGTATGTTGAGATCATCTCTGAGCTTCTTCAAGAGAACATGAAATTATGTTTTTAGGTGAAGTGTGTGGAACATTTAAATGAAGCCAAGACAACCTCCAACCTTTCTCTCTGGTTGAAGCATGACACTTTGAAGGAGCAGTTTCATAAGCTTAGAGCTAAATCCACTTCCTCTTCCAAGTCGAAGGCAGCTGCTACTGCATCTCAACCTTCATCCTGAATTTCTCTTTCTTTTTGCTCAGTGGGACCTGGCATATCTCTAGTTTGGGGGAATCCTGGTGTCCATTTTGTCACCACTTTTGATCATCAAACACACTCTGATTGGCATCATTTTCACAATTTTTGATATAATAAGTTATTATTTCCGCCATTCAGACCGTCAAACAGATCAGGTACGCATGTATTCACACATTACATGAATTTTGGGTAAAAATCATCATATTGTGATTTATTGATGTTTATTTGTTATTTCTTAGCTTGCTTGGAAAATATATTTCATTCCCTAGGTTATGGCTCTCAAACAAACCTCCATTCAGACGCGTATTCATGGTGCAAATGATCAACCATGTAACATACCCTCCTGTGGTCCCAATGCAAGGAAGGGAACATGATGCCATTCTGGGGCTTTTAAATAAACTCAGCCCATTCATTAAATTCATAGCAATTAAAATCAAATGTGTGCAGATTCAATTTAAAGCAAACATGCACAACGGAATAACATCATCCACACATATTACATGATTCCATTCAATTTAACACAGTCAATAATTTTATACATTTGCAGAAGTAATTACACATAAGAAAATACTCATCTTGGTGTAATGCTGCCCCAAACAACTAGCTATGTCACTATGGCCTTCCACCCAACCATAGGCCAGTTGTGTCCATCAATTCTCTTAACACAACTGCCACCCCCCAAGCTGGGCATGATTCTTACAAAGAAAAAGGGACATTCAATCTCAGGCACAGCCAAAGCAAGAGATACCCATCTCAATCCCAACACTCACTTACACATAGCGAACTCAAAACTGGGCATGTATACACATTTCCAACAATTGGATCTACAAACAGGATGGCCATGGGTTTTCCCCAAATCGTGGGCACATGAAAATGGAGTAAAAAGGGGGATTCAACCACGTGGAGAAAATCCGATTTCTCCCACAGGTTATGAGCATTTCAAATTGCCAAAACGGCCTCATTGAAACCCCAAATCAAGCTCCCTCTTCTTCCAGCAGCTCTGCAACACAAAAAGGCCTTCTTCCCAACTGAAAACAAGGAAACACAGAAAAAACATGGAGCAAAAATGCCCAGGAAACTCCAAAAACGTGAGAGAGGCAAAACTAGTTGATGGGTAATGGCTTGTGGAGAAATTCATGGTTGTTTTCTTCCCCAAAAAGAAAAACACGTTTTTCCATGAAGGGTGGATTTCCCATACTCAAATTTGGACAGCCATACCTCTCCATTCCCAAGGCATTAACTACCTCAACCAACTCTTGGGAGAAAATGAATGATTGGTACAAAATTCAACATGGGTAGTTGAGGGTTTGATGGGTTATCTCATTGACACTTGGTTTGACTTGATTGGTTCAAGGGTTTGACTATTTCCCTCCCAATTCCTTGTAAAATCATGCCCCCATCTATTGTTGCATTGCATAGCATTGTGGGTATTTTATTAAAATGCATATTTACAATTCCAATGTGCCTGGCTAGAATGTAAACCATATGCATCAATAAATCGATGGCGGGGCCTTGGCCTTGAGATCCTCACCATGATTTTATAATAATATTACATTATTTACATTTGAATGTAATGGGGTCAATATGGGGATGTTACAAGCCACATACAGCCCGCTGTTCAAACCCGCATTCAACTCACGAGATCGCCCATTGAGATATTCCCGGGCCGTTAGAAAGAAAGCTGTCACATGGGTTATGTTTAGAACGTGGCCCTTATGGTGTTCTGGAAGATTCCCTCTCCTACACAATGAGCTCAACAAAACATCTCTCTGCCCACCTGAACGAAGGATCAACGTCTCAACGACCACGTGAAGGAAACCAACGCCGTGGAACCTGGTAGATGCCTTGTGCGTTGTCTTAAGCTGTTATGGGGTCGTTCCTTGGCCATGTGCTGTCGTGTATTGTTAAGAAGATATGTTTTCTGGCATTTAAGACTGCCTATTATTAGAGTAGTCGACCACTAAAGGGTCGAACTTCTCCCCCATTTGTAACTCTGTATATATAGACGTCTTTGTGACTAAGACAAGTTAGCCTCTTAGTCTCTTAGTTTTTTGAGTTTTTAGTCTTTAGTCTTTTCAGCTGAAACGATTTAACTCTGTTTTAATTTAATATACCACTATTATAGTTTTATGAGAGCTCAGTAGTGTGCATGGTGATTGATTGATCAAGGCGCAACCTGTGATTGTTGAGAAGGGCCCCTCAACAACCAGTGGTCTTCCGTCTGTGTATATAATTTGTCTTTGTCTTCTGCAGATAAGTTGTGTTATCTGTTTAATTTATGAATTCATTTTGTATATGATATCTTTGTCTTGTAATATATATGTTGTTTTTCCACTTATGTAAATGATACCTCTATTTTAGAAAATGTATATCTTATTTGATGTTCATATTAATGATATTTCCATAATGTAATTAGTGACCGGTCATGCTTATTCTGCTTAGTCACGCTTAGTTGCTTAAGTTTAGTTTGCTTAAATTGTTTAGTTGCTTAGTTTTCTTTTAGCCCTATATTTACAAACACTTAGAGTTTAGTTATCTTAACATTCTAAGTTCAGTCATAGTTAGAATTAGTTCTGTTAGTTCCTTTCTTGTAGCTCTAGGTTAGTCTTCTTTATTTCAGCTTTGTTTTCTTATGCCATAGAAATAATTCATTCTTTAGACAATGGTTAGAATAGGTTACTTCTTGTTATCTTAGCTCCTAAACACTCCATTCATTTCTTTTTTGCACTATAGGTTCATATGCACCAGTTAGCTTATGTTAAGGTCATCCAAACCGCTTCTTTCCTTAGTTTTAATCGTTTTCCTCCATCTGGACTATCATTTGGACAGTCATCCAAATCATCATATGGACCTTAATACTTTCTGCATTGTTTTTATGCTTATTTAGAATCTAGTTTCTTAGGTCTTTGAATTTTCAATCTTTCTTATAGTTAATTAGCATTCTTAGATGTAATTTAGATCTTGGTTTATCTTGCATAGAGTTTTAATTAAGTTTGTCATCATCCTTAGTTTTCATTATATCTTTCCTTAAGCCTTGCTTTAGTTGCTTTACAAGTTATGTTTCTCTTATGTCTGGTTCATTAATTATTTACTGTTACAGAATTTATCAGTTTCATTCTTAGTGTAGTTTATCATATGCCATTGAGATTAATATCAGACTAGGTTTAATAATTTCATTCTCCAAGTTATCTTAATTTTTATAGTTCTTCGTTAAGCATGGGATTAGTTTTCCCATTCACACCGATAATGAAGATGTTCATAAGGTAGGATTTGGTTCAGAAGTAAAACATATTTATCAAGTTTTTTACTTGCTTCTGAATACAATATATTTATCAAGTTTTCTACTTGCTTCTAGATTTGATCAGTTCCAAGCCAATTGCTTATGGATAGAAGATAGGTCATAATGTTTAGAGTTAATTGTAGTTGGAAAATCTTTAGTTTGAATTTAATTGTAGAAGTTAAACTAGATCGGTTTCCATTTTGTTTCCTTGTCATGTTTAAAAGTCACTTTGATACATTTGATACACTTCCTCAGAATCCCCAATGAGAATGGAATTAGGTAGTTTAGTGTAGTCTTGAAATTGTAATTGAATGAATACATAGTTTTTGAATTCACTTAGTCGTTTGTAGTTTTTCTTTAAGTTCTTTGTTTCATAATTATTTGTTAGTTGAATAATCTCATAGATTGGTTTCTAAACTCATTTGCAATTGTTTATGATTCCCGGTTTCGAGTTTTTCAGTAGTTTTGAATTTCATCAAAGTAGTTATGTTTTTTATTTAATTTTGCTTCCTAAAATAATATTGTTGCCTTTATCTTATTTCCAGTTATTGTCCATAGAAAAGAGTAGTATAGCTTGATACTATTCTGATCTGTTGGTTTAGTTAGGTTTAATTAGTTTGTTTGTTGTATTTCTAAAGTTAGACCACTTTTTTCATTTTGAAAGATCTTTCGATCTTTTCTTTAGTAAACATTTCTAAGGTCTACCGAGCCGAAACATAGGTCCCATTCTACCTCAAAATATGCTATGCCACAACTCTAAGATTACCAACCCTGGTCTATAATTAAATATTTTGGTGATTCTTTAAGATAGTAAATACACCTAAACAATTGATGACACCTTTTGCTAGTGTATAGGGTACATTGGTGACCCTTCAATGCACCTTTCCTTCATACAGACTGCGTTGAATCCTGCAACTCAAGAAAGGTCAAGATTTAGCTTCAATTTTCAATGTTTTTGGGTGTTTAGGTGTAGCTCTGAGCTGGTTTTGAGCTTCTAAACCTGGACCATAGGTTCTTTAAGAGATATTAAGGAAAACTGTAAGAAGATGTGAAAGATTAAAAGACCAAAATATTGAATAAATTTTCGAAAAAAATCCCCAGTATGGTCACCAATCTGATAATAGCCTTTAAGATAGGGATGAATCTACCTTAAACATCTATATTACTATGAATATGTGAATTCATTGTGATATATGAAACAATTAGCTAACATTGCTTAATATATTAACCATTTTAGAATTCAAATCAAACTTGGAAGAAAAAATTTAAATTCATGGATAGAAAGAAAATTGAATTGATTCATATTATGCAAAGGAATAAAAATACTTAATTACAATAGAGCTTGAGATGCATCCATCCTTCCTAGCTTAGAGCCATCATTTTCCATCATTGTTTTGATGAAGATGAGCTTTTCAATATCAAAATCTCTCCAACATGCCTTTGCTTTCTCCTTTTTTCTCCCTTACCATGCCCCAAATGCCTTTGTTTTATAGTATTGGGAAATGGGATCTCAAGTTTCACCTTTCAATGTGGGATTATCCCTTTTCTTGATTTTTTATTCTTTTTATCCCAAAACCCACTTTCTATAGTATTTTTAGGCTTTTTTCATAATCTCAGCTTTCTTAAGTACAATTAATGAAATCTTATGCACTTCTTTTCATTGTTGACTGGTGGAGACTAGATTTGAACCTTCAATTGAGTAGTTCAATCACTTAACCATGTCTCTTTAATATCATTCTTTCTTCACTTAATACTTATGATCATGGAAGTAGTGATTAGACAAGAGAGGATTGTTCTCTTATGTATTTGTCTTATATCTTCATGTTGTAGGCGCATAGTAAAGTGTGCTTCTACCTTTCACTTTGTTAAGGGTACTAATTTGATTATTAACAAGGGGGTAGACAAATATGATTTCACCCACTAGATCTAACAATATGATCACTAGATCCAATTGTTCATTTACACACAATGTATGGAGAGAGAGGGAATAAATATTGACACACCTTAACTAATGTGAGGTCCTTTGGTGAAGTTCAACCCCAAGTATTGCAGATCCGATAGACATGGCTCCAGCTCCACTTGTTATTAACCTACACGCAAAGAGACAAGAAATACCTTTCTTCAAACCTTTCTAACATAGATAACACGATATATCTAGATCTAATATGATTTATTGTAGACAAACTAGATCCTATATGAACATCATGTTAAACACATAGATATGAATCATACATATCCATAAACACAATGATGTGTAGGGGAGATAAATGCATATATCTATATATAATATAAATGAGAATAGGTACATAAAATCATACATTGAGTCATGATGTAGATCCCCTCTAAGCTTCTTACTCCAAACCTTCCTTATCTCAACCAAAATTATCACAAATGATTGTAGTATGCACTAGGGATTCCAATAGCATAACAATGCTAAGGAAAGAGTCTCCACTTTCTCATAGAATGGCCTCAATATATAGGTGGATGGTGGATGAGGGAAGGGTGAATGTAGACTACAAAGGACACATGGACTCGAGTTGGTGTGTGAGTTCCCATGTCAAAATGAGGTTGAATCTAATCATAGACACGATCCACGTGAAACTCATCCAAAAACTAGGAAAAGAAGGACCATTTCCCCCCTAAGTCAGAGAAATAAGTGATGTGTCACTCCATGACATGTATGCAATGAGTGATGGCAATGTGACCATCACCCCCCCATAGGCATGAAAGGGGCGATGGTGGTAAAAAATGGGCTAGGAAAAGGGTATAAGATGTGGTTTCATCTAGGAAGATAAGTAATGTTTCTAAGCAGCTCATAGGGTGGAAAATAAGGGTATAATAGTTCCATAACTGTATGATACAAATTTATATTTATGTAACAAGGAATTAGTAACAACAATAATCATTTATTGTTTAATAACATATCTACTTGGAACAAAAAGGAGTTATATTGAAATTCACCAAACCTATTTTATGCATAGACTATTTTTCCTCATATTTAGATACTCTTTAACAATTCTCATGTAATAAATATAAGACATAATCCCACTTATGCCACTTAAACATTAGCATGCTATTACATATCCATAATTAATTTATCCATCCAAGAATGATTACTAGTAGCACTATAAGTAGAATACATTTCCACACTTTTGTTGATGTATTTGTAACTTTGGAAGATATTCTTCTATGTATTACATTTGTACATTATTGTATATCCTATAGAGATGTATTATTCCTCTGATTGGAAGTGTCATCATTTGTATTTGCAAGTGTCGCAAGTTACATTGTAAGTGTCATCATTTGTATTGATGGGTTACTAGACCACTAGTGTGGGGTAGGCCCTAGTAAGGTCATGTGGTTGGGTTATTAGGCTTCATTGAGAAGTTGGCCTCGGTGGATTATTGGTAGGTCAAGTCAGTATATAAATAGAGAGGTTGTGTCTCTCATTTGATTCATTCACTCACTTCTCAAGCTCGCATAGCTAAGAGAGAAAGTGGCACACATGTGGAGGAGGAGGAGTATCTGCTAGAGACATCGTATTGGGTTTGATCCTTGTGATCTTGTATTTGGGTTTATTCTATCTCTGAGGAAGTTGCAGGGTTTTTCACCTTCGTGGTTTTCCCTGGTGAAACTTTGTGTCTCTTTTGGGATTGCTTTTTTGTCTATGATTGATATGCTATAGATATGTTGTACATGTTATTCTCTTAGTGATCCTGAATGAGAATGGAATGAAATTATCAAAAAATTAACATGGTATCAGAGCTAACCTAGGAAGAAAGCACTATGCAGCTGCAGAAGCTAGGGCTTCTTAATATTTGGGTTTCTCTGCATATATCATCAAAGGAAGGAGGCTATATTGACTCTCCTAGCAAGGGTGCATTTTTCTGTCAAGACAGAATTCAATTCGAAGCATTTTCAGTTTTTGACCTAAAAATTAGGGTTTCGGCAAAAGTTGGAATTTCTGAAATACGAGACCATGGATGGAAGCTTCTATGAAAAATCGAAGTTTAGTGCTTTGGATCAAAATTTTTGGTTGGGTGAATCTCCAGGAAAATCAAACCCTAATTCAGAGTTTTGTCAAGTGAATGCAGAAGTCTCAAAAGCAATATTGAGGGGTGAAAATTTGCACTTTTCGAATTCTGAGTATACCAGCTTGACCAGCTTAGCAAGGTGCATCTTTCTATCTTTCAGAAGTTTTGAAATTCAAATTTTGAATTTTTAGGGTTTCTTTGACAAAACCTAATCCAGCTCCATATCCACTTTTCAGCAAATCAAGTGGTAAGACCTAAATATTTTCTATTTCCATTTGAAGTACTCTTTAAGATGTCTCACCACACCAAGCTTGAGGATAAGCTTGAAGGGGATGATAACTTCCGAGCCTGGAATTATAGGTTTGGGTTAATCATACAAGAGAATGAGTTGGACACTTACATAAGTGAAGAGGTTCCTATTCCAGAGGGAGAAGAGACTAAGGCCTTACCCAAGAAGAATCTGGTCAAGGATAAGAGAATCATTGTTGATTCTATAAAGGACCATATCATACCCCATGTGACTTACCTAAAGACACCTAAGGAGATCTTTGACTCCTTGATGAAATTGTTTGAAGGAAAGAACATAAATCGGAAGATGACTCTGTGGAACTGTTACAACGTAATTTTCCACCTTGTGAGCATCAGCATTCTTTTCCCTGGAAGATCCATTTCACTTACTCAGATCCACTTGATATCCTTCAGACGCTATTTTTCCCTATTTCTTACTTTCTACGCTAGCTGCATCATTACAATGGGTGTACCCACGAGTTGCATCACTATAGCTCGCGGGTAGCATGTAAAATGGTAAAAATCACTAGTTTATTACTTTTTACACCCAAAAAGCAATTATTGGGTGACCTTTGATGCTCCATCTGCCCCAGAAATGCCTTGATGTGTCCTTTCATCTACCTTTGAGAGGACTATATATTGAGCACATATGGCTTATAGACGGGAGGAGAAAGAAGAGCAAGAGAACTCTAGTGTATTTTTGCCCCATCTTGAGTCTACACTCATTGATCCTTGTAGTTGTGAACCATTTATGTTCACCTTCCAAACTCCTATTCTAGTTTGAGTTTGCCATTCCATGGAGGATTGAAGTCATGGAGGCACAAGTGGATTGATCCAGATCTTGGTTCAGATTGATTGCCGGAAAGTGGTCATATCACATTGTACTTCTTCTTGTTTATTAATAGAAATACTCATATTCTTGTCCATTAATGTTGTAAATATTGTTTATCTTACATTGGGTTGCATTTACTTGTTATATCATGGGCCATTGCTATTGATGATGTTAATGCCATTTATATATTATATGTACTTGTTTTATACTGGTTGTCAAGACTAATTTGCAGATTCGAGTGCATGGATTGAAAATCTCCAATGGGGATCTACATCAAACGTTTGGATCGAGGTTGGTTATATTCTTCATTATCTTAGCATTGTCATTTATATAGCATAGTATTGAGAATTGAGTTAATTTATGGTAGATAGCTGTCTGTTGTGGTCTACCCCAAGCCATAGTGAGTTTTCTCCAACACAAAAATGGCCACTCCGCTAGGGAAAACATCCATGTTTGGGGATTGTTTTAGCATTAGTCCTTAATTAGAGTTGTTGTTTGTCGAAGCTCTGTATCAGTGATTGGCCATTGAGATACACTATAGAAAACTAGTTTTTGCTGATCCAGTAGACTCTTTATTTTCCCATTTTCCTTTCCTTACCCGCGATCTAGGTTAGCTCTACCCACGTACACCCGCTTTTGTTTACTCTACTGCTTGCGGGTACCCGCAAGTATTCCTTCGACAGTAGTGTACAACTCTTGCTTTGGTTGATTTATGACTTTTGGTTGTTGCTGGGTTGGCTTTGGATGATCTTGAGTCTTTGTTGGTCTGTTTCTTGACTGTTTCATACCTTGGTTGTGACCATAACTCTTATTTTCTCTTGGTTGAGCCTTGTTGGTTTTTTCCCATCTTTGGATTTAGCCTTGTTGGTTTTTTTCCTTTTGAGCTCATTCTAGTAGCTAAGTCTTACTGTTTGGTATCTGCTGGGTTATCTTAGTGATCTTCTTGGCATATCAATGACAAGATAGTGGGATTTTGCTTGCATTTTTCATTTCCATATATTGAAAAATACAAAAAAATACACATAATTTTGCATTTTCCTTTTGTTTATAAAAAAGAATACAAAAATATTGCTTTTATGTACTGCATCTTGCATTGAGTGCTTTCTTCCTTCATTTAGATTCTGATTGTGCATCAAAAATATAAAAGGATTGCATTTTATTTCGAAACCGTTGATTTGATTTTGCATGCTAGTGACATTGTTTTTATTGAATAGATGAGTATAGGATTTGACGATTTTGCATACTATTGAGTCTTACACATCACTAGTTTCACGAAAATATCCCTTGAGTAATCACAACCATTAAAATTAATGCTTAATCTTAAAATTGATTAGACCGATTTCATTTATAGGGTACACCAACTAGCATAGGTTTAGAGTCTTGGAATAGATCATTGTGAGTTAACAATCCAAGAGTACTAGACGAAACATTAGGTGTCTAACCAGGGAGTGGAGGAATCCATGGTATATATCGGTGTTCTCAGGAAGCTCTACTCAAGCCAGAGTTAAGCACAAGCTCATGAGACGTTGGTTGAAGAGATATCCCTCTGATACCGGTTGAACATGGGAGATATTTCCAGGATTTATTCGTATCTTGGGACTCTTGAGGGATTTGACCCTCATTGAGTTTTAGGCTCAGATACCCTTCCCATACGACGGATCCCACCTTTGATTGTCCCACGGAGCATTGGTTATATTGCGGTGACCATAGTTGCCTTACCTAGGTATCGAATAGGGTACTTGCAGTGGTTATGTTGTTTGTGTCCTGAGTCAGATAGGGATCGGACAACACAGTTGCCATTGTATAGGGTATTGACCTTGTGCATGCAGTGAAGTCTGGGTGGTGTTATAACTGATTTTGTTACCTCCAGCTATAGTTTGGGAGTGTCAAACCTCTCCTAGGTGAGACATACCGGCTCTAGTGTCGGGAGCTCATTTAGCCACTCTGTTTGTCTGCTCTTGGCTATAGTTTCTCTAGGTGTGTGCTTTTGATTTACTATTTTTGATCAATAGTTGGCTTTTAGGGGACGTTTTGATTCTATATTCTCTCTGAAGATATCGTGGCGTGGATTCCTACTCTTTGCTGATCCCGTCGGTTGGCTGGTTTAGAACCTGCCGAGCTTTCATGCCGCGTTGCTAGGGGACGCCGGTGGGCTCCCTCTGATTCTTTGGATTCTTATGAGACATACATCCTAGATGTCATGACTGTTGCACATTCTGATACTGAAGAAATACCTATGACTCCATCGGGTAGAGTCAAACACACTTCAGACACCCCTACTCCTCAAGAGGCATGGGGGGGTGATCCACCTGAGACCCAACATAGTTTGTTTGGTCCAAATCCACCTTAGGAAAACCCATTTGATCCTTCGTTTCCACATAATTATATACACAGGATGCCAGAGTTACATGATGACACTGGTCCTACAGTCAACTAAACAACATTCTCTTTTGGTATGCCTAATTATAGTACAGTTGATCCTTCCACTATGTTTGGAAGTTGGTGAGCTCCTAATATGGATGCCTAATGAGGGAAGCTATACCAAGAGCTTACTTTAAATTTCAACCCGGGGAACGTACAAACTTTATAGGTTCATGCACTATCTGTGCTCTTATAGGATAATCTCTGTCACAGTTTGATGTCGGTATCGATGTTCTAAAGGTTGTCTACTAAAGATGTAAACTGGTTATGCTACGGAATTAAATACTGGAAAGCAATAAATCTAATTAAAAGAATTAAAGTACCAAAAGCAGTAAATCTGTTCTAAGAAATAAAGATACCAAAAGTAGTAAATCTGTTCTAAGAAATAAAGCAGTAAATATATTTTAAATAATTGAAATGTTGAAAGTGAAGGAGATGATCTTATGAAATTACTCAATGCGGAATGGTAAATCTAGAAAATGAAAATGTCATAACATATCTATTCTATTATTTGGGAAAACGAAGTCTGTAGTTACTTTATACCTAAAACTAAAATTCTGATCTAAACCATTTTAAATCCCAAGACTAACATTGAAGTGCAATTGTTTCAATCTATCCATATACTACTAAAGAAATTGATCATGATGAGAAACAGTCAAAAACCTCAGATATAAACCATGATATTGAAAGCAAAGTTGATACACATGCAATCGTTGGTTCAAATATGCGTTGAAAGAAAGAACCTACATGACTGCTGAAACTGTTCTGCTGTACTACAGAATGTATTATAAACTACTACAAAAATAATAAATCATTCAAGCACTTCCATATGTAATAGAACTGTTCATCAATGTAAAATGCATAATTGAAAGAAATACCTGCAAATAGAAATCTCCTGACCTACGTGTTGGAGGGGCACTCCCCAACCTGTACTCAGGAGAGAATAAAACTTAGAAATGCTGGCTGGAATTAATCATCAATCTCTTATTAAAATATAAAATCCATGTCAAAACAAAGGTCTGTACTTTGCAGTATCGATAGGGAAGAAATGTTAAAACAATGTTTTTCTCAAAATAACAGAAGGGGCCTCTTGCTACCCGAGAGGTCCATATTTATATGATTTTAATGTTGATCCTAACTGATTGTCAAAATGCCAATTCTTCTTGAAAGTGGGAGTGTGTCCTTTATAAATCAGGAAACAGGGCACCGAGCTTGGTGATCCTTTAGTCTTCTACAGGTCCATCCTTTAATGACCCTGAATCTGCTCAATCACACTTGGTTTCCATATAATTAGTTTATTTGATATGCATTCTAACATACAAGAATAATCATAAAAACAATTTCATTAAATAATTAAAGTAAACACTTTTCCCACAATTGAGTGTGTTTCTTCGCCATTGCTTGAGCTGGACTGTGGAAAAAGGGTTATCAAATACCTAAAAAATTGGACCCATCAGAAGTCACGCTGGAACTAGTCATGTTGTTAGCCATACTATATCCCCTGGGGGCAATACCCTCATTGGGGGCACTACATTGTCCACTCACACACATAGTATGGGGACTGGTCGGATTCCTCCTAACAATGCTAATGTTGGAATATGACCACCTCTTAGGGCTACCCAACCTAATAGGAACAATGTCTGCAATACGACTCGTCATCCACCACCTAATACACATGCTGCTACTCATCAACCAAGGACTACTTTCAGAAATGTTAATGCTCCTCCCAACCACGATAGTGGACACATACCACATACTTTTGCATCCGCTGCTGTGACTAGTAATGCTAATGTAGGAGGTGGGAATATACCCTATCCACATGGTCATAATGCCACCATTCCTGCTACTAGTAACACTAATGTTGGGGTTGGGAATACATCTCAAGCTTATGGCCACCACACGACTTCTCACGCTGATCCTAATGCTGGGGGTGGGAACATACCGTACCATTATGGTCATTAAAACTCAGTTCCTGCTACGAATATTACGTATATGCCCCATACTTGCGGTGGAAATCCTTACTCCAACATAGTTGGTACTGGGCATTAGTACAACCCACCCCAATATGGTGCCCAAAACACTTATATACCTGGTTACCCTCGCACGGGTCAGGTTGGAGGAGGTTATCAACCTTATGGCCATAGTCAAGCTTATGGTCCGTGAGGACCACATTATCAGCAGTTTAATACTCATGGTCAAGATTTTGGTCAACCTTATAATTTCGTCCCATTCAACCAGCCTTTTATGGGAGCTTATAACCAAGCTTTCCAGCCGCAGCTCCCATTCCTTGCACGTTTGAATCTTCCGAATCTTTCAAAGCTCACGAATGATACTATGTGTCATGACCCTAGTTGGCCCCCGGTTCCTACCAAACTCCCTTCTGACATTCCTAAGTTCGAGGGGAAAGGTGGTGAGGATCCGGGAGATCATGTCACGATGTTTCACCTTTGGTGCTCCTCCAACTCATTGAATCACGATTCCGTTAGATTGTGACTATTTAAACGAAGCCTCATGGGGGCAGCCGCGAAGTGGTATGTTGAGTTGCCTGAAAACACTTATAGGGGTTTTAACGAGATCGCTTTGGTTTTCTTGGATCATTTCCAGTTGTCGGTTCACTATGATACTAGTACTGAACTTTTGTCTACCTTCTGTCAGAACAAAGCCACACATATTTCTGACCATGTTCAAGAGTGGTGTCAGTGGAAGAGGTTAGTGAAAGCCAACATTTCTCTAGAGTTCCTGTTGGAATGGTTCCTCAAGTCTCTACTCCCATACATTGCTAAGGATGTTTTGATGTCCGACATTTTGACTGAGGAACAACCATCTTGAAAGACTAGTAGTTAGAATTTCTATACTCACAGTCTAGCATTTTGTATGACATTATTCTTGATGCACCATGCACACGTCATGAGCCTCAGTCAGTTCCTAGACCACATGCCGATAACATTGTAGGCTCCGCAAGCACTTTCCCTGTAGATTTGGTAGCTAATCAAATGTAAAATTTGTCGCTAAACCAGTCTACTCCCAGACAGGTTCACACCTTGTCCACTTCCACCCCATCGTCTGATGTACACAGTGTGCAATCGATGAACCAATTAGGTAACCAACAACCTAGTGGTAAGAAAAAGGGGAGAAACAACCGTAAGGGTGGAAACAATGAGAACAACAATAGCAATCGCAATACCCCCTGTAAGGATAATGCCAACCCTCCTCAGGAAGGTAGAAATGCTGGTGAGGACCGTAAACCTAGGCGTAAGGTGAAGTTTCCCTGCAAGCTCTGTGGGGAAGACCATCTTACTCAATTATGTCCTCAAATCGAAGAAGCATCGAAGCATTTGGCACAGAGCCCAGCTGTGTTAAAGGATCCCCTACCTCATCATCAAAACATGGCTTTGCATACTCCCACCACTGGTTATGGACCTACTAAGATGGAAACATCTTCTTCCAATACTGGTGGTTATGGATTTGTGAACATGGTTCAATTGGAGGTTAGTGTTCCCACTCGTCAATGCGATTATGATGCACCACAACCCAATTTGGGGAGTGATCCTCCCCCTCCTCCTGACAATTCCTTGCACATCGAGAATCCCTCTAATATGTCACAGATACTGAAAGGTGTTCTTAAGTGCTCTACAGATAATCCTAATGCTCGAGCCACCCATAACTACTCCATCGTGGAAGATTTGGGCCAAACTCCATTTGCCATGTCGGCTCTTGAAGTTTTGCAGGCCTGTCCTTCTTAAAAGCATGCCCTTTTGAGTGCATTAGGAGTTCAAGATGGGGGGAAGTCCTAATGTTATCAAGTTCGACACTACTGATGTCCAACCTCGCTTAATCTACCACTTGGATTTTAAAATCCAGGTGGCGTGCCTTCAGAATTTTGTCAAATGTACGATGGTTGATGAAGGTGCTTCCACATTAGTAATGTTGTTATCTTGTTGGAAAGCTCTCGGATCTCCTCACCTATTCGCATATAGAACCATGCTCACTGCATTCACTGATCGATCATTTAAGCAGCATGGAATCATCCCTTCCCTTGTGGTCTGCTTGGGAGGTAAATCTATGGCTATTGAATTCGAGGTGGTTGATGCGCCCATCGACTACAACCTTTTACTGGGTCGGAATTGGATGTATGCTATGAAAGCTGTCACGTCCACTGTATTCAGAGTTATCTGCTTTCCTCACAAAGGCAATATTGTGACCATCGATCAGCTGGATTTCATTAATTCCTCTTCCACAACATCCACGAGATCCATTGTCCCACGAGTTACTCATTCTCATCCGGCAACTGGGAACATGGGTGTCAGTATGTACCGTTCATTGATGGGAACTTATGATTTTGCTGCACCTGTGAATTTTATTGGAACCATTACCGATGATGCGTCTCCTCCTTCCCATAATATGTTTTTCTAGACTTCCTATTTTAATGATCCATGGAATTTACCATCTACGAGTTCTACATCTGGAGACATTACGCATATCGGGATGTCTATGCCACTGTCTGTAGCTGAGCTTGCTTACCAGCATATTCAACAAGCCACTGCAGAACCGGATCTCTCTTCTTCTTAGACAGTCGAAGAAGATACTGTTACGCTGCCAGTTTGGGCAGCCAACTCGTCTTGTTCACACAACTGTCTTGGTGATACTTTACCTTCAAATGAAGCTATTATTGAGGCCATGTGTGGAAGTGAGAGGCCTTGGGAGGATATGCACCATCGCTCTTATTTCCTTCCCAACCTCAAGCTCGTCGAACAAGAAGATTTTAGGATGACTCTAGCAGAGATGGTTGGTCACCCTGTGGATCTTTTAGGGTCGCATGATGTTTTTGCGGAGGGGAATATGGCTAATATTTTCCTGACTTTGTTTATCAACATCTCTCGTACTCCTGGAAAATTCGAGAATGTTTAGATCGGTGACGATTGCACTCCTGAGGAGATTGCTATCTACACTGAATTGTTTACAGAACTCAGGGAAGCTTTCGCCTGGTCATATGAGGAGATGCGAGGAATACTCCTGCATTGTTGAACATGAGATTAGAACATATCCCAACGCTAAACTGTTTCGATAATGCTTACATGTTGTGAACCCTAGGAAAGCAGCTGCTATCATGGTAGAGGTGGAGAAATTGCTCAAAGCTGGTTTCATCTACCCTGTTCCCCTTACTGAATGTGTTTCAAACCCCGTTCCTGTGGATAAGAAGCAGAGAATGATCAAAGTATGCACTGATTTTAGAGATTTGAACCATGCATGTTCGAAAGACAACTTCCCCACACAATTCATCGATCAGATCTTGGATGCTTGTGCAAGAAGTGAGATTTTTTCATTAATGGACGGCTTTTTAGGTTATAATCAGATCCAGATCAAACCTGAGGACCAACATAAGAAAACTTTCATTTTTCCTTGGGGTACATTTGCATATCGAAAAATGCCCTCCGGCCTTAAAAATGTCAGAGCTACGTTTCAACGTGCCATGACCTATGCCTGTCATGATCTTAAAAAGACTATTGAGGTTTTCTTGGATGATCTTGCTGGCCATTCTCGCAAGAGAATGGACCACCCCAAGCACCTCCATATGATTCTCGAACGATGTATATGCTACAAGATTCGATTGAGTCCCAACAAATGCATCTTTAATGTAAGGATGGCTCACCTTCTGGGCTTCATAGTTTCAAAAGAGGGTATTACAGTCGATCCTCTTAAACTTGAGGCAATACTTCAGTTGCCTCCTCCGGGCAACTTGTTACAACTTTAGAGCCTCCAAGGGAGAGCCACTTTTCTACATCATTTTTTAGTTAATTATGCTAATCTTTCCAAAGGTTTCGCATGCTTATTGAAGAAAGACACACCTTTTATTTGGGATGAGCGAGACCAGCAATCTTTTGACGCCCTTAAGAAAGCTTTGTTATCAGCCCTTGTGCTTAGTCCACCGAACTTCGTACAATATTTTATCCTTTATGTGGCCACATCTCAAGAGATGTTTGGCATGGTCTTGGTTCAGGTTGACGATGTGCTTGTCGAGCATGTCATTTATTACCTCAGTCAAAATCTAGTAGACACTGAGCTAAGGTATACTCATGTGGAAAAACTGGCACTTGCGACTGTTCATTTAGTCCAGCGGTTATGACATTACATTTTGCTCAGAAGAACCACAGTTGGAGCACATATCAATCCATTTGATTTCGTGCTATCACGACGCCTTATAGGGGGGAAGTACAATAAATGGATTGTGATCCTTCAAGAGTTCGATCTCGATTTTGCTTCGGCGAAATTGGTGAAATCGTTGGTGTTTGTTGAGCTTATGTCGGACCTTCCGAGGCTTGATGAGGATGTCATTCATGAAGATTCCTTTGTGGATGAGCACTTATTCCTTATCTCATCCGAAGACCCTTGGTATGGGGATGTCACTGTATATCTCCAAACTTTGAAGTTTCCTCCGCATTATTCACGAGATGAGCGACGACATGTGAAACATGAAGCTAAAGATTACACTATCGTCAGTGACACTTTGTACTACCAAGGAAAGGACTCTATTCTTCGTCGTTGCTTAACTCATGAAGAAAAACTCTGTGTGCCATGTCGGCTCTTGAATTTTTGCAGGCCTATCCTTCTTAAAAGCATGCCCTTTTGAGTGCGTTAGGAGTTCAAGACAGGGGAAGTCCCAGTGTTATCAATTTTGACACTACTGATGTCCAACCTCGCTTACCCTACCACGTGGCTTTTAAAATCCAGGTGGCGTGCCTTAAAATTTTTGTCAAATGTACGATGGTTGATGAAGGTGCTTCCATGTCAGTAATGTCATTATCTTGTTCGAAATCTCTCAGATCTCCTCACCTACTTGCATCTAGAACCATTCTCACTGCATTCAACGGTCAATCATTTAAGCGGCATGGAATCATCCCTTCCCTTGTTGTCTGCTTGGGAGGTAAATCTCTGATTGAACCATGTTCACAAATCCATTAACCACCAGTATTAAAAGAAGACGTTGCCATCTCAGTAGGATCATAACCAGTCGTGGGAGCATGCAAAGCCATGTTTTGATGATGAGGTAGGGGATCGTTTAACACAGTTGGCCTCTATTCCAAATGCTTCTATGCTTCTTCGATTCGAGGACATAAGTGAGTAAGATGGTCTTCCCCACAGAGCTTGGAGGGAAACTTCACCTTATGCCTAGGTTTATGGTCCTCACCAGCATTTTCGCCTTCCCAAGGAGGGTTGGCATTATCCTTACGGGGGGTATTGCGATTGCTATTTTTGTTCCCATTGTTTCCACCCTTATGGTTGTTTCTCCCCTTTTTCTTACCACTAGGTTGCTGGTTACCTGATTGGTTCATCGATTGCACTCTGTGTACATCGGACGACGGGGTGGAAGTAGACAAGGTGTGAACCTGTCCGGGAGTAGATTGGTTTAGCGACAAATTTTGCATTTGATTAGCTACCAAATCTACAAGGAAAGTGCTTACGGATCCTATGATGTCATCGACATGCGGTCTAGGAACTGACTGAGGCTCATGACGTGTGCGTGGTGTGTTAGGAATAATGTCATACAAAATGCTAGACTGAGAGTATAGAAAGTATAACTACTGGTCTTTCAAGATGGCTTGTTCCTCAGTCACAATGTCAGACATCAAAACATCCTTCATCTGGCTGTCACCATCGGTCTCTTCACCAAGTGGGGGGTGGATTTCATGGATTGCAAACCAGCTTTGGCTGGGGGCCATCACCATATTATAGTGGTCGTGGACTATTTTTCCAAATGGGCTAAGGCCATGCCTATCATAAAATCCGATGGTGCTACAGCATCCCATTTCGTCTTCAATCAAATTATCACTTGATTCGGTATTCCAAAACAGATTGTCACTAACAATGGCAGTCACTTTCATAATAACAAGATGATGGAGGATTTGTCTCTCAAGCTTGGGTTTTGTCAAGAACACTCATCTTCTTATTATCCCCAAGCGAATGGTCAAGTTGAAGCAGTTAATAAGTGTTTGAAGATCATTGTCCACCATACGATCCAACAAAGCAAGAACAACTGGCACATCATGTTATATCCTGCTTTGTGGGCATATCGAACCGCAGTCAAGACTGCCACTGGGTTCTCACTATTTCAGCTAGCTCACGGTGTGGAGTCACTTTTACCAATTGAATGTGAAATCCCTCCGCTTAAACTGGCCATAGAGCTCCTCCCTGATACGACGGGTCTCTAGCAACATTTAATCCACCTTGAGCAGCTTGACGAGTAGCGTCAAGATTCCGATATGGCTATCGATGCCAACAAACATCGTGTTAAGGTTCAGTATTATAGATCTGTCCATCCCGGTAATATGCTGAAGGTGACTTGGTCCTCTTATACGACCAAGCTAAATAACTCCTGGGGGTAAGCATGTTCAACCCCATGTGGCACGGTCCTTACATCATGAGGCGTGTCCTGGAAAAAGGAGCCTATGAATTAGAAGACTATGAGGGGGTTGTCTTGAAGGATCCTAGAAATGGGCTCTACCTCAAGCAATATTACGCTTGAACCTCAGGCTCAGGTTAATATTTTTGTACACTACTGTATAGTTGCTTCTGTATGTAGTTTATCTTTCTTTTGGTTTTTCGGGTCTGCTAATTAGCTTCCGTTTGATTGATGGATGTCAGCAGAGTTTCCTACGTTCTTAGGATTCGTTGATGGTGCTAGTTATCATACACAGCAGCTTGCTTCTGTTGCTTGGGTTATTTTCTCACCTGACCACCTAGTTGTGTCCTCAGGAGGTGCTTGTCTCGGTCCTACATCTAACAATGTGGGTGAGTATAGTGCCGTCATTGAGCTACTTCAGGATGCTATTTCACATGGTATCCAATCTTAGAAGTCTGCCAGGATTCACAGCTAGTTGCGTCTCAGCTAAATGGGCAATACTGTGTGCGAGATCCTACGTTACTACGGAAATTCCTACGGGTAAGACTCTTGGAACGACATTTTCTTTCAATTACATACATTCATATTCAAGAAGTGTTAATCATATATCTCATGCATATGCTAACTATGTATTAGATTGGCATTTGTCACATTCACAATGAAGCACACAAATAAAAGAAGACATTCACACATTGTACATACACAAGATATAGTAGAACCGGAGAACCAAAGTTTCTATCAATTATATGTCAAAATGATAGTGTCATGATACAAAACTGGAGCCCGTAGCTCTAAAAAAATATACATATCGATTACAAAAAAATGAGATCCTCAGATATCTACTCCCTATGAGGAGGCCTAGCTGCCGTCCCGATGGGATGTGTCTCATAGAAATATTGAACTACATTGGCTACCCACTGCAATAGCTGCACCCAGCTTAATCGTAACTCGCACTACCTGGCGTTGCATATCCTCAGGTAGTCATGCCACCTCTATCTATGGTACCTGGGAAACCATCCATGAATAGGTTACCCAGCAAGGTCTGTAGAGTGCACTCTGCTATGAAACTTCCTGCCTCATCACCCTACCCCGACGTCGATGTCTCGGGAAGCCATTGGGTCTCACTAGGCCCTTGTTTGCGAGCAAACAGTCAAACTTTAATACATGATATTATCCCCAAAAATATTTTTGCATTTACATCTATAATAAAAAATCCATACAAAATTTAATATACCATAAAACCTAAAAGAGTACTCACCAATGTATCTGAACGCTACATTCAGTGGGGAGCAGCATGTCTCGGTCCTGGCGGAAGTCTATCCCTACATAGGGGTTGTTGGTCACCTATTGCTATGATCTGTCGATCCCACCAGGAAAAGAAAATCCTCTATATATGGTGATGCTAGACGGCTACCACCCTATCGTGTCAATATCTCGGCCCATTGGATCAATGCAGGATCATGGAAACTATGAGGAGGGACTTCAACCCTCGAACTAAGCCCTGAACTCTCTCAAAGAAGAAGCTACACAAGATACTACCATACCCAAAGTTTTTTGACTTCCCCTTCTTTGGCATTCTGTCAGTTGGTCTTCATATACCTCAGTAGCATGGTACACCAATCGAATGCTATAGGCTACATACACTGTGACACATAGAAACATCACTATACTGGATGCCTGGTGCAGAGATTTTGAACCAGTTATCTGCACTAAGGTAGCCACAATAATCTTCATACTCAGATTTACTATGGCATTGATGGGCACCTGGCTCCCCACCGCTCATGTATTTGCGAGACAATACCATACTATAATAATCAAGGGACAATGATACCACCACCCACAATACGAGACCGAAGACTTGCCACCTCACCTCGACGAGACAAACCGGTAATGAAGTAGATATCTTCCACTTCCAGTGTAACGTATTTTCCCATTGATATTGAAATTCTGTGCATCAACATCCCAATAATCTATCAAGTGGCGAGAAGTAGTAGGTTTTGGGCCCTTAAACCCCCTATACTCCAAAATTTATACAACCCACATGCTTGTAATGCTTGCTGCGCTTGCACATCGTTGCGGATGCCTCGTCTATTTGGTCATGTTCCCTCTCCCTCCCACTCTAGAACCATCCTGAAGTGAGAAAAAACAAAGATTTAGTAAATTTCATTTGCAAAATCAACTTCACGGATGTACTTGCGGGCAAATTTGTGTACAGTTGCAGGTACCCGCAGTCAACCTATGCGTTGACTATGAGTATGGTTCCCTACCCGTGACCCACATAGTAGTAGCCCGCGGGTAGCGCCAAAGCCATTTAGGGCTTGGCCAAACTAAAAATCCAACCACTGAAATTTGAAATAAAAGCATTGAACTAGAAGGTGGGGATGAGATTACCAACTTGCTACTTGATGGTTCGACGATTGGATGCCTGTAGCTCTCAGAATCAACAACTGAACTTTGAGGTAAAAACCAACCCCACAAAACTCCAAATGGGTGAATAGTAAGAATGAATTGTACTTTGTAAATTTTTGTTACTATTTATAATTCTCTAGACACACTTGTCTATAGTTTTTGCCATTATATGTTGTTTTGGACTAATACAATGTCATGGAGTAGCCTTTTTTACCAGTTTTCTTTGGCGAAAGTTGTTTTCGTCCATTTCACACCTACAGCAGGTACGTTTCACACCTGGCATTATACGTTAGATGCCCATTTCACATCCATCATGCATTTGATCCTGTTGACCACTTTCATAAACCCTAGGTGCGACCCCGCTTCGTACTGACACAGAACCTTCACACTGTTATAGAAGTGTCGTTATGTGGGCGGTAGGGCCTTTCTGAACATGGGTACCCTAGTTTAGAACCTCTTTTTTGCATTTTGGTTCCCATGCCATTGTTTTTCCTTAGGATTTGGAGTCCTTTATAGTTACACCATGATGTTGCGATAAAGAAATCATACTCTACTTTGTCCTTGACGCTGGCCATCTCCCATGAGGACTCCCCATTTATATCAAGTTGTGATTGCATTGCATCATTATGCTTACTGCTTGAGCCTTGTGTCGGCTCCCGCTTACTTTGTTATTAGCTTGGTGCCTGAGCACTTTTTCCCTATTCATCCCTGCAAAGCTTCCATTTGTACCTTCGCAATTTGATTCCCTTTTGACCCTGAGGGAACACCCCCGAGTGTCCACATCCTGCATGCACTTCCTTGCATTGATCATAGGTATGTTCCATTGCTTGGAACTAGTCTGCTTGCTATTTGACATTTTGTTCCCTCACTTGTTGTACTATAAGCAATTTATTCTTTTTCAAGTTTTCCCAATATGGAAAAGACCAAAAAAATCAAATATTCCAAAAAGATGGACGGGATTATGGTTACTACTTCTAGTTGGAAGTTGTTGTGTCTCCTTTGAACAGACAATTCATTCCACTCCATACATTATGAGTTGGGACTATAGTTGGACCTTATGAGCTATACTTTTTTCTCAGTTTACTCCACCGATTGGTTAAGCTTCCAGTCATTATGGAGCCCTTTGTGATGCCTCTTGTATCACACAGTCTATATTGAGTCTATGCTGCTTGAGTCTATCCATCTGCTCATGCTCTTATTCAAAGGAAGTCCTAAAACCAGAGTCGGCCACTCCTCAGATCTCTTGACTATTGCATGTCAACCATCCTTATTGTGTCAGTTCGTTTCACCTGAGTTCTTCCAAATATTTCAGCATAGCTGGTAACTCATGCTGGTTGATGGGGGATGCCTTAATGCCCTCCTTCCAGCAAGTCTTGTTCCATTGACTTCAACCCATTTATTCTGGAACTTAAGGCTTAGAGTTTGGTTGAGTACCTTGAGGCTTGCAGTCATTAGTGGTAGGTTCTCTCACCATCGATAGTTTTGGGAATTCATCAATGTCCCCTAATCAATGGATTCATCCTAGTGTTTGACTTCAACTCATCTATTCACACTCCTATGATTGTGCTCTGTGTCTTGATGCCCATTTTCATTATTGGTGGGTTATCTCGCGTCTGTTAATGACATACATCATTGACCGGTAATTAGATGATGTCACATTAGGTTCGACCTCAACTCCTTATTCACTTGATGGGGCTTGCACTTTCAAAGTCTTGTGTAGAAGACCCCAGGCGATAGTGGCATTCTGTATGCTACTTATGACTATGAATTTACATCTGAGATATCACCTCTCATATATCAGCAGTTTGTACCTCCAGTTTGCACCAGTTGTTTCCTTTTCAGCAGGAGACCATATCTTACTGTAGAGGGATCATGGCTATTATCACTTATGACATATATTCACTATGTATTGCCTATTCATGGCCATTGTATCAGATTGTTGTACTTCGGACATGTATTCAGGGATACTATTGTATTATGATGAGTGATCTACTCCTTCCACTTGTGTCTCCATCACTTCATTTCTGAGATCTTCTTATAATGTATTTCGGCCATCATAGCATCAGTCTTTTACCTCACACATTAGGGGGCATCTATTACAACATAATTTTCCACCTTCTAAGAATCAACATTCTTTGGCCTGTAGGATCCATTTCATTGACTTAGATCCACTTTATATCCTTCAGATACTATTTTTCCCTATTTTTTCCTCTGTATGCTAGCTGCATCATTACAGTGGGTGTATCGGTGAGTTGCATCACTATAGCCTGCGGGTAGCATGTAAAATGGTAAAAGTCACTAGTTTATTACTTTTTACTCCCCAAAAGTGGTTATTGGGTGACCTTTGACCCTCCATCTGCCCCAGAAACACCTCGATGTGTTCTTTCATTTACCTTTGAGAGGACTATATATTGAGGACATATGGCTTATGGACGGGAGGAGAAAGAAGAGCATGAGAACTCTAGTGGATTTTTTCCCAATCTTGAGTCTACACTCATTGATCCTTGTAGTTGTGAACCATTTATGTTCACCTTCCAAACTCCTATTCTAGTTTGCGTTTGCCATTCCATGGAGGACTGAAGTGGTGGAGGCACAAGTGGATTGATCCAGATCTTGGTTCAGATTGGTTATCGGAAAGAGGTCGTATCACATTGTACTTCTTCTTGTTTATTAATAGAAGTACTCATATTCTCGTCCATTAATGTTGTAAATGTTGTTTATCTTACATCGGGTTGAATTTACTTGTTATATCACGGGCCATTGCTATTTTGATGTTAATGCCATTTATATATTATATGTACTTGTTGTATATTGGCTGTCAAGACTAATTTGCAGATTCGAGTGCATCGATTGAAATGCTCCAACAGGGATCTACATCAAACGTTTGGATCGAGGTTGGTTATATTCTTCATTGTCTTAGCATTGTCATTTATATAGCATAGTATTGAGCATTGAGTTAATTTCTGGTAGTTAGCTGTCTGTTGTGGCGTACCCCAAGCCATAGTGAGTTTTCTCCAACATAGGAACCAATTGAAAGGGGTAAAGCTTCAGAATGGAGAGACTATACAATCCTACTTTTCTAAGGTCTCTCAAATCAAGGAACAACTTGAAGCTGTGGATGAAGTAGTGGAGAATGGTTAAATTGTAATGACCACATTGAATGTCCTACCTATGTCATGGGACTCCTTCATCCAAGGAATCTATGCAAGAAGGAAACTGATCTCCTTCAGTAGTCTATGGGAGGAATGTTCACAAGAAAAAGCTAGGCTTGTGGCCTGAGAAGAAGAGAAGGGAAATGAAGATCAAGCTCTCACAGCACATACCAAGAAGAGTAATTTCAAAAGGGATCCATCTCATAGCAAAATATATTCACACCATCATTATCATAGAGATAAGAAAGATCTAAGATGTTTTACATGCAAAGAGAAGGGACACATTGCGTCAGATTGTCCTAAGAACAAAAATAACAACCACAACAACTTCAACTAGAAGAAGAAGGGAAGCAAGAAGAGATATCATGCTCATGCTGTTGAGGATGATGGACCACCAAAGAAGAAGGCTAGAGAAGAAAGTGATGACACATCAAGTGAAGATGAATATGTTCTAATCTCTGCTCTCATAGGTACTATCTCTCATGGATGTGATGATTGGCTTATGGATAGTGGAGCTTCCAAACACATGAATGGGTTTAAAGAATCCTTTGTAGATCTATCTGAACATGAGTCACCTCATAAAGTGAAACTTGGGGATGACTATCAATATCCTATAAAAGGAAGTGATGAAGCCTCTTATAAACTAGACTCTGGGAAGTGTTTGAAGATGAAAGATGTTCTATATGTACCCAAGCTCAAGAAGAATCTCCTATCCATATCATCTTTGGATGCAAAAGGAATTAGAGTTGCATTTGTAGATAGCCAAGTACTCATGTGGCCAAAGGGTAAGACCATATATGATGTAGTAGTGATTGGAGAGCAAGAGGGAGGATTGTACAAATTGAAGGGACAACCTGAACATGCTATGGTACATGAATCCATGGAGCCAAGTGAACTTTGGCATAGAAGCCTTGCACATGTGCACTATAGAGCACTACCAATTGCAAGAAAAGATGTAGAAGGTCTTCCTAAAATCCAGTCAAAGCATGAAGGTGTTTGCAAAGGATGTGCAAAAGGAATGAACACAAAGAAGGAATTTCCAAGCAGTGAAAGAAAAGCAAAAGGAATCTTGGAGATTATCCACTACGATGTATGTGTTCCAATGTCATCCAGTTCTCTGAGTGGGTATGTATACTATGTTTCTTTCATTAATGGTTTTTCTAGGAAGACTTGGTTTTATTTCTTGGAGAATAAAGATGAAGTGTTTGATAAATTCAAGGAATTCAAAGCCTTGATAGAAAATCAAACTAATAAGAAGATCAAGACCTTCAGATTCGATAATGGAGAGAATTCACTTCAGTTGATTTCAAGAAACTATGCAGTGATTCAGGGATTAAGAGGGACTTGACTGCTCCCTACAATCCATAACAAAATGGAGTTGCAGAAAGGAAGAATCGAACTATCATGGAAGCAACACGGGAAATGCTCCATGGCTAGGATCTACCTATGCACCTATGGGCATAAGCACCTAGGATAGTTGTATATGTGCAGAACAGAACACCTCACAAGATGCTTGACAAAAAGACACCAGAAGAAGTCTTCTCTTGTAAGAAACCAGAAGTTAGCCATCTCAGGATATTTGGCTGTCCAGTATATACACACATTCCAAAGGAAAAGAGGACAAAGCTAGATCCTTGAGGAAAGAAGGGCATCTTTTTGGGTTATAGTGAAAGCTCGAAGGCTTACAAAATATACTTTCCAGGGTTCAAGAAGATTGACATCAACATGGATGTAACATTTTATGAAGAATCAGCACACATCAAATCGAGGAAGACACCTATTGAAGACCATGAAGAACCAAAGGTAACCAGATTTCAAGACACCACTATGAATGAAGAAATTATAGAAGAATATCATGAAATTGAAGATCCAAAAGAACCTATCGATCCAACCCATGAGAAGAACTCTCACAAGAGGAAACCTACATGGACCAGAGAGCACATTCAAGATGCAGAAAGGTATGGCATTCTAGAAGAGGAACATAGAGAAAGGAAGAGGACTAGATTACATACCAGTTATGTTTCCTTACTCTATGGCATTATGAACAAAGAACCTTCCAGTTATGAAGAAGCAGCAGAAAAGAAATAATGGAAGGATGCCACAGTTGAGGAGTACCAGTCGATCATGAAGAATGATGTTTGGGATGTGGTACGAAGACCTAAAGGGAAGTTTGTTGTGACTTCCAAGTGGATCTATAGAGCAAGCATGTTGTAGATGGTAGCATAGAGAAATACAAGGCGAGTTTTGTAGCTCGTGGATTCTACCAGAAAGAGGGAATAGATTATGAAGAGACTATTGCTCCTATAGCCAGATACACTTCCATCATAACAGTACTTGCTCTGGATATAGTGATGAAGTGGAAGATACACTAGATGGATGTCAAGATAGATTTCTTGAATGGTGTAGTCGAAGAGGAAGTGTATGTGGAGCAGCCACTCGGTTTTGAGACACATGACAGGGAGCTATATGTGTGTACGTTAAAGAAATGCTTGTATGGATTAAAGCAAGCTCCTAGAACTTGGTATGGTAGGATGGATAGCTTTCTATCCATTTTGGGCTTTACCAAGAGTAAAGCAGATTCCAACCTTTGCTACATGTTTGAGGAAGGAAATCCAGTGATACTACTATTGTATGTAGATGACCTATTTGTTACAGGTGCAGATGGGTTGATTTTTGACACCAAGAGAAAGCTTGTTGTCGAGTTCGAGATGAAGGACTTGGGGATGATGGACTATTTTCTAGGCATGGAGGTGTGGCAAAGTGCAGATGGAATATTCCTTGAATAAGGAAAGTATGCAGTATAAATCCTGAAGAGGTTCGGGATGATGGACTGCAAGGACATGGCCACACCTATGGAATCAAACCTGAAGCTTCTATGTGATGCTTAATCTGAGGCGGTTGATGTCACGATGTATCGTCATATGATTGGTTCCTTGATGTACCTAATGAATACAAGACCAGATATTTGCTTTGCGATGAACACATTGAGCTAGTTCTTAACAGATCCCATAAGTGTTCTCCTAGTTGCTGTAAAGCATATTCTGAGGTACCTAAAGGGTATGGTTTATTATGGGCTCAAATATGATGCGAATGAAAAGTTTAACCTGCAGGGTTATGTTGATTCAGATTGGGCAGGTAGTGCTATAGATAGGAAGAGCACTTCGGGGTGCTGCTTTAGTATGGGATCAGGTGTGATCTCTTGGTTTAGCAGGAAGCAGTCCTGTGTAGCACTAAGTATAGCCGAAGCAGAGTATGTTGCAGCTTGTTCGGCTAGTTGTGAGGCAGTATGGACTAGGAAGCTATTGTCTAAGTTATTTAATCTCCCGTTGGATGCTACTAGTATCTTTTGTGACAACCAAAGTTGTGTGAATTTGTCTGAGAACCCGGTGTTCCATTGCATTTCAAAGCACATTGAGATCAAATATCACTATATCAGGGATATGGTGCAAAGAGGAGCAGCAAAGCTCCTGTATGTTGCGACGGATGAGTAGGTTGCAGATGTGTTGACGAAACACTATCTAGAGTGAAGTTCAAGCACTTAAGAGAGAGGCTTGGTGTTATTTAGAGAGAAGATACTTCGAGGAAGACGTGATGGGACACATTTTGTAGGAGCCATTCCAAGCATGGGGAGAGGAGGATCCTTCCAATGGGTGTGGATGTAAGCATTGTGTGATGAGCATTAGGATGATGCTCATGTTACTACTTTGTATATGCATTAGTTGGATGCTTTGTATGATCATTTGGATCATGTATAATGACGTGCATTAGGACAATGTAGTGACGATGATCATGATAATCATGTGTGATGAGTATCAGGACCATGCTCTGGATGACATGCATTAGGACGATGATCAGGATCATCATGTGTGATGAGTATTAAGATGATGCTCTGGATGATGTGCATCGGGGCAATGGAGCGACGATAATCAGGGTGATCATGTAAATCAGGATGATGTATGTTGAGTATCAGGTTGATACTCTATGGCCATGGATAGGTTGTGCAGATAAGCATATTATAGTGCCCTGGGAGGTTTGCAGCTACTCTTTCAAGGTTTTTCCTATGGCATATAATAGCGCCCCGGGATATCTAGCAAATGCTATTTCGAGGTTTTGCTTGGAAGGATATATAATAGCGCCCTATGAGGTTTGTATATACTCTTTCGAGGTTTTTCCTATGGCATATAATAACGCCCTGAGATATCTGGCAAATTCTCTTTTGATTTTTTGTCCTATAGCATATAATAGCACCCTCGGAGATCTGGACAGGTTGTGCTAGTCATGTAAAAGGCCTCGGATGCTCTTTAGAGTTCTTGCTAGTCAAGAAACTCTTTTAGGGTTTTTTGGTGGGGGTCACATGTAATACGTCCTGGAGATCTGGATAGGTTGTGCTAGTCACGTAAAAGGTCTCGGATGCTCTTTAGAGTTCTTGCTACTCAAGACACTCTTTTAAGGTTTTGTGACAATCAACATGTCATAGCACCCTGGTAGATCTTGTCGTTCGTGCTTAGGCACATAAAGGATCCTGGGATACTCTTTTGAGGTTTTGTTGACACATTTAATAATTCCTGAGGATTCCAAAGTATGGCCAGTGATGATAAAGACCTACAGGTGGTGGGCCTACATCCAGCATGAAAAGGGGTTGTCTCTGTAGAAATTCCCATGACGAGTAGAATTCAGAGATAGCTCAATGATCGAGATGTTGAGTACAGTAGCAGAGTTGATGATGATGCTCTGTGATCCAGTGATGATGATCCAGCTCCAGAATTGAAGACTTGTGCCAGTATGTATTGATGACCTGTGTTCATAATACCTTCCTAGTTAAGAGGGATTGTTGATGCATTTGTAACTTTAGAAGATATTCTTCTATGTATTACATTTGTACTTTATTGTATATCCTACAGAGATGTATTATTCCTTTGATTGGAAGTGTCATCATTTGTATTTACAAGTGTCGCAAGTTACATTGTAAGTGTCGGTATTTGTATTGATGGGTTATTATACCACCAGTGTGGGGTCAAGCCTAGTAAGGTCATTTGGTTGGTTTATTAGGCTTTGTTGAGAAGCCGTCCCCAGTGGATTATTGGCAGGTCAAGTCAGTGTATAAATGGAGAGGTTGTGTCTCTCATTTGATTTGATCACTCACTTCTCAAGATCACTTAGCTAAGAGAGAAAGTGGCGCACATGTGGAGGAGAAGGAGCATCTACTAGAGACATCTTATTGGGTTTGATCCTTGTGATCATGTATTTGGGTTTATTCTATCTCTTAGGAAGTTGCGGGGTTTTTCACCTTCTTAGTTTTCCCCGGTGAAACTCTGTGTCTCTTGTGTGATTTCTTTTGTGTCTATGATTGATATGTTGTAGATATGTTGTACATGTTATTCTCTTAGTGATCCTGAATGATAATACAATGAAATTATCGACAAATTAACAACTTTCAAATGATTAAACATAATCAAATAATAATTGACAAATGTAACATAACATAGATGACTACTTATCAATAGTTTAACTAGTTATAAACAAAAATAAATTAACCATAATTAACAACACAAAAAACGATGAACACTTATCTCAATTAAATTGGTTTGGTGACTTAATGTGAAACTACAACATTCCTCCCAACCATAAGCACTCTAAAAGCCTATACTCTTCCAACTATGAGGCCACTTGTGAGCTAGGAAATGTATCTACTACCGTAAGGAGACAATGATGATTTTACAATTTAGGTGTTATATCTATTGACATTATAATGTTCTATTTCACATGCTTTTTCTTTATTTATTAATCCTTTATGAATTTTGAGGAATTTAGAGTAAAAGACTCCAAATTTCTACATCTTCTTTGCTATAAGATATTAATGTTTGTACACAACCAAAAAAAGAAAATTCTATAATAGATCTTTCAGCTCTTGTAGTTTTATACATTCAAATCTCTTGATCATTTAGCGAATGGTATTTCAATAGTTTTATACATTCAAATCTCTTTATCATTTAGCCAATGGTATTTGGATCTTAACAATTAAAGTTATAGAGCTCATCTAAATTTAAAAACTCAGTTTTCAGCTAAATAAATTTACAAGCTAAATTCTTAATCCACAACTATTATATATCTATAAAGCTCGTATCATTTTCTTGTAAACATACAGCGTGAGTGAACCTAACAGTTAAGAACATGTGCTCCCTCCTAAGAGGTCATAGGTCCAAATCCGAAGGAGGTTAGGGTATGTACACCTCTGTAGACTTTAGTAGTTAAAATCGCGAAGAGGGGAGTCCCTTGTCCCACAAACAAAAGGGTCTCATACACCAAATTGGTGTCTCGCTTGGCAGTGACCTTAAAAATAATTTATTATTATATAATGGGGTTTGCTCTTCAAATCTAGAGCTTAACTTTAAAGCTTTTAAGACTCGACCTTCATCCATTATAATACTCGATTATCACACCCAAATTTCAGTAGAGCTCGATATTCATAGCGTGCAAATATAGAATTCGTTATTGACTCAACTCTATCAGAATACTCAATTATTGGATTTGACTTTCAATGAACATAAGACAAAACCTCGGCTCCTGAGGAATGATCATATAGTCTTAAACCGCACATATGATCGCTCTAAAAAATGGGAAAGGTTAATATATATAAATTTTCGAAAGAGAGGTCATTCTCTTCACATTCTGGGTAAATAGAAAATAGTAAATTTCAAATTGGAACAGTTTTAAACAAACAATACTTAGGATCAACCAAACGTCCCTATATACTTAGAGGAAAGACAAATAGGAAATCCATTTTCTCTATGTAATGAATGTTGACTCCTTTCACGTTATCTTCAAAGTTTTTCTCTCTTTTTCCTAACGATAGTATCCTTCTCCCAAGAATAGCAATGAAAACATATATCTAAAAAAAATATGATAGATCCCACTTGTAAAGTGGATTATCTTCCCCAAAAGGAGAATGCTCCTCCATTATCTCCTCTCTTTTCTCTTCATAAGATACCATCTATTCAAATAGTATCAACAATAACTGCCATCCCTTATCTCTTGAGGGATACCTCTAACTACCTTTAAACTATGGAGTATTGGTTTCTTTACCACACTCCAAACCCTAACCATCCAATCTTCACTAATCATTTATTTCTTTGTGTTTTAACTTTTCCATGAATAACAAAAAAAAATACATATATACCCTAACCTTCAAATCTTCAGTAATCATCTAATTGTCTTTTAACTTTTACATGAATAATTATTCTTTGCTCATATATATATATATATATGAGAGAATTTATCACTATATATATATGTGTGTGTGTGTGTGTGTGTGTGTGTGTGTGATTTAAAATTAGTTAAGCCCATCTTCAAAATGGAGATTAAATTCTATAAATATGTCCTAGCAAAACATTAGGCATCTCATGATTATTAGTGTTTTATTTTGAGTAAGTAATAAAAATCTTATTAATTAATAATCAAAACTATGAAACTCATAATCACACTTAATGACTTAGGCTAATAAGCAATCAATCAAAACTCGCTACATTTCAACACCCAAAAGCACCGTGATGATTGTTACAACATAATTTTCCACCTTGTGAGCATCAGCATTCTTTGGCCTGTAGGATCCATTTCACTGACTCTGTTGGCTCGGTTTTGTAACCAAGCTTAGTGCTATGGGCACCTACTAACTAGTAGTAGCAGTTTCAATAGAAATAAAAACAATAAACTAAATAAACAATACTTTTCATGGATCTAAACAAGAATCTAAGCAAATAATGTAAATATTTCAAAATCAAGAACAAGAAACATAAGAAATAAATTTTGTATTGAAAAGTGGGGGGCAAGCAAGTGCTTGCGATATTACCTCCAATGGTGAAGGTTGATGTTGAGCAACTCCCAAGATGAGTAGCTCCAAACTCCAATAGGTCTCTTTCTCCAAGGTTGCTTCAATGGCTAAAAGTGCTCATGGGAGATTTCAGCAGCATAAGGATGAGATAATGGAAGGATGTGAAATGAGGAGCCCCTACCACCTTTTTATAGGTTTTGGTGGTGAGGAATACCATTTGTGGTTTTGTGGAAACCAATGGTATTGACCAACATGGTTTAGATAATTTTCCCTCCTTTTTCCTTTTTTGAATAAAAATAATATTTTAATTCCCTTTTTAATATTTTTGGGAATTTGGACCCTTTTTGAGGGTTTTTTATGATTTTCTTGGAAAAATAATCTTTTTTAATGGAAAAAGGGGTGTACCAAGGTCTTTTGGTGACCTTTTGTTGGTTTCAGAGGCTCAGATGGTGGAAAAGTGGACAAATGGGTCATGTGAGTAAGGGAATGAGCTAGTGAGCACTTTTTAGGTGTTAACAGATTGCCCCCTGATGTGTGAGGGCAGGAGCTCATCGTATGGCCGATAGACATCATAGTTCTTTTGTCCTTTTTCTGGGTTTTAGGGGAGAGAAGAGACCGTTTTGGAGGCTGGAGCCACGGCCCTTGGAAGCTGCAAAAACAAAAAATATTACATGGCCTCAATATGAATGAGGTATAATCTCTGATAAAGGACGAGGCGGGCATTCCCATGCTCGTATCAAGGCATATACAAAACAATTAGTCCCAAGAAGGGGGATCTAATACGTGAAGAAATATACTGGTACATCATAATGGTCCAGAGGGGACATGATGGTGGGATATACTCATGATCATGAATGATCTCAATAAGAATGATCTCAATAACTGATACACTGGATCAACTGTGGAACTGCTGAAACTCAAGGTGTCCAACATCTGTAGGGACTCAAAGACTATGAGTCAAATCTGGGAATAAATGTAACTGTATACTCAAGGGAGTATGAAACAGGTGTGAATCTGAATATTGTCGCCATGCGCAGCCCGGATAACTATAGGAAAAGTGTAACTGATATTATCCATAGGAAGACTCTCAAATGTGGAGGAGTCAGGAGGTATCCGGGGTCTTCGACTAATAACTGAACGGACCAATACCCTGTGCGAGTCTCAACGATGCGATCAAGGTGTTGAAGTCGAGCATGTGAGAAACAACCATTGGGAGAGGCACTGAGGATTCCTCTCGAAATGATTCGTAGGCACTCATCATAAATGGTAATGAGTCCAAGACACAGGGGCCTCTAGGTCTATCCTCTGGAATAAATGTGGTTGTCGTCGACAGAGGGAGACCAGCAACTATCAAGGCAATGATGTTTCCTTGCTAGGAGCGCGAGGTGTAAATGGAAGTGATGTAGTACTGCTGGTAGGACTGACATACTTGTGGGGATGGGAAATAACTGGGTCAAAAAATGGGTAGACTCAAACTTCCTTTGTTCAGAGCATGATGACATGGTTGACCTGGCAGTGTAGGGAACTTACTTGTAGGTGCAGGGATCATCTTTGACTGAATGGTATATATTGACTCTGGGGGGGGGAGGACCAGCTGATGGTAGCTGTCTAGGGAGTTTCAGGGTGACATACTGCAGAATACTCTGAACAAAGGCGACCAAAAAATGGGGAAGCTGATATGCGAGTAGCCAAGAGGCACCATTGATTCCTTCTTCGTAGTTTTAATGAGCTCCAAGAAGGGATAACAGTGTGCTCTGAAATGGTACGGTCCTGTGGATTTTGTGAGCCCAGGACGGCTGATGCTCATGGTTGCTTTCATGTTTAGAGAGTCTGAAAACGGTAAGTGGACTCTGTTGGTGTTCTTTTTCGTAGTTTAGTCTCCAAGGCCCGAAAAAGCATAAACTGATGCGGATGGAGAACTCTTCTAGCCGATGTGACTAGAGTATACCTTTTTCGTAATTAGTCTACGAGGTCCGGAAAAGGGGTAAACTTATACCAGGTAGACGCCCTTTCAGATACGTTTATCGAGCATGAAAGGAAGCAAGATTGCTCGGCGATCTTTTCATTGTTTTAGGAGTCAGAAAAGAGCTTAACAGAAACTCCCTAAGTGCCTTTTTCGTAAAAGGGGTTGCTCGGCCCGAAAAAGGGATAAAATTATACCGAACAACAAAGGAATGACGAGGGCGAGAAAAGGTCTCAAGCATCGTCATCTGTGCGGAAAACTGGATCCGGTGACATAAGGATTGTCGAAAACGAAGAACGGCCGATGTGGCACGCAAACCGAGGTGACGAGGGGGCGTGGAAAAGATGCCTGGAAATTCTAAAGGTGAGAGCGAGAAATGGTCTCAAGTATCATCACGAGCGCGGAAAACTGAATCCGGCCATATAAGACACATCGAAAACGGAGAACGGCCGATGTGGCACGCAAACCGAGGCGACGAGGGGGCGTGGAAAAAATGCCCGGAAAATCTAAAGGTGAGAGCGAGAAATGGTCTCAAGCATCATCACGAGCGCGGAAAACTGAATCCGGCCATATAAGGCACATCGAAAATGGAGAACGGCCGATGTGGCACGCAAACCGAGGCCACGAGAGGGGCTAAAAATGGTCAAAAATGGACCCCGGGAAAAACGGGAAACGGGAGGAACCTTTATGAAGTTCTCGCTGTGCTGATCCCAACGGTGCCAACGGTTTGAGAAATGGACTTCGTATGACACCGCGATGGTTGTTTGAAATTTGTGGAATTTCTATAAATAGGACGTGGGGTCCAATATGACTTGTCATTGTCACGTGCGAGTTTGATAGAGCAGTCAGAGCTTTTTCTCGATTTCTGGGAGATTTCACCGTTGGTTTTCGATTTAGCGAGTTGCAGGTAACTCTATTCGCCTTAACCTAGTCAATTATGTCTTTTTTATTTGGCGGCGGGCCCCCGAAGGCCGCGAAACTCCACGTTGACTCTCCAACGTGGAACCGCGCGGGTTTCGGGGCGGAACCCGCGATGAACCGCGCGGGTTTTAGACCCACAGTCGCGATGTTCATCGCGACTGTGAGGTCGGAACCCGCGATGTTCATCGCGTGTTCATGGGTGACAGTCGCGATGTTCATCGCGACTGTCTGGACGAAACTCGCGATGTTCATCGCGAGTTTTTTCATGGAACCCGCGATGGTCATCGCGGCTTTTGTGGAAAATCCGCGATGGTCATCGCGGCTTTTTGTGAAAAAGCCGCGATGGGATTTTTTCTAAAAATTTTTTATGCTGGGGCTAAAATTTTCTGTGTTTTCTTGGCAGGATGTTGCGGAGGGCTCAGTCCGTATGGCGGGAGAGAGATATTGATGCCGAGATTGTGGCGAGGATCGAGAATGATGGGGGGGTCAGACAGGCCCTAGCCATGAGCGGACTCTTGAAGTTCGCTCAGATACCTTATATCCGTTCAGTGAGGAGACTCCTGAACAAGCTCGTGCAGTGGTGGGTGCCGGTAGAGGGTGCCTTTATTATTGGTGGTGAGAGGTTGGAGATTACTCTCACTGATGTATATTTTTTGACGGGTTTGCCTCGCTTGGGTGAGGTGGGCGATATCTCTCCGAGGTTGCCTCCAGGCGTGGACATGGAGGACCTCTTACAGACCTTTTGTGGGGATGACGCTGTTTTGGTAAACAGCTCTATCAGTTTGAAGTTCCTACGTGAGTGGGATATGCGGGCCGTTGGTGCCTGTGTTCTGAGGGTTTTGGGTGCTGCTGCACCACATCGTATGTCTGGGGGGCAGACGGTGTTGGTGGACTCCGTTCTACGGGGTACTTACTATGCTTGGGCTCAGATGTTCTTGGCCGGTGTCCGGAGAGATCTGGACAAGGCCGTGAGAGAGGGAGGTGAGTTCTGTTACGCCTCATTTTTATGTTGTTTTTTCTTTGAGCGGGTGCCGACCCTACGGCCACACGTACCGGTTCGTGCTGGTCTTCCTAGCGAGCCTCGTATGATGAGGTGGGGGCAGATGATGCCTCGTGCTGGCGGTGGTATCCGTGGCTTCTTTACAGAGGATTTTTTCCAGCAGTGGGAGCAGATGCCACTGGTGATCGAGGACTATCCATACGCTGGTATGGACTACCGGGGAGACCCAGAGATGCCACGTGCCCCAGGACAGGCCTGGAGCTTAGATGGTATGTTTTTGTGTCTTATGTGATGTTTATACCATATGTATTATGATTGATCATGATGATGTCTGTTGTATAGTATCTGATGGTTCTACTTGCTTTGTGTAGATATTGGTCCGGTACCACCACCTGATTATGTGGCTCGGCAGGGGCGGGCGATGGTGGTTGCTCGTCCCCCAGTACCTGTACGTCCTCCTCGTGGTGGAGGATATGGAGCCCGTGGGCGAGGGGTTGGCCCTCAGGACGATGCTATAGATGGTGTTCGACGGACTTTAGCCCGGATCGTAGCTAGACTTCCGGAGGATGGCTGGAGGGACCTTGATCGGGAGATTTTGCAGGGATGTCTCGGTGCACCGCCTGAGTGGCAGTCACTGTTGTTGAGGGCAGCGGTGCTTGCTGCGAGACACGGGGGTGGTGGGGGAGATGCTCCGGCAGAGCCGGCACCGGGGAGGATACGACTGAGGGACGATCCAGCAGGGCCAGCCGAGCGGCGAGTTCGGGGTCGTCGTGACCCGGCTGGGCCAGCGGAGGTGGAGTCGGAGGAGGAGCCGGAGGAGGAGCCTGAGGATCCGGAGGATCCTGATGATTAGACGTCATTGTACTTGCCCCCAAATGCTCATGAGCATATGGGGAAGCATTTTTGTATGACAGATGTATTTTGTGTATATCGAGTGCTGAGGGCACTTATGACATGTGGACTATTTGGTTCGTATATATATGTGGATATATATTTTGGATATTTTGTTGTGTATGCACGTGGATGCACTTTGTCTTTTGTATATGCCCATGGAGGCACATGTTATGCACGTGGATGCAGTGTGTTTGTAGATTTATATATGCCCGTGGAGGCACATGCTATGCACATGGATGCATCATTTTGGTTTGTTTGTTTTTATGCCCGTGGAGGCACATGTTATGCACGTGGATGCAATATTGGTTTTTTGTATATGCCCGTGGAGGCACGTGTTTTGCACCTGGATGCATGTTTGTTTATGGATATGACATGATGTGATTGGTGTGCCAGTCGAGGACACTGTTGGCCATATTATCTGCTACACTATTGAGGTGTCTTGGGACATGTGTGAATGTAATGGATTCAAACTGTCTAACCATTTGTTTAGTGCGCAGGAATTTTCTGAACAGAGAGGGATCGCGTACCTGGTAATCATTGTTGAGCTGGGAAACTAGGAGCTGTGAGTCCAAGAAAACGTTGAGGTGACGTATGCTCATCTGGAGAGCAGCGGCCAGGAGACCGGTCACGGCATCGTACTCAGCTTGATTATTGGTGGCGGCACCTAAACATACTCCATCAATGTGAATTAACTCGTGTGAAGGGGAGTATATTACCCAAGCTGCGGAGGCGAGATTGGGAGACCAACGGCTTGCACCATCAGCGAAACTGATATGGCAGAGTGGAAGAGGCTCCATCTGTGGTCATGCAGGGAAAACAAATATTTAGTTTTTTTGAAAATTGTTTGTGAACGAAAAACGTATGCCTATACTAAAAAATGGACGATGGTGTCCATGAGATTTTCTATGGGTAAAATCTTTTAAGGTACAACCCGTTGCGTGGGTTGCGTAAGGTGTTGCCTTCTGAATCGGTCAGAATGTATGCCCCCTGCCCGAGGCAGGTGTGTATGATGTAGGGGCCTTGCCACATAGACACGAACTTCCCCTTTCCGGTTTTATCATGAGCTTGATCGTAAGCGAGGACAAGGTCTCCCTCCGAAAAGGTTCTTGGGTGGACGCGTTTGTCGTAACTTAGTTTCGATCTTTGTTTAGCGGCTTCCATGTTTTGAATGGCTGTGCGCCGATCTTCATCGGCCTGCTCTAGGAGCAGTAAACGTTGCTCGATCGGGGAAGTATCCGGTAGGAGCTCAACGGCGATGTGTAAAGCTGGGATCTGGCACTCAATAGGGAGGACAGATTCAACACCGTGAACTAAATGGAAAGGGGTAAAACCGGTGGCGGTTTTGGTTGATGTGCGGTAAGCCCAGAGTGCTGGGAAAAGCATGTGATGCCAATTGGACTTATGCTTGTCTACAGTGCGTTGGAGAATGGTCTTCAAGATTTTATTGATCGCTTCGACTTGGCCGTTTCCTTGGGGGTAGTAAGCGGAAGAGAAATGGTGTTCGAATTTCAACATGGTTGATAATTCTTTCCAGACGGCATCTTCGAAGTGAGAGCCGTGGTCAGAGACTAGCTGTTGTGGTACTCCGAAACGAGCGATGACGTGGTTGAAGAAAAACCGCGCCGCGGTGTCGGCTTTGCAGTTATAGGTTGGCATGGCTTCTGCCCACTTGGTGAAATAATCTACGGCCACAATGATGTGTTTGTGACCGCCGGCTGACGGGGGGTTGCAGTCGAGGAAGTCTATGGCCCATTTGCAGAATGGTCCAACAGTGATGACTGGATGAAGGGGGGCAGGGGGGGTTCTTGCTTTGGGGGCAAAGAGCTGGCAGTTCTGGCAATGCTTGACTGCGGTGATGCAATCAGTAAACAACGATGGCCAAAAATAACCTGCCCGAATGATTTTTTGGGCGGTAGCCATGCCGGAGAAATGGCCTCCACAGGCACCGCTATGACAATCATTGAGGACTTGTTCTGCCTCACTATGGGATAGGCAGCGGCGTAAGATAGTATCAACGCCGCGTCGGTAAAGTACATCTCCAATAAGTAGGTATCGGGGTGCGTGGTGTCGTATGCGACGGCGTCCATCACGATCGATGTGTGGTCGGAATTTTTGCGTGCGGAGGTAAGTCAAAATGTCTCCGTACCAAGGGTCGTCCGACGAAATGACGAAGATCTGCTCGTCAATCAGGTCCGTATGGATAACGGGTGATGTCGAAGAGGACGGGAGATCTGTAATTAAGTGAGCAAGCGCGAGGGCTTTGGTGCTTTTGGGAGTCTTGAAAGTAAGGTCATATTCCTGGAGGATAATGACCCATTTAGAGACACGACCCTGAAGGAGTCTCCTGGTGAGGAGGTAGACCATGGGGTTGGAGTCGGCCACAACCGTGGTATGACTAAGCAAAATGTAGTGTCGTAGTTTTTGTACGGAAAAGACTACAGCTAGGGCTAATCTTTCCTCATATGGGTAACGTAGAGGTGGGCCAGACAAGGTCTGGCTGACGTAATAAATTACATGCTCTTTGTGGGCAGCATCTTCTTGGACCAAAACTCCGGATACGGCATGTTCGGATGCCGAGACGTAAAGGGTGAAGTCTTGGGAGAAATCCGGTGGGGATATCAAGGGGGCTTGTGTGAGAGCCTTCTTGAGGGCTTCGAATGCCGTGTCCGCTTGTTCGTCCCAAACAAAGGGTATGTGGGTACGAAGTAAGCGTAAGAATCCATGGACTTTGGTGGCGTAATCAGGAACAAAGCGCCTAAGAAAATTGGACCGCCCTTGCAAGCTCTGAAGCTGTCGAAGCGTGCGAGGAGGGGGGAGTTCTAAGATGGCTTTGACCTTCAGGGGGTCGACAGTGATCCCATCTTGGGAAACAATGAAACCCAACAACCGGCCTGCCGGGACGCAAAAGACACACTTGTGTGGGTTCAAGCGGATTTTATATTTACGACAACGCAGGAAAACTTGCCGGAGGTCGGTAAGGTGGTCTGATCGTTTTCGGGAACGCGCTGTGAGGTCGTCAAGATAGACCCGCAGGATATGGACCAAGTCGTGAAAGCAGTAGGTCATGGCTCGCTGGAAAGTGGCACCAGCATTTTTAAGGCCAAAGGGCATGACTCGATAGGCAAAGGTGCCCCATGGGGTGGTAAAGGCAGTCTTGTACTGATCCTCCTTGCGGATGTGAATCTGGTTGTATCCGGAAAACCCGTCCATGAAGGATAGGACCTCATGGCCCGCACACTCATCAATGAGTTGGTCAATGAATGGCGTGGGGAAATTGTCTTTTGGACAAGCGTGGTTTAGGTCGCGGAAATCAGTGCATACTCTAAGGGTGCCTTGCTTTTTGTTGACAGGGACGGGGTTCGACACCCATGTGGTGTATGGAATAGGGTAGATGAAACCTGCTGTTCGAAGTTTCTCGACTTCAGCCTTGACAGCGGGGAGCTTGGCAGGGTGAATAGGTCGCTGTTTCTGACGAACAGGGGGTACTTCCGGCCATGTATCGATATGGTGTTCAATAATGGCGGGGTCGAGACCAGGCATCTCGGTATAGGACCAGGCGAAGACGTCTCGGAACTCTTGAAAGAGTTTTTTGTATGCCTGGGTTTCTGCTTGAGTGCAAGATGCGCCCAGCGAGATGAGCTCAGGTTTCCCTGGTGTTATGGAAATGTCTATCTGTATGGTGGGGGAAATGTTGGACATGTTCCCTTCTTCAAAGGCATCCGGTGCTGGGATGGGGTCCTTTAACCAATCGACCTTAGCAGGTATGAAGTCTTTCGACTCGACTGATAGCTGGTTGGATGCGGTGGAGGTAGATGCTTCCGGGAGGAAGTACGAGCGATGATGCATATCATCCCAAGGGTAGTCGGGTGCAGTGAGTGTTTCCAAAATCTGCTCGTCAGTATTGAAGTAGTCAGACCATAAATCAAGGGGTTCTGGTTTGAAGGTTGTCGAAATCATATATATCGTATTGACTTCTTCTGACGAGGATGATGGTGGAGGGTGAATCTCCTCGATGAGGGGAGGAGATATCTCTAAATCGACATTGTTTAACTCGTACAGCGCTGCTCTATAGTCTGGTAGATCAGGGCAATGGTGTGAGTAGTGGCCGTAGACACTGCATATAGCACAAGGATGGTTAGTGCGCAGTGATTTGTCGCGAGGCTGTAGAGGTGGCTCTAATTTGACTACCGGGATGCCGATGTCATCGTCCAACATATTCATATGTTCTTGGAGTGCCGGTAAATGTGGGCATTGATGAGTTGGATGGCCAATTTCATCGCATAATGAACATTTGGGGGGAGCTCGAAACACCGGTGGGGGTTTGGCTGCCTTAGGAGGTGGTATGGCAGTGTAGGGTTGTGGACCTCTGCCCCCAGTGGGCTTAGCAAGGAGAGGGGGATCCTTTGACGTCGACGCAATCGTGAGACCCGGAGGAGGTTTCATTGACGACGAAGGAATATTGAGGTTAGGAGGAGGTGTCGTTGCCGACGAAGGGATCGCGACGCCAGGAGGAGGTTGATTTGTGGTAACAATAGGTTGTACCGGTTGGAGGATGACGTCTGGTGTCGGTAATCGAACGGGAGGCGGAATATACCACACGGGTAATCCCAATGTTAGCCCGGGTAGGCTAAGGGTAGCCATAACCGGGGCGCTTACTACACCCGAAGGAGGAAATAGGAAGGGGATGGTGTGGATGGGTGTAACACCAATGTGACTGGGGATCAATGGTGGTTGACCGCCGGCTGTTTGCGTATTCTGCGAAACATTACAGAGATTTGCGACCTGTGTCTCCGGTGTCGGTGGTGGGATGGCCTGGAATGTAGAGGTCATTGGTGTATCTGAATACAGTCCGGGTGCCACAGAAGACACAAAGGAGGTAACCGCACTAGAAGCGGGTTGTTCAATCATGGGGAGAACATTCTTCGGTGCTGCAGGGGCGTTGGGGTCATAGTAGGTGAGTTGGTCAATTTTGACCACGCGGCTGTAATGTCCCTTGTTAGGAATTTTATTAAAATTGCTATTTTCCACTTTTTTTCCCTAGTTCGACCTTTGACTAGTTTTGATCTCTAGGTCCCAAATTTGCCCCAAATGATTCCAAATCTTCTGAGAAGGTATATGAATGAGATTAGAACATAAATATGTATTTTAAGGATGCCTTTGGACCTTTAAAATACTTCTGCAAATACTCTTTCAATTCTGGCCAATGTAGGGAACTTTACTAGTAATTTGCCTTTGACTAGTATTGGTCTCTATGTCTCGAATTGACTCCAAATGCCTTCAAATCTTCAAGGAAGGTGTATGAATGATATTAAGACTTGAATATGATGTTCAGGGATGATATATGGCCACCAAAATACCTCTGCAAACTCTCTTAAGATTCTGGACCAAGTATGCAATTTTACTAGTAATTTGGGGTTCAAATCCCCCTGGGGTAAGTATTGAAAATGGCTTCCCAAATGCCTCCAAAGCCACTCAAATTTCTGAACAGAGGTAGGGAATGTATTAAGGATGTTATTAAGGTCTTATGTGAACCATTAATTGATTATTATATCTGTTCCAACCCTCTCCCATTCAACTGCAAAAATCACCAATTCGACCCTTGGGGAAATGGCACTATTTCTTCTCCCAGTGCAATTAAACTAAGTAAAAATACTTCAAATGCTCAAGTACAGTACATGAAACTTGTAAAATACATCCATGGCACTCCATTAATCACAAATCCATCAGAGAATCATCCATTCATTCGAAATCATCATCAACACATTGGTTCACAACAAGGTAGTGGGGAAATGGCATTGTTCTTCCATTAAAAATGAGATTTATACATTTCTACTTGGAATTTCGACCTGAAACTTTTTGGAGATGAAGAACAGAGTATTTACTTCATATTACAAAAGAAATGGGGCATTAAAAGCTTCCCCAAAGAGTACAATAGCTCACCAAAAACGCCCTCCCTCAAGGATCAAGAATATGCCATCAAAACCGGAAATGGTTGAAGGAGTGAGCTGCAATAGAAGAAACCATGAGCTGCCCTGTAGCTTACACCTGCAAATAAAGACTCCATTAAAGCTCCAAATGAAAGGTCTGAATGGCCTTTCCAATTACCAACTTGGATGGGAATCTTTCACCCTCGAAATTGGCTAAGGCAAGAAACTAGTCATCCACTAGCTCTCCCTCTTCACAAATGCAATTGCAAATTCTACAAATGATCAAAAGTTGGTTTCATTCTTTGTTATTGACATTTATAAAGTTCTAATGGCCTCCATGGGTCGAATTCCTTCCAAGAGACTCATGCCAACTCAAGTTGGGAAGAGATTCCAAAGAACGCCACTTGTACAACAATTCCTAGTCTCCCACTTCCACCAAATCACATGTGGAAGCATCTTAGCTGCCCTAACACCCTTGAGCGCCCTCTTGGAGTCTATTTTTAGCCCTGACATGTCATATATGTCATATGTCAGCCTTCAGGTCTGATTTGTGTCATAGGTGTCATAGCATCTTCATCATTGTTGTCATAGAGCTAGGGAATCTAGCCCAAGTGTCTCACTAGCTCCAAATTGCCTCTTCCTCTTCCATGGGAGTTACTCTTCCTCTATATTTCGACCTTGGATGAGTCATGCCATTAATAATACCTTTTGGACTCCCCCAAGTATGTTACCATTCACCTTGAATTCGAATTGGTGAGAGAATGATGCCAAATGTAGTGGGAAATCTAGCCATATGTGGGTCCCACTTCCTCCATGTGTCTTCATGATCAAATGCCACTTTGATTTTCACTTGTATATATTTATTTAGATCATTTATTAATTATTTATGCCACTCTAATGTTCAAACATCATTTATTATCCCCATTATTCCAAATCCCAAAGCTTCCACCCCAAACCTAGGAAACTAGTAATTTTCCTCCTTGGCAATTATTTGACCTTTAACATCAATTTTACAAACTCTAATGAATATGGCCAATGTGATTAGGCCATTGTGACCCAATTCCAAATTTGGGACATGACAAATCCTCCCTTCCCAATATTGCTTGTCCTCAAGCAATTTCAAACATGGGTGTTGAAGAACCTGCTTCCTGTATAACTCTTTGAAGTTGCCATTGAATTGCCCAACCTTGAGTCTTTGAGTTTCCTTGAAGATTTTAGAGAGGAACCACCATGCTTGCTGCTGCACTACTCTGATAAAAATCACTTTATTAAGTGGGGAAATCCATCTCCCATACTTCTTGTTTTCCCCAAAAAAATTTGAAACCAATGAGATAAAAATTATTCCAGGGTCCCATTGCTTGTATTGCACCCCAATAATTAAGAGTGCTCTCCAACCCACACCATTAGTTAAGAGGATTCCTGGATCCCATTTTCTTGTATGCATCCTTCCAAACATCATGAGTACCAAATATATATCATCAAAGTACATAACAACATAATGAAAATGTACATCAAGGATATGCTTCATCAAAGAGTCATGAAAGTGCTTATACCTCCAAGCAAGTAGACCACCATTTTCCAAGTGCATACAAGCTTCAAGTGACCAATCAAATCTGCTCCAATGACATAGGTGAGGATCCCATGTCCTATAATGCTGCTCCAAAAGGATTTGATATGCATCAAAATATTCAACCATGTATTCTTTCATCCAAGAAGTGAATGAAGAATCTCCACTAAAATCTGAACCAAATAGTGAGCAGAAAAAACAAGGAGACTTCAAATGACTCAAAGAAGTCTCACCCATACATCCCTGAATGTGAGAGTCATAAAGATATAACAAAGTATGTGGCTGCCAACAAAAATGTTCTCCCATCATAAATCTATTCACCCAAGTGTTGGATGAAGTTCCTCTAACATCGAATGAACCTAGTGTTGAGCAAGAAAAACCATGAGTCTTCAAGTGACTCAAATCCATATCATAGGTGCATCCATGTAGATGTGAATCATCATAAAGTGACAAATTATGCTGCTGCAAATGTGAATAAGAATGTGCTCCAACCATGTCATCATGAAAGTTAAATCTAGGAGTTCCATACTCCTCATGTGGCACCATAAAAAAGAACCCTTTCACCCATACTTCATTGAGACTAATGTTGCAAAACATGGAATTGTAGGATGTAGGAGAATGAACTAAATCACCCAAATGATCAAAAAGTGCAGAAGTTTCATCATGGGAAGGATCCATGTGGGTAGTATCATGCAGCTCCTTCAAAAGTGGGAAACCTTTGTCATAAATTGGTTCCAATGTAGAGGAATCATGCTCTTCTTTAAAAATTGCATAAGCTTCATCAAGAGACAATTCAAGTTCCTCTTCCACCACATCAAGTGTTTGGATCTCTTCAAGTTCATCTTCAAACACATTAAGCACATTCAAATTTCCACATTTCTCATGATCCACCATGTCATGAGAATCCTCCAAACAATCTACCATTTGACAATCTGAAACATAGGAGGAAAAACAAGTATCTTGCAACTTTTCAAGAAGTTGTTCATTTTGAATTGTGAGCTTATGATTATCCTCATTATTCTTCAAGTATGCATCATGTAACAATTCATTAAGCTCAAACAAATGGTTTCTATCAAAAAGTAAAGACATGAAATTACCTTTAATGTGGCACATTGCTCTTTGAATCTTCTCCATGTCTTCAAGGAAGGATGTTTCCTCCAATGAAGTAGCTCTCCAACAAGAATTTGACACCAATGCTTGAGTGTCATGGAGAATGTTGAGGGACTCTTGGATCTTCTTTTCATTCATCTTTAAGGACCCTTCAAGAAAATGAGGCTCTTGCAAATGAACCTCCTCATCTTCTTCATTTTTTCTTGGACCAACTTCATGAAGCTCAAGTGGTGATGGAGAAGTTGATCTTGGTTCTTCTTCAACTGCTGCAAGGTCTTCATTATCATGATTAATGGAACTTGGGCTTGCAGCAACACTTTCAAAAGTGATCTCTATGTCACCAACATAGAGGTGTGAGCACCCATCAGTAGGTACTCCTTCATAGTTTAAGCATCCATCAGTAGATGCTCTTTGGTTCATGTCTAAGCTAGAAGGTGTCTCGAAATGATCTTCCATATTTTCAATAGAATCTTCTTCATGATCTTGTGATGTCTCTTCCTTTTGCTCCTTCAAGCAAGCTGATGCATTTTTCCCCTTGGTTTCCTCAAAATCAATAATTTTTTCCACAAGTTCGATAGAAAACAATTCGAATCCTTCCTTAATTTGCTTGGTCATATCTTCAAATATTGTTTTCATAATTTTTATATGCTCCTCACCATCATATGAGGCTCCCTTTTCATCCCTAGTCATAGTTTCCTCAAAAAATTTGCTCTTCTTCTCCTACTTTTTTTTTCTTCAACAAAGGCACTTTTGGTTTCAATACCTAATGGTGGTACCTGAATTATTGTCCTCATGAATATTATACCACATCAGGTGCCAAGATCATGCTCTGATACCACTGTAATGTCCCTTGTTAGGAATTTTATTAAAATTGCTATTTTCCACTTTTTTTCCCTAGTTCGACCTTTGACTAGTTTTGATCTCTAGGTCCCAAATTTGCCCCAAATGATTCCAAATCTTCTGAGAAGGTATATGAATGAGATTAGAACATAAATATGTATTTTAAGGATGCCTTTGGACCTTTAAAATACTTCTGCAAATACTCTTTCAATTCTGGCCAATGTAGGGAACTTTACTAGTAATTTGCCTTTGACTAGTATTGGTCTCTATGTCTCGAATTGACTCCAAATGCCTTCAAATCTTCAAGGAAGGTGTATGAATGATATTAAGACTTGAATATGATGTTCAGGGATGATATATGGCCACCAAAATACCTCTGCAAACTCTCTTAAGATTCTGGACCAAGTATGCAATTTTACTAGTAATTTGGGGTTCAAATCCCCCTGGGGTAAGTATTGAAAATGGCTTCCCAAATGCCTCCAAAGCCACTCAAATTTCTGAACAGAGGTAGGGAATGTATTAAGGATGTTATTAAGGTCTTATGTGAACCATTAATTGATTATTATATCTGTTCCAACCCTCTCCCATTCAACTGCAAAAATCACCAATTCGACCCTTGGGGAAATGGCACTATTTCTTCTCCCAGTGCAATTAAACTAAGTAAAAATACTTCAAATGCTCAAGTACAGTACATGAAACTTGTAAAATACATCCATGGCACTCCATTAATCACAAATCCATCAGAGAATCATCCATTCATTCGAAATCATCATCAACACATTGGTTCACAACAAGGTAGTGGGGAAATGGCATTGTTCTTCCATTAAAAATGAGATTTATACATTTCTACTTGGAATTTCGACCTGAAACTTTTTGGAGATGAAGAACAGAGTATTTACTTCATATTACAAAAGAAATGGGGCATTAAAAGCTTCCCCAAAGAGTACAATAGCTCACCAAAAACGCCCTCCCTCAAGGATCAAGAATATGCCATCAAAACCGGAAATGGTTGAAGGAGTGAGCTGCAATAGAAGAAACCATGAGCTGCCCTGTAGCTTACACCTGCAAATAAAGACTCCATTAAAGCTCCAAATGAAAGGTCTGAATGGCCTTTCCAATTACCAACTTGGATGGGAATCTTTCACCCTCGAAATTGGCTAAGGCAAGAAACTAGTCATCCACTAGCTCTCCCTCTTCACAAATGCAATTGCAAATTCTACAAATGATCAAAAGTTGGTTTCATTCTTTGTTATTGACATTTATAAAGTTCTAATGGCCTCCATGGGTCGAATTCCTTCCAAGAGACTCATGCCAACTCAAGTTGGGAAGAGATTCCAAAGAACGCCACTTGTACAACAATTCCTAGTCTCCCACTTCCACCAAATCACATGTGGAAGCATCTTAGCTGCCCTAACACCCTTGAGCGCCCTCTTGGAGTCTATTTTTAGCCCTGACATGTCATATATGTCATATGTCAGCCTTCAGGTCTGATTTGTGTCATAGGTGTCATAGCATCTTCATCATTGTTGTCATAGAGCTAGGGAATCTAGCCCAAGTGTCTCACTAGCTCCAAATTGCCTCTTCCTCTTCCATGGGAGTTACTCTTCCTCTATATTTCGACCTTGGATGAGTCATGCCATTAATAATACCTTTTGGACTCCCCCAAGTATGTTACCATTCACCTTGAATTCGAATTGGTGAGAGAATGATGCCAAATGTAGTGGGAAATCTAGCCATATGTGGGTCCCACTTCCTCCATGTGTCTTCATGATCAAATGCCACTTTGATTTTCACTTGTATATATTTATTTAGATCATTTATTAATTATTTATGCCACTCTAATGTTCAAACATCATTTATTATCCCCATTATTCCAAATCCCAAAGCTTCCACCCCAAACCTAGGAAACTAGTAATTTTCCTCCTTGGCAATTATTTGACCTTTAACATCAATTTTACAAACTCTAATGAATATGGCCAATGTGATTAGGCCATTGTGACCCAATTCCAAATTTGGGACATGACAGCGGCCCTCATGGGGGAACATCATGGTGCGGAAGACGGAGGAGGCGACCGCTTTCATGGCGTACATGTAACTGCGGCCAAGTAAAAGGTTATAGTCAAGCTGGGCGTTAATGACCTCTATGTCAATGAGCACAGTCTTCCCACCTAATTGGACGGGTACCTTTGGTAATAAACCTTGAGGTTGAGCTGACCGGCCGTCGTAGGCCCGCAATGCAGTGGTGGATTGCTGGAGAGCAGGGGAGCCCAACTTCTGCCAAACAAAAGTGGACATGACGCATGTGGATGCACCTTCGTCGATGATACATCGATGAATGACAAGATTCCGAATAGAAACGGAAACTTGGACTGCTATGGTAGAAGGCAGTCGTGGTTCAGATTGGTCTAAATCAAAGGTTATCAAGTTCGAATCATTTGGGTCAATCGCCCCAATGGCGGAAAGTAAAGTCTTGCGCTGAGTAGGACAGGTTTTTAAGACTTCTAACGCAGACATGGCTGCGGGAGATTGAGCTAAGTCATCTACGATGTTGTAATTGGACGCAGCTCGTGCATTGGGGTTGTTGTTGATTCGGCGAAGGGGGAAGCGAGGTGCTTTAGAAGCGCCATCAAGTGGAACCTGAGGTATACGCAATGTCTGATCAGTGGGATTAGCAGTGGTATCCTTTTCGGCGGGGGGGGCTTCAGAAGTCGGTCCGTATTGATTCCGACGGGTTTGGATATTGACGTCAGCGGTGGACATCATCAATAAGTGGTGGGTGCCTGAATCAAACATGGGTTGATCAGGAGCTGTGTAAGTAATTTGTTGTGGTTGCACGTTGCCCTGTTGGGGGGCTAACGGCTGGGTGTTTACCACCCCCTGTGTTGGAAAGGGGTTTTGGAGAACCAGAGGTTGTTGTGGAGGTGGTGGGGGGTTGGGTGGTGGCTGAGGAGCCGCCTGCCCTTGACGATGGGCGTCATTTGTCCATAGTTGTCGAGCTCGCTCGAGATGTGGGCAAGCGTGGGTATAGTGGCCATAGACACCGCAAATGGAACAAGGATGGTTTGTCCGTAAATTAGCATTTTTAGGTTGCTTAGGTGGTCGATCAGGATTCTGATGAGCGGGCGCCGCGTTATTGTTTTGCGGGGGCTGGGTAGGCTGTGGAGCTTGGTTACGGTTTTGATTGTTTCCACGGTTGCGTCCTCTTCCGCGGTTGGGTTGTCCACCCTGGTTGCGTTGGTTATTTTGATATTGGGGCTGCTGTTGTTGTGCGTACACATGCCCTTGAGCATTGGGGGAATTCTGAGGAGCCGCAGGTGCGGGAGCAGGTTGCGGTGGATAGTATGCAGGTGGAGCTGGAGGTGGTCCAGTTGCCTGTTGGGGTTGTTGGTACCCCTGCGCTGGTGGAGGTGTGAGGTTAGCCGGTGCAACCGGTTGTGGGTAATGCATGGGCTGTTGTGGAAACTGCATGGGGTTTTGTACCGTAGGTTGAGCATAGTATGTAGGAGGTACATATGCTGATGGCGCTTGGCCATAACAATGTTGTGGACAAGAGGGTCCATGAACATGATGGGTCTGGTTTGTTGGAGCATAAGAAGTTGTCGCTCTGGAACTGGATGTAGCCCTAGAAAGGTCTGGGGCGGGCATGGTGCTCACCATAATGAAAGGTTTTGCTTGCGGTGTAATTTGGCCAATAATGCCATCAGCGGCATGGGATGCCCCCGGTGTGTCACCGCGTGCAGAGTCACCTCGTGGGGCGTCAGGTATGATGGTGTATAGGTAACCTGACTGGGCATAGATAAGGTCAAACTGTTGGGCCTTAAGGATGGCCTCCTCTTCAGACTGGGGTCTTTCAGAAGCTACATCCTTCGCAATGAGGGGAAGGAGGGATTTAAGGAACCAGTCTAAAAAGATTCGATCGTCTAATTTGATCTTGCATAGGCTTCGGCGCCGACGCCAATCATGAATATGGTCAGTGATGTGCGTGGCTGTGTTCTGTCTGCAAGACAGTAGGATTTCGACGCCCGCATCATAGCGGACCGGTAGCTGAAAGAACTGCAGGAAGGTCGAGGCAAGGGAGGTAAATGAGGAATGCGTCCCATGGGGTTGCTCGATATACCATTTGGCTGCAGAGCCAGTGAAGGTGCGCTGTAATAAACGGAGCGGATATAGTCGTCCACTATGGAGTTGGAGGAACACCATAGGTGGAAAGACATGATGTGGTTCTGGGGGTCTTCTCCGGCCTTTCCCTCAAACTTAGGGATGTCAGAGGGAAGCTTAGTGGGCATGTGGGGCCAAGCAGGGTCATGCCTGATGGGGTCATTTGTGAGCCTAGCTAAATCTGGCAGGTTGAGACTTGCCATGTATGGTAGACTAGCGGATGTAGTGACCGGAACCGGGACCTGCCTAGCCATTGTGGTATGGTGTAGGGGTCCAGTAGCGCCTATAGGTATGCTAGGTATGGAGGGTATGTGCCCTCCAAAAGGTGTGGCCTGATATGGGTTAGCACTCCCAAGTGCAACCTGGGTTACACTTGGGTTAGGAATCGCACTAGGGATTCCTGGTATAGCACTACCGAGTGCAACATGGGTTACACTTGGGTTAGGAATCGCACTAGGGATTCCTGGGATAGCATTCCCAAGTGCAACAGGAGTGACACTTGGGTTAGGAATCGTACTAGGGATTCCTGGGATAGGGTTTGTGGAAACCGAAGGGGGTATGACCCTCATGTTGGGCATGCCCATGACAGGTGGTGGTCCTGTGTTAGGCATTCCTGAATGTGGAGTGGTACCCATATTGGGCATACCCAAGGGGGTGGATGTTGCCATGGATGGTACTCCCGCAGAAGGGTTTGCGGATGTCTGACCTATGGTTAATGTAAATTGTGGATCATCTGGCGTTCCAGACATAATTGTGGTCGGTGGTAACTCTGTGGGGTTTTCGGATTCTACCTCCAAATCAAAGGTGAAGTGGGGTATGTCAGAATCGGATGACCGTCTAGATGATCGACGATGTGTCGAATCAAGGGATAATGCTCTGCGTCCGTGACGTGGAGAGCCAAGTGGACTAAACTCTGGGAGTTCGCCCTGTAGACGACGAGAACGTCTAGAATTCTCAATGGTGAGAATATGTTTTTTATGTAAAAATTTGTTTTAAGTATCAGGTGGTGATATATGTATGTAAAAGACTCAAAACCCTAATGCAACCAAGGGTGCAAAAAGGGGAGTGAAAAAAGAAGGCTCACAGGCCAAAAAATCGATCCTCAAAAAATGCACTTATTCTAGCAGCTGTGCTACAATAAGTGGAGGAATGCAACAACCGGTCAGAATACCAACATGCAAGCGGCTCCTAGAAAAAAAATAGGTGTAACTAGACTCAAAAGGTGGTAAAGATCATGCAAACACCTAATCTAAAAGTATTGTGACTCAAACAGACGATATCCCCTGCAAGGTGATGAAATCCAAGTCAGACAATATGAATGTAGAGACAACGGCTAGATATCCCCCTACCGGGAGGGACACCGGGTAATCAATCCTAAAAAGACAGGCTACTAGGATACTCCGTTCATGACGCGTCGAGAAAAGGTAAATCTGCCGTTTGGTCCTTTGATCGCAATATCCCAATACAGGGATATCCCGAGAACTGCGAATGGTAGCCCTTCGGTTACTGAATGGGTTTCGGTATCCCACTCAGGCTTCCGGAACCATCCTCGCGACTTCAACCCTCCTAGGGGAGAGGCCTTCCCACAAACCGGTTGTGACCGCGCCAAAAAGTACTAAGAGATTTTAGCTCCCTAATTGGACAACTTCTATGTCTCAGATGTATGAACTGAGGGGTGTTATTGGAACACCTATCCCCCCAATACTACCTAGCTACAAGAATTCTTTTCGTGTTCCCCAAGTGGGGTTAAGAGTGTGTTCAAATTAGGGTAAGTTTTAAGTCTTAGTTCAATTAAGTGATCGTGTGAGTGCACGTGAGGTGTTGTAAACTGAACTTGAAAAAATTAAATGCTTTAAGGGAAATTTTTCAAAAAATAAAGGACTTTTCGAAAAATAATAAGCAAATATTTAAGACTTTTTTCACTAAAAGAAATTAATTTGCTTTTTTTAAAAAATAACTCAAAAAATAATGGATTTTTTGGATTTATGAAAGCAAATAATAAACTTCTAAAAGAAATAAATGGATTTCTTCGTTTCAATAAAATTTGCTAAGGGCAAGATTCTAAAGAAGTAAACAAGAAAAAATTTGAATCTAGATAAAGAATGCAAAATGAATCTTTCTTTCACTTTCTTGAAAATTTTAAAAAGATTTCTATGTATGCACTTTTAAATAGTAAAAAAATTTTCTAAATCTGGAAAATATGCTGAATTTGATACTGTAAAAAATGTGCTATGGGTAGAAAGTACAGTAAAAAATATTTTTCAAAATCGGGATGGCCGAATGAAAAAATTCAGCCGCGCGGGTTTTGGACGAACAGCCGCGATGGGCCGCGCGGGTTTTGGCCGAACAGTCGCGATGGACCGCGCGGGTTTTGGACGCACAGTCGCGATGGACCGCGCAGGTTTTGGGCGCACAGTCGCGATGGACCGCGCAGGTTTTGGGCGCACAGTCGCGATGGACCGCGCAGGTTTTGGGCGCACAGTCGCGATGGACAGCGCGGAAAAAGGCCGCGAAGCCGCGGTGTGCAGCGCGGAAAAACACAGAAAAGTCGCGATGGACCGCGCGACTGTCTGAAAAAGGCCGCGATGGACCGCGCGGAAAAATGCAGAAAAGTCGCGATGGACCGCGCGACTGTCTGGCAAAAAGCCGCGAGGCGGAAGCCGTGCACGGAAAACGAGAAACGAACTCGAAAATTTAAAATTTAGGGCTGTTTTTTGGGGCCAAATCTCAGAACAGCAATGGATCTGCTGTCTAAGATGGCAGATCTATGGATCTAATGGTTAAAAACTCATAAAAACTAAGATTTAATGGCAAAGCTAGAGATCTAAAGTTCAAACCAAAGCGGAGTCGCCAAAAACTGTTGGCTCGGTTTTGCAACCAAGCTTAGTGCTATGGGCACCTACTAACTAGTAGTAGCAGTTTCAATAGAAATAAAAACAATAAACTAAATAAACAATACTTTTCATGGATCTAAACAAGAATCTAAGCAAATAATGTAAATATTTCAAAATCAAGAACAAGAAACATAAGAAATAAATTTTGTATTGAAAAGTGGGGGGCAAGCAAGTGCTTGCGATATTACCTCCAATGGTGAAGGTTGATGTTGAGCAACTCCCAAGATGAGTAGCTCCAAACTCCAATAGGTCTCTTTCTCCAAGGTTGCTTCAATGGATAAAAGTGCTCATGGGAGATTTCAGCAGCATAAGGATGAGATAATGGAAGGATGTGAAATGAGGAGCCCCTACCACCTTTTTATAGGTTTTGGTGGTGAGGAATACCATTTGTGGTTTTGTGGAAACCAATGGTATTGACCAACATGGTTTAGGTAATTTTCCCTCCTTTTTCCTTTTTTGAATAAAAATAATATTTTAATTCCCTTTTTAATATTTTTGGGAATTTGGACCCTTTTTGAGGGTTTTTTATGATTTTCTTGGAAAAATAATCTTTTTTAATGGAAAAGGGGTGTACCAAGGTCTTTTGGTGACCTTTTGTTGGTTTCAGAGGCTCAGATGGTGGAAAAGTGGACAAATGGGTCATGTGAGTAAGGGAATGAGCTAGTGAGCACTTTTTAGGTGTTAACAGACTCAGATCCACTTTATATCCTTCAGATACTATTTTTCCTTATGTTTTCCCTTGTACGCTAGCTGCATCATTACAGTCGGCATACCCGCTAGTTGCATCACTATAGCCCAGGGGTAGCATGTAAAATGGTAAAATTCACTAGTTTATTACTTTTTACTCCCAAAAAGCGGTCATAGGGTGACCTTTGGCCCTCCATTTTCCCCGAAACGTCTTGATGTGTCCTTTCACTTACCTTTGAGAGGACTATATATTGAGCACATATGGCTTATGGATGGGAGGAGAAAGAAGAGCAAGAGAACTCTAGTGGATTTTTTCCCTATCTTGAGTCTACACTCATTGATCCTTGTAGTTGTGAACCATTTATGTTCACCTTCCAAACTCCTATTCTAGTTTGAGTTTGCCATTCCCTGGAGGATTGAAGTGGTGGAGGAAAAAGTGGATTGATCCATATTTTGGTTCAGATTGGTTGCTAGCAAGAGGTCGTATCACATTGTACTTCTTATTATTCATTAATAGAAATACTCATATTCGCGTCCATTAATATTGTAAATGTTGTTTATATTACATTGGGTTGCATTTACTTGTAATATCATGAGCCATTGCTATTGATGATGTTAATGTCATTTATATATTATATGTACTTGTTGTATATTGGCTGTCAAGACTAATTTGCAAATTAAAGTGCATGGATTGAAAAGCTCCAACGGGGATCTACATCAAACGTTTGGATTGAGGTTGGTATATTCTTCATTATCTTAGCATTGTCATTTATATAACATAGTACTGAGAATTGAGTTAATTTCTAGTAGTCAACTGTTTGTTGTGTTTTACCCCAAGCCATAGTGAGTTTTCTCCAACACAGAAATGGCGACTCCATTGGGGAAAACATCCATGTTTGGGGATTTTTGAGCATTAGTCGTTAATTAGAGTTGTTGTTTGTCGAAGCTCTATGTCACTAATTGGTCGTTGAGATAAAATATAGAAAATTGGTTTTTTTTTAGCCATTGGACTCTTTATTTGCCCATTTTCCTTTCCTTACCCGCGGGTGAGCTTAGCTCTGCCTGCGTACACCCACCTCTGTTTACTCTACTGTTCGCAGGTACCCGCAAGTATTCCTTCGACAGTAGCGTACAACTCTGGCTTTTGTTGATTTATGAATTTTGGTTGTTTTTGGGTTGGCTTTGGATTATCCTGAGTCTTTGTTGGCCTATTTCTTCACTGTTCCATGTCTTGGTTGTGACCAAAACTCTTATTTTCTCTTGGTTGAGCCTTGTTGGTTTTTTACCCATCTTTGGATTTAGCCTTGTTGGTTTTTTCCTTTTGAGCTCATTCCGTTGGCTGAGTCTTTCTGTTTGGCATCTGCTGGGTTGTCTTAGTGATCTTATTGGCATATTAGTGACTAAATAGTAGGATTCTCCTTGAATTTTTCATTTCCTTATATTGAAAATTACAAAAAAACATACATATAGTTTTGCATTTTCCTTTCGTTTATAAGAGAAAATACAAAAAAAAAAAAATTCTTTTATGTACTGCATCTTGCATTGAGTGCTTGTTGCCTTCATTTAGGTTCTGCTTGTGCATCAAAAAGTATAAAATGATTGCATCTTTATTTCGAAACCATTGGATTGATTTCGCATGCTAGTGGCATTGTTTTTATTGTTAGATGAGTCTAGGATTTGACGATTTTGCATAGTAGTGAGTCATACACATCACCAGTTTCACGACCATATCCCTTGAGTAACCACAGCCATTAAAATTAACGCTTAATCTTAAAACTGATTAGACCGATTTTATTTATAGGGTACACCAACTAGCATAGGTTTAGAGTCTTGGAATAGATCATTGTGAGTAAACAATCCAAGACTACTAGACGAAATATTAGGTGTCTGACTAGGGAGTGGAGGAATCCATGGTATACATCTTTGTTCTCAGGAAGCTCTACTCAAACCATAGTTAAGCACGAGGTCACGAGAGGTTGGCTGAGGAGATATCCCTCTGATACTGGTTGAACGTGGGAGATATTTCCAAGATTTGTTCATATCTTGGGACTCTTGGGGGATTTGACCCTCATTGAGTTTCGGGCTCAACTACCCTGCCTATACGATGGATCCCACCTGTGACTATCCCCTTGAGCATTGGTTATATTGCAGTGACCATAGTTTCCTTACCTAGGTATCGCATAGTGTACTTGCAGTCGTTATGTTGTTTGTGTCTTGAGTCAGATAGAGATTGGACAACACAGTTGTTCGTTGCTGAGGGTTACGGCCCTTTGCCCGCAGTGAAGCCTGGGTGTCTCTATAACTAATTTTATCACCTCCGGCTATATTTTGGGAGTCTCAAGCCTCTCCTAGGAGAGACATACCGGCTCTAGTGTCAGGAGCTCATTTACCCACTCTGTTTGTCTACTATTTGTTGTAGTTTCTCTAGGTGTGTGCTTTTGATTTAATTTTTTGATCGATAGTTGGCCATTAGGGGATGTTTTGATTTTACATTCTCTCCAGAGATATCATGGCATGGAGTCCTACTCTTTGTCAATCCCGTCGGTTGGATGGTTTACAAGCCACCGAGCTTTCATGCCGCGTCGCTAGGGGATGCCGGTGGGCTCCCTCTAAGTCTTTGGATTCTTACGAGATATACATCCTAGACATCATGACTGCCGCACATTCTGATACTGAAGAAATACCTACAACTCCATCTGGTAGAGTCGAACACACTTCATACACCCCTACTCCTCATGAGGTGTGGGGGGGTGATCGACCTGAGATTCAACGTAATTTGTTTGGTCCAGATCCACCCGAGGATGACTCTTTTGATCCTTCGTTTCCCCATAATTATATATACAGGATGCCAGAGTTACGTGACGATATTGGTCTTACGGTCAACCCTACTGCATTCTCTTTTGGTATGCCTAATTATAATACTGTTGATCCTTCAACTACGTTTGGTAGTCACACTGGCACTACCCATAGTGTTAGCCACACTGCACCCACTCGGGGAAATACCCTCGCCGAGGGCACCACGTTGTCCACTCACACACATAGTATGGGGACCGATCATATTCCTCCTAACAATGCTAATGTTGGAAGACGACTGCCGCCTAGGGCTACCCAACCTAATAGAAACACTATCTACAACACGACTCACTATCCACCACCAAATACACATGCCGCCACCCGTCAACCCAGGATTACTTTCGCAAATTTTAACGCTCCTCCCAACCACGGTAGTGGACATATACCACATACTTTTACATCCACTTCCATGACTAGTAATGCTAATGTAGGAGGTGGGAATATACCCTATCCGCATGGTCATAACGCCACCATTCCTACTACTAGTAACACCAATGTTGGGGTTGGGAATACATCTCATGCTTATGGTCACCACATGATTGCTCACGCTGATCCTAATGCTGGAGGTGGTAACATACCTCACCATTTTGATCATTACAACTCGGTTCCCGCTACGAATGGTACGTATATGCCCCATACTTACGGTGGAAACCCTTACTACAACAAAGTCGGTGCTAGCCACCCATACAACCCACCCCAATATGGTACCCAAAACACTTATATACATGCTTACTCTCATATGGGTTAGGTTGGAGGAGGTTATCAACCTTCTGGCCATGGTCATGCTCATGGATCGTCATGTCCTCATTATCAACAGTTTAATGCTCATGGTAAAGATTTTGGTCCACCTTATAATTCGGTTCCATTCAACCAACCTTTTATGGGAGCTTATAATTAAGCTTTCCAACCGCAAATCCCATTCCTTACACGATTGAATCTTTTGGACCTTTCGAAGATCACGAATGATCCGGTGTGTCACAACCCTAGTTGGCCTCCGATCCCTACCAAGCTCCCTTCAGACATTCCTAAGTTTGAGGGGAAAGGTGGTGAGGATCCAGGTGATCGTGTCACAATGTTTCACCTTTGGTGCTCCTCTAACTCATTGAATCACGATTCCATTAGGTTGCGACTATTTCAACGCACCCTCACGGGGGTAGATGCGAAGTGGTACGTCAAGCTTCCTAGAAACACCTATAGGGGTTTCAACGAGATCGCTTTGGTTTTCTTGGATCATTTCCAATTGTCGGTTCGCTATGATACTGATACTGAACTTTTGTCTACCTTCCATCAGAATAAGGCCACACATATTTATTACCACGTTCAAGAGTGGCGTCGGTGGAAGAGGTTAGTGAAAGCCAACATTGTGATTGAGGAACAAGCCATCTTGAAAGTCTAGCAGTTAGACTTACTATACTGTCAGTCTGGAATCTTGTATGACATTATTCCTGACGCATTGCGAACACGCCATGAGCCTCAATCAGTTCCTTGACAACATGCCGATGGTATTGTGGGATCCACAAGCACTCGCCCTATAGATTTGGTGGATAATCAAATGCAAAATTTGTCAATAAACCAGTCTACTCCCGGACAGGTTCACACCTTGTCCACTTCCACCCTGTCATTCGATGTACACAGTGTGCAATCGATGAACCAATTAGGTATCCAACAAACTAGTCGTAAGAAAAAGGGGAGAAACAACTGTAAGGGTGGAAACAATGGGAACAACAATAGAAATCGCAATACCCCCCCATAAGGATAATTCCAACACTCCTCGGGAAGGCAGAAATGCTGGTGAGGACCGTAAACCTAGGCATAAGGTGAAATTTCCTTCCAAGCTCTGTGGGGAATTGGAGAAGCATCGAAGCATTTGTTACAGAGCCCAGCTGTGTTAAAGGATCCCCTTCCTGATCATCAAAACATGGCTTCGCATGCTCCCACCATTGGTTATGGACCTACTGATATGGAAACGTCTTCTTCCAATACTGGTGGTTATAGATGTGTGAATATGGTTCAATCGGAGGTTAGTGTTGCCACTCGTCAATGCGATTATGATACACTACAACCTAATTTGGGGAGTGAGCCTCACCTCCTCCTGACAATTCCTTTCATATCGAGAAGCCCTCTAATATGCCGTAGATACCGAAAGGTGTTCTTAAGTGCTCTACACATAATGCTAATGCTCGAGCCACCCATAACTACTCCATTGTGGAAGATTTGGGCCAAACTCTGTGTGCCATGTCGGCTCTTGAAGTTTTGAAGGCCTGTCCTTCTCAAAAGCATGCCCTTTTGAGTGCGTTCAATCAGAGGTTAGTGTTGCCACTCATCAATGCGATTATGATACACCACAACCTAATTTGGGGAGTGAGCCTCACCTCCTCCTGACAATTCCTTTCATATCGAGAAGCCCTCTAATATGCCGTAGATACCGAAAGGTGTTCTTAAGTGCTCTACACATAATGTTAATACTCGAGCCACCCATAACTACTCCATCATGGAAGATTTGGGCCAAACTCCGTGTGCAATGTCGGCTCTTGAAGTTTTGCAGGCCTATCCTTCTCAAAAGCATGCCCTTTTGAGTTCAGGACGGGGGAAGTCCCAGTGTTATCAAGTTTGACACTACTGATGTCCAACCTTGCTTACATTACCATGTGGCTTTTCAAGTACAAGTGGTGTGCCTTCAAAATTTTGACAAATGTTCGATGGTTGACGAAGGTGCTTCGCGTCAGTAATGTCGTTTGCTTGTTCGAAAGCTCTCGGCTCTCCTCCTTTACTCGCCTTTAGAACCACGTTCACTGCATTCGATGGTCGGTCATTTAAGCCACATGGAATTATCCCTTCCCTTGTTGTTTGCTTGGGAGGTAAATCTGTGCCTATTGAAGTCGAGGTGGCTGATGCGCCCATCAACTAAAACCTTTTACTGGGTCAGAATTGGATGTATGCTATGAAGGTTGTTGCATCTACCATATTCAGAGTTATTTGCTTTCCTCCCAAAGGCAAGATTGTGACCATCGATCAGCTGCATTTCGTTAATTCCTTTTCCACAGCATCCATGGGATCCATAGTCCCATAGGTTACTCATTCTCAGCCAGCAAATGGGAACATGGGTGTCGGTATGTACCCTTCATTGATGGGAACTTATGATTTTGTTGCACCTATGAATTTTATTGGAACCATTTCCAACGATGCGTCTCCTCCTTCGCATAATATGTCATTCCGGACTTGCTATTTTAATGATCCATGGACTTTACCGTCCACAAGTTCCACGTTTGGAGACATTATGCATGTCGGGATGTCTATGCCATTGTCTGTAGCTGAGCTTGCTTACCAGCATATTCAACAAGCCACTATATAGCCATATCTCTCTTCTTCTCAGACAGTTGAGGAAGATACCATTACGCTGTTAGTTTGGGCAGCCAACTTGTCTTGTTCACATGACTGCCTTAACGATACTTTACCTTTAGCTTAAGCTATTATGGAGGCCATGTGTGGTAGTGAGAGGCCCTGGGAGGATATGTACCATTGCTCTTATTTCCTTCCCAACCTCGAGCTCGCCGAATAAGAAGAGTTTAGGATGAATCTAGCATAGATGGTTGGTCACCCTATGGCTCTTTTAGGGTTGTATGATATTTTTGCCGAGGGGAATATGGCTAGTATTTCCTCGACTACATCGATCAACATCTCTCATACTCCTGGAAAAGTAGAGAATTTTTACATCGGTGATCATTACACTCCTGAGGAGGTTGCTATTTACACCGAATTGTTTACAGAACTCTGGGAAGCTTTCGCATGGCCATATGAGGAGATGCCAGGAATAGACCCCTGCATTGTTGAACATGAGATTAGAATGTATCCCAACACTAAACCGGTTCGACAATGCTTACGTGCTTTGAAACCTAGGAAAGCAGCCACTATCAAGGCAGAGGTGGAGAAACTGCTCAAAGCTAGTTTTATCTACCCCATTCCCCTTACCGAATGGGTGTCAAACCTCGTTCCTGTGGATAAGAAGAAGGGAACGATCCGAGTATGCACTGATTTTAGAGATTTAAACCATGCATGTTCGAAAGAAAACTTCCCATGCCATTCATCGATCAGATCTTGGATGCTTGTGCGGGAAGTGAGATTTTTTCATTCATGGACGACTTTTCAGGACATAACCAGATTCAAATCAAACCCAAGGACCAGCATAAGACAACTTTCATTTGTGCTTGGGGAACATTTGCATATCGTAAAATTCCCTTCGGCTAGGGGGCATCACCATATTATAGTGCCCATGGACTACTTTTCCAAATTGGTTGAGGCCATGCCTACTGTAAATGCTGATGGTGCTACAGCAGCCCATTTCGTCTTCAATGAAATTATCACTCGATTCGGTATTCCAAAAGAGATTGTCACTGACCATGGAAGTCACTTTCAGAACAAGATGATGGAGGATTTGTCTCTCAAGCTCGGGTTTCATCAAGAACACTCATCTTCTTATTATCCCCAAGCGAATGGTCAAGTTGAATTAGTTAATAAGTCTTTGAAGACCATTCTCCAGCGTACCATACAACAAAGAAAGAACAACTAGCACATCATGTTATATCCTACTTTGTGGGCATATCAAACTGCAGTCAAGACTGCCACCAGGTTCTCACCATTTCAATTAGTTCACAATGTGGAGTCACTTTTATCGATTGAATGGGAAATCCCTTCACTTAAACTGGCCATAGATCTCCTCCCTAATACGACAGGTCTTGAGCAATGTTTAATCCACCTTGAGCACCTTGACGAGTAGCGTTGAGATGCCGCCATGGCTATCGATGCCAACAAACATCGTGTTAAGGTTCAGTACGATCTGTAATGTCCCCAGTTTGACCCCATGGCATTAACATTATAAATGATGTAATATTGTTATGAAATCATGGTGAGGAGCTCAAAGCCAAGGCCCCGTCATCGATTTAGTGATGCATACGGGTTGCGTGCTAGCAATGCACATTGGAAATTCAAATATCATGTAATATGCATTTTAATAAAAATACCCACAACTAGCTATGCAATGCAACAAAGAGATGGGGGCATGATTTCACAAGGAATTGGGAGAGAAAACATTCAAACCCTTGAGCCAATAGAGTCAAGCCAAGTGTCAATGAGGGAACCCATCAAACCCTCAACTACCCATGCTGACTTTTGTACCAAAGCATTGATTTCTCCCAAGAGTTGGTTGAGGTAGTTAATGCCTTGGGAAGGGAGAGGTATGGCTGTCCAAATTTGGGTATGGGCAAGCCACCCTTCATGGAAAATCGTGTTGGTCTCTTTGGGCAAGAAGAGAGCCACGAAATTGCTCTCCAAGCCATAATCCATGACCATTCTTCCTCCCTCACGAGTTCAGAACTACCTGGGCGTTTTCCAGGCATGGGGAAAAACGTTTTCTTCATTTCCCCAGCAGAGAAGGGCGTTTTTCTTTGTTGTATATCAGTGGGGAAGAGGGGAAAACGAATGGGGGTTCAATAGAGACCATTTTGGGCTGCTGAAGGCGGAGATATTGGGGAAGGAAATCATTTTCCCTCCTGGGGGTTGTTTTCCCCATCCCACAATCCGTTTTTGTTGTGAACGTTTTTGGGAAAACCGATGGCCATTTTATTTGTAATTCCCATTGTTTAAAATGAGTATCCCTGCCCCTGTTTGTGCTTACTGTGTGAATGAAAAGTGTGTTGGGTATGGGTATCCATGGCTTGAGCTTGAGTGTAAGCCTCTAGGGCTAAATTGTAGCTTGATAAACCCAGTTGGACTGGCTTGGCTAAAACAAATCGGTTAATGGACTGTGTGTGAGCGTGAATGTCCCCTTTTTTCCTTGTGAGAATCATGCCCAGCTCGGGGGTGGCCTTCGGATGGACTTAGTATAAGCTGTCGAAGAGCCTATGGCTGGGTGGAACGTTGCAGCGACATAGCTAGTTGCTTGGGACAATTGAAATGAAGATAAGTGTTTCTGTCTATGTATTTACTCCTACAATGTTTAATTAATGACTGATTATTGATAAGTTGAATGCATATGAAGAGTGTGTGAATGTTGTTTTAATTCCATTGTGCATAATCTTCTTGTGTTACATCTGCACGTTCATATTTTATTCCTTTCAATCAAATGAGTGGGCTGAATTTCGATTAAAAGCCCCATCGATTGGTAGTATGTTCCTTGCCTTGTAGTGGTCAGCAAGTGGGTACATGACACGATCGGTCTGTCTGTCCTTGGCAATATGTTGAAGGTGACTTGGTCCTCTTATACGACCAAGCTAAATAACCCCTAGTGGTAGGCAATTTCAACCCCATATGGCACAGTCCTTACATTGTGAGGTGTTAGGATATTCCTATACTCCATCCTAGTCCTTCTAACATTTCTGACATTTTCAGTCCTGCATGCAAAATTAGGGTTTTGCATGCAATTAGGGTTTTGCATGCAATTAGGGTTTGCATGCAATTAGGGTTTGCAGCACCAGCACCTAGCCCTTGCCAAACTAGCCCCAGGAGCTTCTCTCGGATCAGTCTTAGCTCTCCTAGAGCTTAGTGCGCCCTCTTTTCAGTTATTGCATGATAAGGGCGCCTTTCTTCACCTACCAGTCCAGTTTAGTTCAGTTATCTTCAGTTCTTCCTTGATTTAAGGATTAACTGACTCCTAACTGACCTTATCACTCTTTTGGACCTCCAGTGTGACTAGATAGACTGTTTTGACTCCAGTTAGCTCCATGAGCGCCCCCACTGAGTCTCCTTCACTATATCAGTGCTTCCATGTGCCAGTTACACCAACCACACTCAGTTAGACTCAGTTTGACTCCCGGTTGATCACTACTTGTGCATTGATGACTTCACCGATGATGAGATAGACTCCTAGTTTGGCACTGATGACTCTCCACTGATTATGGATCTGTGCATGAAGGACAATTCGAATTACACCTAGTGAATTCGAATCCTCATGCTCAGCATTGTATATTTACCCGGTTACTATTCTGATTAATGTAATGTGTGTAATTATTCTGCCTCTATTGGATCTATGCTCTATTGCTTCTCTCTTCTTCCTAAATTCTTTCATAGTGAGGTTTACATCATCTCTTTGGATCTTATGTGGGCAATTTCACATGGTATCAGAGCCTTGAGAGTATATTCTACCTCCATTCTTGAGAGTTTTTTGCAGGTATTTTGAAGTTCCAGCAGTTGCAGCAGCAGATTCAGTAGCTTCTATTTTGCACTTGTTCAAGCAATCAAGATGAGCAATTCGAATGATCCTTCTTCTATACTTCTCACTCCTTTCAATTATTTCGAATGGAAGAGGAAGATGATAATACTCTTGCAATCAAGAGGGTTTACTAGAATAGTTGAAGAAAAAGATGCCATACCACATCAAGCTGAAAAGAGAGTCAAGCACCTAAACAAAATGGATGAAGCCTTTGGATTCATATGCCTTCATATTTCTGATGATCTATTGTTTCATGCTGATGGATTGAAGTCTCCATATGATTTATGGATAAAATTGAGGAGTCTTTTTGGAAAACAAGACGAACTGAGAGGCTACATTCTTGAGAATGAATTGGTTGCCCTTCAACCTAGCAATTTCGAGAGCATTCAAGATTTCTTCTCCAAATTTCAGAATTTGGTTTTGCATTGCAAGCAATGTGGCATCACTAAAAGTGATGAGCAATTGATACTCTCTATATTGAGCAAACTTGGATCTCAATTTTCTGTCTTTGTATCTACCTTTCATTCTGTTCGAATGTCCATCCCTGGATGGAAGTTTCCCACCTTAAGTAACTTCATTGAGGCTCTCACTCAAGAAGAGAACAAACTGTTTCAAATGGGTGCCATCAAAACCTCCAGAGATCTAGCTCTATTGGCTGGTGAATCAAGTGGAGCGAATGATAAAGGGGGACAAAAAGGCAAAGGAAAGAAACCTTCAAGATCCAAGAATGACAAACAAAAGAGGCCAAATTGTACCTATTGCAAGAGAGGAAACCATCCTGAGCATGCCTGCATGCATAAGAAGATTGATCTTCTAACCAAGCTTCTTGAACAAAACCAAATTGTTGTTCCAAAAGAAGCAAAGATGTCTGATTCTGGAAGTGGATCTGATGATTGTCATGCATTGATGGCTGGTTTTTCAAAGACAAAAGCTCTCCTCATAGATTCTGGAGCTTCCAACCACATGATGGCACAAGAAGAATCCTTCTCCTCTTTGGATCTCCAAGATGGGCCTACCATTCACATGGGAGACAACTCTCAGATTTCTGCCAAAGGTTTGGGTACAGTTCATATGGAGCATGGTAAGTTCAAAAATGTCTTATTTGTTCCTTCTCTTACAGCTAATTTGTTATCAGTATATCAAATGACTCATACAGGATCTCCAAAACAAGTGATTTTTGGTCCAGACACAGTAGAGATTACAGAAATCTCCACTGGAAAGGTTATAGCGAATGGGATTGCTAATCATGCCTCAAAGGCATATGAGTTCTCCCACTTCATGCCCTTCTCTCCAACTATCCCTTCAGATTCTGATGAGGATCACAGTGACTTCTCTTCCAGTGACTCCTATTCTAGTGAGGAAGAAGATCAAGATTTTGATGTTGAGATCATAGTTCAAGAAGATTCAGAACCAACACCTATTCTTAGTCCAGATTCAAGAGAAACATGTTCTCACACAGTCCTTGCTACTACTAAGAACACAGTTGATGATGTATTTGCTTACAGAACTACTAGACTTCAGCAGCATGCTAACCTTGCATTATGCCATCCACCTCTCCATGAGAGATTCAGCATGATGATGGGGTTTACTCTTCCATTCCTTGGGAAAACTCATCATGATACATTCGCTCCAGTGACAGAAAAGGTTCCTGAAAGACTTGCTACATTCAACACATTCTCTAGCACTTGCATTCGCACTTTACAGAGGATTAGCTTACCAAGTCTCTTTGCAAAGTTTTCACTGATGAAAGCTTGCTTCTTTTCTGCTTAGAGTAATGGCTCCTTGAGTTATTCAAAAATATAAAAACACAAAAAAAAAAAAAAAAAAGTGTGACTAGATAGACTGTTTTGACTCCAGTTAGCTCCATGAGCGCCCCCACTGAGTCTCCTTCACTATATCAGTGCTTCCATGTGCCAGTTACACCAACCACACTCAGTTAGACTCAGTTTGACTCCCGGTTGATCACTACTTGTGCATTGATGACTTCACCGATGATGAGATAGACTCCTAGTTTGGCACTGATGACTCTCCACTGATTATGGATCTGTGCATGAAGGACAATTCGAATTACACCTAGTGAATTCGAATCCTCATGCTCAGCATTGTATATTTACCCGGTTACTATTCTGATTAATGTAATGTGTGTAATTATTCTGCCTCTATTGGATCTATGCTCTATTGCTTCTCTCTTCTTCCTAAATTCTTTCATAGTGAGGTTTACATCATCTCTTTGGATCTTATGTGGGCAATTTCACATGAGGCATGTCCTCGAAAAAGGAGCCTATCAATTAGAATACTATGAGGTGATTGTCTTGAAGGAGCCTAGAAATGGGCTCTACCTAAAGTGGTATTACATTTGAACCTCTGGTTCAGGTTAATACTGATCCGTATCGTGTCCAGGAAGCACAAGGGGGACAACAGTTCGATTGAAAGAGTCGGCTCTATTATGGGGGAAGCTTAATCAATAGAATAAGCAAAAGCAAGATTATGCAATACAGATAACACAAATACACACAAACAATATGTAGGAATGCGAACTGTTCTAGATTGATCCAGATAATATGTATGTTACAATAATTTACATGCTTATAAAGAAATATGATACGCTTGGGTGCCTGCCTGTTACGTTCAATTACAAGAATAAGTTAGAGCGGTTCAACTGTTCAACCATTACAGTCGACTGGAAGATAGAGAGACAATCCATAGAGGTTCAACAGTCGCTGGTCGCATGTCAATGATGTATGTCGATGTCGCAAACTATGAGGTCACTAAACATGTCAAAGGTGATGAAGTTGTCGAAGTCAATTCGCGTTGAAACTTGTCGAAGTTATATCAATAGAGAAGACTAGTCGAGGATGTCAAAGTTAGTATCCGATAACAAATGCCAACTACAATGTGGATTAGACCTCCTTCCTTAAGAAACAATGGACCCCATTGTTTTCTCTCGAAGGTGAGGAAAATTTTTGATCACTTTAGTAGCACAGTACCACTTTCCTTGAGACGGAATCTCGCCAGCTTTGGTGACCTGAAACAAGGGAATTGTGTTGGTCCTTGTAAGGTGTACCCATCGTCCCACAATGGTGTCACAAGGAAGAGGCTCCTGAACATCTGGGTTGATGTCTGCGGGATCTGCTGTTGAGAAGTCATTATGTTCCAACAAGGGTGCATGGTATGGTCGAAGTAGATCCACATTAAAGACTAGATGCAAACCCAGGCAAGCAGGAATGTCAAGATGGAAAGCGTTCTCACCAATCTGTCGAAGAATACTGTATGGACCATATCACAAAGGTTTTAACTTCTTGAAAGGACCTGTGAAGCGCTCCTTCTTAAGATGTACCCAGACCTTATCCCTAATGAAAAATGTATGAGGAATGCAATGCTTGTCGTGTCAGGTCTTAGCTTTCTCGTTTGTTCTATGCAACATATCCTGTGCTTGTCACTGAATGTCGCCAATCTATTCTCGAAACTTGACTGCTTTATCAACTTCTCGCTGAATACGATCTATGTCAGAGTTTGGCTGTGTCGAGGAGCTGATCAAGTTGATAGGCACTGAGGGTTGAAATCCATAACCAACTTCAAAGTGACTCTTGCATATGGAGTTGTGCTTAGCACGATTGTAGTTGTGTTGAATGTATGGAAGACTTTCATCCCATGTGCGTCGATGCTGGTGATTGTACATGCGAAGCAATTGTACTACCAAGTGATTCACAACTTCCGTCTGTCCGTCGGTCTGAGGATGGAAAGCGCTGTCCACAATGAGACTTGTGTGTCTAGCTATTGCCAGAGGGTCTTCCAAAAGATGCTAACGAATCTATCATCTTGGTTGGAAATGATGGTTGGGGGTAAACCAAAGTGTTTCCAAACATGTGTAAAGAAGAGCTGAACAATCTGCTGTGCTGTCATGGTCTTCTTACATGGTATGAGAATGGCCATCTTGGAAAATCGGTCGACTACTACTAATATCACATCATGCTGATGTTTGGTAGTAGGATAACCCGTCAAGTAGTCCATAGAAATAGATTCCCATGGTCGGCTAGGAACTGGCAGAGGTGTGTACAATCCCTGTCGTCGATTGGGCGGCTTAGCAATGGCACAAACCAAGCATGATTGAATGTACTTGTTGACATCGGATTTAAGTGTAGGCCAGAAGAAATACTTCTGCAAAATAGAAAGTGTCTTTGCTACTCCAAAGTGTTCTGCGGTTGTGATATAGTGCGCGTCGCAAATAAGCTGCTGTCGTTACTCACCGGTCGGTACACAAAGTTGTCTGAGCTTGTATAGCAAGGTATCTTTTAGGAAGTAGTTGGAGTTTGAGGTTGACGACTTGTTAGTTTGTAACTGTTGGTAGAATGTTGAGAAGTATTTTTCATCCTCGTATAAATGTTTCCAAGTGGTCATGTCGTAACCCTGCATACTCATCACTGTCAAAAGGAGAGTAATGGGTGGTCGATTGAGGCAATCTGTAGAGGAATTAGCCTTGCCTTTTTGATACTTAATCACCAACTGAAATTGTTGTAGGTAATTAATCCACTTGAGTTGTCAGTTTCTCTGCAACTTTGATTGTGTCGGAGCGAGCTGTAGAGGCTTGTGATCAGTAAGAATGACTATTTCCTCGCCAAGGATGTAATGCCTCCATTTCTTGAGAGCTTGCACAATGACATACAGTTCTTTTTCGTACATTGAGTATCTTCTAACCGTATCATTAAAAGTCTCAGAATGAAAAGTGATTGGGTGACCAGACTGAGTGATCACTGCTCCCAAGGAGTAGTCCGATGTGTCTGTCTCAATCTCAAAGGGATGATGCAAACCAAGTAACAAAAGTACTGGTGCAAAGGAGAGCTTGTGTTTGAGTTGTTCAAAAGCTGCTTGATGTGTTTCTATCCATTGGAAGACAATTTTCTTGTTTCCCTTCGTCAACTGATTCAAGGGCTAGGCTATGTGACTGAAAACGAGTATGAATCGTCGATAGAAATTCACCAAACCAAGAAAACTTCTTAGTTCTTGAATGCTTCCAGGAATGGGCCAATTTTTGAGGATCTATAGTTTGTCTAGATCGACGTGAATGCTTGCAGAGTCAATTACATACCCCAAATATTTGATGATGGTCATCATAAAAGAGCACTTGTCAATGTTCAAATAGAGCCGATGTTGCGGGAGAGTGTCGAGGACTTGTCGAAGATGTCCGAAATGTTCTTCCCATGATCGACTGAAAATCAATATGTCATCGAGATAGACAATAACCCATTTGTGATGAAAGGTCGGAGAAGGTTATCCATATGTCACATGAAGGTCGCAGGTGCGTTGGTTAAGCCGAAAGGCATGACTAACCATTCGAACAATCCTTCCTTGGTCTTGAAAGCAGTTTTCCACACATTTGAGGGCTCGATTGGAATATGATGGTATCCCGACTGGAGGTCAAGTTTAGTAAAGAATTTAGCACCTTTCAAACAATCGATAAGCTCGTCTATCCGTGGCAGAGGGTACCCATTCTTCACCGATATTTTGTTGAGAGCTCTGTAGTCGATGCACATGCGCCAAGTCCTGTATTTCTTTGGAACTAGGATGACTGGACTTCCACAATGAAAGGAGCTGGGTTGGATATGAACTTTGTCAATTAACTCTTGGATTTGTCTGTGAATCTCTTCATTTTTGAGAATGGATCTCCTGTAAACAGATGCATTAGGAAAAGAAGAACTAGGAACAAGTTCAATGGAGTGTTTTACCTGGCAATGCTGAGGTACTCCGTTTGGAGCATGAAAGAGGTTCTGGTACTCATCAAGAATATGATCGACTTGCTGCTTCTTTCGAGAGCTGCATTGGTTGGTGACTCAACAAGTTACTGTAATATTTTTAGAATGTTGCAGCTAGATCATGATTAATGCAAATTTTTGAGCATGATTGATGAGCTTCTTCATCTGTTTGGCATATATCAGTGCAATCGTCGATGTAGGTTGACGCTCTGGTATACTGAACAATCAATGTTGGATTCTGACAATCACCTTCTGAGGCCGTGACTGATAACTTCCATGTCTATCCCAAAGGTAAGGTTTCCCAAACAGGGCGTCGGCTATGGAGAGTGGTGCCATGTCACAGAGTACTTCATCTTCAAAAGTTTTTATGAAGTAGGTGAGCTTGCATTATCATTGTCCATCCTTCCTCCAACCGATGTTATAAGGCTAAGGATGCAAAGTGGTAACAATACCTAATTTCTTCACCAGTTCTTCAGAAATGAAATTATTTTGGCTCCCATTTTCCACAATCAGATGCAATGGGTTGCTTTGGACCCATATCCATGTATGGAACAGGCGCTCTTGTTCCTCCTCATTGACAATAGTCAAGGTTGCTTGAGTTGTCGAGGTCAAAAGGGTCGTCGCGTCTGGATCAGATTCCTCCACCGTCTTGTCGAATGCATCAGAGGCCGACACTTTCGTCAAAAATGTCTTTCGAGCTTTGCATTCAGATGTATCATGGCAAGATGAGTGGTGGTAATCGCACCATTTTTCGATCGGTGGTTGTTTTCTATGCTCCCTTTTGTGAAAAGGCTTCTTACTATTGTCAGGATGTGGCCGTGTCAACTGAGAAGATTTTGACTTGTCATAATCGGCTGGTGTCTTCTTATCAGGTGGTCTTCCTGATGTCAGCTTTGTCATGAAATGTGCTTTTCCTTTCTGCTTGGTTTCCAGTTTGCTAGCGTAGTGGAAAGCATCCGCAAGCATATTGACAGTAAAAAATTCCATCTCCTACTGGATGTACTGAGACAATTCGTTAATGTATTTCAGAACAAGTAATTTCTCTTCTTCTTGGACGTCAAGTCTTGCCATGAGTCGGTAGAACTCGTCGGTGTAACTCTGTACTGATTGGTCTTTCCATTGCCTTAGTTGCTGTGACTTCTTATACTACTGCTCGAGGTATTTTGGTGGGTAAAATTCCTTTTGGATGTGTTCGACGAATTTATCCCATGTGTCGATGGGGTCTCCGTTTTTCTCCATCTTTGTCGAGAGGTTCTCCCACTAGCAATGCACGGAGGTTGAGATCTTTAAGGATGCAATGTTGACTTTTTTAGCTTCGGAGAGTTGACTTACAACATAATAGGATTCCAATTGTTGTACCCAATTATCACCAGATTCTGCGTCAATATTTCCTTCAAGATTCGATATTTCAAGATTCATTTACACTTTGAAGGGGCTGATTTTATTGGAGTGAGTTCTCATCGAGGATCCTCTAGATGTCGAAGCGAATTGCAAGAGAATCTCATTGAGCTGGGAAAACATTTCAGTTCATTGTCAAGCCAGACCTTGCTCAATAAGCTGTGCTATCTCGTCAGCTGCACGTCTATCATCTGTTTCTTCTGCCATATCTGGAGATCACGTCTGCTTGGATTGCTGAGATTGTGAGCGAGTTTGAACTGGCATAAGTCAGGTAACTTCGAGAGAAGTGTATACGTTGAACTTAAGCAAGAAAACTAAGTACGCTTTGATACCAATGATCTGTATCGTGTTCAGGAAGCACAAGTGGGACAACAGTTCGACTGTAAGAGTCGGCTCTATTATGGAGGAAGCTTGATAAAAAAAATGAGCAAATGCAGGATTACGCAATACAGATAACACAAATACACACAGACAATATGTAGGAATGCGAACTGTTCTAGATTGATCCAGATAAGATGTATGTTACAATAATTTACATGCTTATAAAGAAATCTGAGATGCTTGGGTGCCTTCCCATTACGTTCAATTACAAGAAGTTAGAGTGGTTCAATTGTTCAACCGTTACAGTTGACTAGAAGAAAGAGAAACAGTTTGTCGAGGTTCAGCAGTCGCTGGTCACATGTTGATGTTGTATGTCGATGTCGCGAATTGTGAGGTCACTAAACATGTCGAAGGTGATGAAGTTGTCAGAGTCATGTCGCATCGAAACTTGTTGAAGTTGTATAAACATCGAAGACTAGTCCAGGATGTCGAAGTTAGTATCTCACAAGAAATGCCAATTGCGATGTGGATCAAATACTTTTGTACACTACTGTATAGTTACTTCTATACATAGTTTAGTTGTCTTTTGGTTTTTGGGTCTATTGATTAGCTTCTGTTTGATTGACAGATGTCAATAGAATTTCCTACGTTCTTAGGATTTTTGGATGGTGCTAGCCATCATATGCAGCATCTTGCTTCTGTTGCCTAGGTTCTTTTCTCACCCGACCACCTAGTTGTGTCCTCAGGAGGTGCTTGTCTCGGTCCTACATCTAACAATGTGGCTAAGTATAGTGCCATCACTGAGCTACTTCGGGATGCTATTTCACATTGTATCCATTCTTTAGAAGTCCTCCTGGATTCACAACTAGTTGTGTGTCAGCTGAATGGGCAGTACTGTGTGCAAGATCCTACGCTACTACGAAAATTCCTAAGGATAAGACTCTTGGAACGAAATTTTGTTTCAATTACATACATTCATATTCCAGGAAGTGTTAATCATATATCTGATGCATACGCTAACTATGTATTAGATTGGAATTTGTCACATTCACAATGAAGCATACAAATAAAAGAAGACATTCACACATTTGTATATACACACATATAGTAGCACCAGAGAACAAAAGTTTTTTATAAATAATATGTCCAAAATGAGCCAAACTGGAGCCCGTAGCTCTCAAAAAGAGTACTCACCAATGTCTCTGAACATTGGATCTAGTGGGAAAGGCATGTCTTGGTCCTACTGAAAGTCTATCCCTGCATAGGGGTAGTCATTGATCGCTATGATCTGTCGGTCCCACCAGTGAAAAAACTCCTCTGTATATGGTGACATCTGATGGCCACCACCATTTCATGTCAATACCTCATCCCATCGGATCATGGCTGGGTCACAGAGACTATGAGGAGGGACCTCAACCCTCAGAATAAGCCCTAGAACCCACTCGAAGAAGAAGCTACACAAAATTCTGCCATATCCAAAGTTTTTCGCATCCCCCTGCTTGCACTCTGTCAGCTGGGTCTTCATGGACCCCAGTACCGTAGTACACCAATCAAATATCATAGGCTGCATACACTGTGATGCATAGAACATGACTGGCCTAGATGCCTGGTTAAGAGCTTTTGAACCAGTAATCCACACTAAAGTTGCCATGACAACCTTCATGCTCAAGCTGGCTATAGCTCCGATGGGCACCTGACTTCCCACTGACCAAGTATTTGGAACACAATACCTCTCTATATAGTCGGGGATGGTGATCCCACCACCCACAGTTTGAGACCGAAGGCTTGCCACCTCACCTCGACGGGACAAACCTGTAATGAAGTAGATATCTTCCACTTCCAGTGATATTATTTGCCCATCTAGGTTGAAGTTCTCTGCATCAACATCCCAATAGTCTATAAAATGGCGGAGCAATAGGTTTTGAGCCCTGAAACCCTTATTCTCTAAAATTTGTATAAACCGCATGCTTGCAATGCTTGTTGTGTACCCAGATAGTTGCGAACGGCCTCATCTACTAGGTCATGTTCTCTCTCTCTCTCCACTCTAGAATCATCCTGGAAAGAGAAAAACCCAAAGATTTAGTCTTTTTTGCTTAAAAAACTTTCTTCATGGCCATACCTGCAGGAAGTTATGCTAACAGACACAAGTACCCATGGTCAATGTGTGCGTTGACTGCACGTACCTGAACCTACCCGCGACTCGCATGGTTATAGCCCACGGGTAGCGTCGTGACCATGTAGGGCATGGCCAAATAAAAATTTTAACCAATGAAAATTGAAATAAAAACACTTAAATGGAAGGTGGGGATGAGATTACCAACCTTCTCCTAACGGTTTGATGATCGGACGCTCATAGCTCCCAGAATCAGTAGCTAAACTTTGAGGTGAAAATGAACCACAAAACTTCAAATGGGTGAATAGTAAAAATGAATTGTAATTTGTAAATTTTTGCTACTATTTATAATTCTCTAGACCCACTTGTCTAGAGTTTTTGCCATTATATGTTGTTTTGGACTAATACGATGTCATGGAATAACGTTTTTTAGTAGTTTTCTTTGGCGAAAGTTGTTTCCGACCGTTTCACACCTATGGCAGGTAGGTTTCACACCTAGCATATAGGTTAGATGTCATTTTCACACGCATTACGCATTTGACCTGTTGACCACTTTCATAAAACCTAGGTGCGACCCCACTTCGTAACTGACACGGAACCTTCACACTATCATAGAAGTGTCATTATGTGGTGATAGGGCCTTTCCGAACATGGGTACCCTAGATAGAACCCCTTTTTGCATTCTGGTGCCCATGCTATTGTTTGTCTTTAGGATTGGGAGTCCTTTGTAGTTACGCCATGACATTGCAATAAAGACTCATACTCTACTTTGTTTTATGCTGGCCATCTCCCATAAGGACTCCCCCGTTTATATCAATTTGTGATTGCATTGCATCATCCTTCTTGCTGCTTGAGCCTTATGCCGGCTCCCACTTACTCTGTTATTAGGTTGGTTCCTAAGTACTTTTCACTGTCGAGCCTGGTAGAGCTTACATTTTTCCTTCACAAGTTGATGACCTTTTGACCTTGAGGGAACACCCCCCAAGTGTCCACATCCTGCATGAGCTTCCTTGCATTGATCATAGGTATGTTCCACTACTTGGGACTAGTCTGCTCGCTATTTGATACTCGTTTCCTCACTTGTTGTACTATAAGCAATTTTATTCTTTTTCAAGCTTTCCCAAATATGAAAAAGACAAAAAAATCAAATATTCCAAAAAGTCGGATAGGATTATGGTTACTACTTCTATTTGGTAGCTATTGTGTCGCCTTTGAATAGAGCATTCATTCCACTCCATACCTTATGAGTCGGGACTATAGTTGGACCTTAGGAGCTGTACTTGTTTCTTAGTTTACTCCACTGATTGGTTAAGCTTCTAGTCATTATCGAGCCCTTTGTGATGCCTCTTGCATCACACAGTTTATATTGAGTCTATGATGCTTGAGTCTATCCATCTGCTCATGTTCATGTTCAAAGGAAGTCCTAAAACCAGAGTTGGCCACTCCTCAGATCTCTTGACTATTGCATGTCGGCCATCCTTATTGAGTCAGTCTGTTTCACCTGAGCTCTTCCAAATCTTTCAGCATAGCTGGTACCTCGTGCTGGTTGATGGGGGATCCCTTAATGCCCTCCTTCCAGTTAGCCTCGTTCCGTCGAATTCAACCCATTTATTCAGAACTTGAGGCTTGGAGTTTGGTTGAGTACCTTGAGTCTTGCAACCATTAGTGGAAGGTTCTCTCGCCATTGACAGTTTTGGGAATTCATCAATGTCCCCTGATCGATAGATTCATCCTAGTGTTTGAATTCAACTCATCTATTCACACTCCGATGATTGTGCTCTATGCCTCGATGCCCATTTTCATTATTGGTGGGTTATCTCGCATCTGTTAACGGTATACATAATTGAACGGTAATCAGATGATGTCATATCAGGTTTGACCTCAACTCCTTTATTCACGTGATGGGGCTTGCACCATCGAAGACTTGTGTAGAAGACCCCAGGTGATTGTGGCATTCAGTATGCTACTTATGACTATGACTTTACATCTGAGATATAACCTCTCAGATATCAACAATTTGTACCTCTAGTTTGCACCAGTTGTTTCCTTTTCAATAGGAGACCATATGATACTGTAGAGTTATCATGGCTATGATCACTTATGACATGTATTCACTATATACTGCCTATTCATTTCCATTGTATCAGATTGTTGTACTACTGACATGTATTCAAGGATACTATTGTATTATGACGAGTGAGCTTCTCTTTCCACTTGTGTCCCCATCACTTCACTTTTGAGATCTTTTTATAATGTATTTCGGCCATCGTAGCATCAGTCTCTAACCTCACACATTAGGGGGCATCTGTTACAATGTAATTTTCCACCTTGTGAGCATCATCATTCTTTGGCCTGCAGGATCCATTTCTCTGACTCAGATCCACTTTATATCCTTCAAACACTAATTTTCCCTATTTTTTCCCTTATACACTAGCTGCATCATTACAGTGGGCCTACCCACGAGTTACATCACTATAGCCTGTGGGTAGCATGTAAAATGGTAAAAATCACTAGTTTATTACTTTTTACTCCCAAAAAGCGGTCATAGGGTGACCTTTCACCCTCCATTTTCACCAAAACGTCTCGATGTGTCCTTTCACTTACCTTTGAGAGGACTATATATTGAGCACATCTGGCTTATGGATGGGATGAGAATGAAGAGCAAGAGAACTCTAGTGGATTTTTGCCCTATCTTGAGTCTACACTCATTGATCCTTGTAGTTGTGAACCGTTTATGTTCACATTCCAAACTCCTATTCTAGTTTGAGTTTTCCATTCCATGGAGGATTGAAGTGGTGGAGGCACAAGCGGATTGATCCAGATCTTCGTTCAGATTGGTTTTCGACAAGAGGTCGTATCACATTGTACTTCTTGTTCTTCATTAATAGAAATACTCATATTCTCGTCCATTAATACTATAAATGTTGTTTATATTGCATTGGGTTGCATTTACTCGTAATATCATGGGCCATTGCTATTGATGATGTTAATGCCATTTATATATTATAGGTACTTGTTGTATATTGGCTATCGAGAATAATTTTCAGATTCAAGTGCATGGATTGAAAAGCTCCAACGGTGATCTACATCAAACATTTGGATTGAGGTTGGTTATATTCTTCATTATCTTAGCATTGTCATTTATATAGCATAGTATTGAGAATTGAGTTAATTTCTGGTAGTCGACTGTCTGTTGTGGTCTACCCCAAGCCATAGTGAGTTTTCTCCAACACAATGACAACTAGTCATCATCTACGAGATTCTCAATACTTTATTAGCCTTCAAGCCTTCCCCTAGTAGATACCATGCCCCTTTGTCTCCATTGTGTGCATATTTAGTCTCCTAGATGTATTTTATTATTCAACATTTGTAATTATAATAGACACATGATGTCACCATGCTAATGCATGGTTTAAACACAAAATCATAACAATGCTACAATGTTCACTAGTGAGGCCTTAGCCGTGAGCTCCTTGCTAGGAACTAGTATGAAATTACAAAATTACTTCATATAAATTGCCATAGTAGGTGGTAAATAGCAAAGGATAATACATCCTTTCCCCACTAAAATAACATCATCCTTGGTGTTCCTAATATTTTTATACACTTTCTAGACTTCTCGTGCCTGCACACAATGACAATTCCATTTTAAATTTTTAGTTTCCCTTGTTCGGCCTTCCAAGACATCAGTGTGTCCAACATTTCGTTCAAATGTCTTCAAAGTTCCTTTCATTCAGTCACACCAATGTTCTACAACAAACAAATGCAAGTTTTTCCAAAACCAACATAAAAGCTTAAGCTCATATGTATTCATTCTTAAATAAAAAGGAAAGCACAATAGGAATCAATTGCTTTAAATGAATTTACTAATCAGTAGGAATTACCATCCTACTATCTTTAGTATTGCGGTATAATTCAATCTCAAAGATTTTGATGGATGACTTACACTTGATCGTTTTTTCTTCTACCTTTTAGTAGTAATTTCACTACATCTAGCTTTACTATCAAAGATTTTAACACCCCGATTCAATAAGTCAGTTTGCGTATAATCTATGAACATACATTTTGGGGAAACACTCCCAAGGCATCATAGCCTATTTATTATATTGTACCTATAATATTTGTTAGCATCATAAAATATATTATAATCACATGTCATACAACATTGAGGTTCGTACTTCAAACAAACATTTTGAACACTTAAGCAATCATTTCAAAGCTACACATATCATACCATTAAATAATATTCAAGTATGTACCTGTCATTTGGCTATAGTTTTCTAAGATAATTTTGAAGCAACATTATATTTAAGGAATTTACTACTTTTTATTAATCTTTTATTCAAGTATGTAATATGTATTGTAATGGTTCTACATATACCAATAGTTCTCCCACTTTGAGTATCCTAGTAGTACTCCTTCTTTCTAGACAGTAAACTCTTGTCTTAGACAATAAAATCCTATCTTAGCACCTCGTGCTTAGCACAATTTGATGCACTCTATGGCCATAGAGATTCTTTGTGCATGAAATGGACTGAACTTGGAATTTCAAGTTTTATGCTCCCATATATAATCATTTGTTATCGATCTGGAGTCCACATTACCTACCCCACACAACACTAGGAAGGTACTCTCTTCTCTTGGTTATATTCAGTGTATTCATAGAAAGATCACCCAAGCTATGGTCATCCTTAACTAAGGTGCTTCATGTCTGAAGTCTATTCAAGAGTGTTACACTCTATGCCTATGGCTTTCTCAAAGGATTCTTAGTCTTTGGACTACCATAGTGCACTTGAACAAAAATGTCATAACTTCCTTGTTTCCACAAGTCTTGGCTCAATATAATTTTTTTGTGTAATGTTTCAATGTAATGTTTGTATAGTGGGAGTTTGTAGTTTTGTTTCTTATAAAAAATAGAATTCACAAACATGAGGTTTTTCCTCATAGTATTTTTCTTCTCGCAAAACATGGAACCTTGGTCCTTATTATGGCCTTATTGATACTTTCATAACCAATTCCCTATTACTTGCAGCTGCTTCAAACATTGTCAATCAAAATAAAATATAATTGATTTTAAATGAATTTACTTACAATGATTCTTGGTCATGTCCATGGTTTCAACCATCTTTCCATTACTGGAAATCAAGGGATTACTTTCCCAACCATAACACCACTAGATGCATCAGTCTAATTCACAGTACTAATTTCTTTAAGCATTGAATTTCTTACACAAAATATTAACTTTTCATATTAGTGCCCTTTTTGGCACAACTAGCATTTTTTAAAATCATGAAAAACATCAAATTTATACATGTCCATGTATGTTATTATTTTCTTGAATCATATACTCAACATAGGCATGTCATTACCTTTCTAGATGTAATGCATTTACTAATAATTTTAATAGATGACCAAGATATTTTAGCAACACTAGTTTTCTTTTGCAAAACAATCATTGTATGATTAGTGCGCATTAAGATATCAAATTTATGTTCATACCATGTTACTACCCTTTACTCAAACGTAGGCTAGGTGAGAGCACATAGAGAAAGGTTCAAACCTCACAATTATAGTTATACTTGGTAGATAAATCCACCATCAAGAATCCACCATCAAGATTTCATTTATTCAAGGCATAGAACTGTTATATCAATGTATTTCATTCCATTCTAAGGTTTGCAACACCATTATTCACTATGACTCGATATTGTGATCACTAGTACAAAATGGGTAATAAGTGACTAAAACATGAATAAAAATTGGTGGTAAATGACTAAAGTTGGTCACATGACCACTGGTGACAAATTAACAATCACTTATCTCCCAAGCAAATTGTCCATTTATCACATAGTCATGAATTGCTCGAATTGCTTCATGAGTTGGTCATATATTTAGTCATTTATTTGGTCATTAATTGTTGTTATTTGGTCACTAATTGTTTCTATTTGGTCTAGTACATTTAGTCGTTTATTTATTCATTGATTCTTGTAAGTGGTTATTTATTTAGTCATCGATTGTTTTTCACTCATCATTTAATTAGTCTTTGACTTATGTAGATAGGGCATGGAGGAATAGAACCACCAACCTCCTTCCTATAAGGAAGGTGCTCTTCAATTGAGATAGCACCCTTAAATCAAATCAAAATTCACACTAAGTCAAAGTTCACACTAAAAATATATCACAAACTATTAGAAACATTAACACACTATGATTCCAACTATAACATAAATTATATCATAAACTCTTAAAAATCTTAATGCATTATTAAAAAGGTATCTAAATGATACATACATGTGGTCTATAGAAGTCAATAGTTTTGATCTTTGAGGTCTGGTTTGTAGAATGTGTTGGATAGGAAGTCATATTTTGAGAGTGGAGCTTTGATTTTTACTTACCTCCCAGATGATTTATTTATATATTTTCATTTCAATGTAATTAATAAAAATAATCATTCATGCAAGGTACAGATACCTTTAAATGATTAGTATATTAAAAAACATAAAAAAAAATCTTGTGAATGCAAATTTTGAACTATAATATAAATAGATGTAAACTCTATGAATATGATCAGGGAAATTTTTAGGGGCGAAATTTCGCCAATTGGCTATTTTTGGGGCATTTTTTCAAAAAATAAATTCGCTTTTTGGTCATTTTTAGTCTCTAATATCACCTATATTTACATAAAATATGTTTTTTTATCATAATATTCGCCAAAATTCACAAGTTTCAGGAGTAAATTGTAGGTTTCATATTTAATATTCGCCTACCAACCTATATATATGTTTTTTTCAATCTGAAATAGTCGCCTAGAATACTATACTTCAGTATACTTTTATAATCCTTAAAAAATACCCTGAATATGATGATGTTTAACCTCGTAATACACATGCATATAAGAGTATTTCAAGTTGAGATATGTAAGTTGAATATTTTTTGGAATAGACTTACAACATCTATCTGATGTATTTCTTTATCAGATCCAACTAATGGCCTTTCTTAAAAGATCATGTGCTCCTCAAATCATAGATCAACCTCTTATTCCTCCACATGTTTCCCATTCGACTTGACCTCTCATGCCTCACGATCCCTCTCTTGGATCAAAAGCTACAATTTGGAAGAGAGTAGAAATTAGTCACGGTGACAGAAATCATGCCTCCACCAGAATTGTCCTAATAAGAGAAATCATGCTTAGTAAGTGACAGATACCTAGATCATGGTTCTAGTATAGAGATTGATTTTATTCTTCACCTCATATCTTACTTTCATCTCATGATCTAATTCAAACTTGAATATAAGTGATAGAATCCTTGCACATTCATCTCAGAGAGTGCAACCATTCCAAAATCAGCCCATCATCAAGCATTATAAAATAAAAAGCTACCAAATGGAAAATTTCAAAAAACGTTAGCCATTAAATGGTAAATTATCCTTTTCAAATCCATTGTTTATGCACAGATGATTATGGTTCCTAGCTCCAATCTACCTAACTAGTCAATCCCAAGCAACCGAAATTCCAAGTTCATCATCCAACTATTGAGTGGGTATTTTACTATTTCTAAATTTTAGTAATTTTTACTTCTATTTTCATATAAAGTAGTTAATTTCATACCTTAATTTACCCTACAAAATATTTTAACCTACCAGTCGAGAAATTATTTCCAAAATGACTCCTAAATCCAAAGAAAAGTTACCTAACCCAATATCCTCCTGAGATGAGCATGGAAACGATCACCAAGTAGACATTTTTTATACTATGGCCACAGAATTAGACCTAAATTCCACAATTAGAGAATCCAAATCCCTATCCATGGAAGATAAGGACCCTTTGCACCTGTGGGATTCAAACTTTTCTAGAACTATTTTACCTAGAACTATATATTTTCCTGAGTTTGTGACATGGTGTTCTTCCCACTATTCCCCAAGCAAAAGAGCTACCATCTCCTCTTATTTGTCCAAAATATTTTGTTTCATCAATGCTAATATCCTGGAGAAAATGTTTTGCATCTCATACTTTTTATCCCTTCAGACCTTCAATGAAAAAATCCTTTCCAGTTCCTATCAATCACCACAACCCTTTGAAAGACACCAATTCTTGTCCCAACACCTCAAGAAGGGCATGTCTATCCCTACAATTTCTCCCCCTTATCATACATAAGTTTTCTTTGAAAGTACCAAGAAATCTATATCTGTAATCTGCACTAGAGTAGGTCTTGAGAATGACAACATAGTGGATGACTTCATCCCATGTATTCTCCTCAATCTAACCCCTTCAACAGGACTCAATCCTCCAAATTTTGACTTATGCATATTCCTAGCATAATCCATTCATGAGCAACTAGAAGAGCTCCCAACAATAGAGTGATTCAGATAATCGTCCTTCCTCTTTTACATGTTCTTATACAAGAACTTTGATCAATATAAGCATATGAATTTGAGGATATCAAATGAGCATGGTACTCAAACACTTGTGAATGAGTGTAGTGATTTAATTATAAGATGAACATACAACTCCAATTATGCAGAATTCAAAACAAGGTGATGTCCATTAGATATAGCCTAATTTTTGGTGCCGCACATGCCAACATGTTACCTAAGAACAAAAATCATTTACAATTCTATCAAGAAATGAGGCTTCGAGGATGGTTTTTATATGAAAAATACATAGTGATAAGGGTGTATGGATTTGAAGCTGAGCCATATAAGCTACTAATGTTTCTTACTCTTAGAATGTTTGTAACATAATATGTTAGGAAGAGGTTCATTTTAGATGAAATGCATCTTAGATATTTCACGTAGCATGAGACCTTTCTCTTTCCCAGGGAAGTAGGTCCCTTCCAAATAAAAGGGCTTAAATGCATTCATGACACACCTAAATATTTGGTAGACCTCTGATCATCTTGCTTATGTTCAGCAATGCTTTGTAATATATGTGAGCAAGTATTCTATTGCATAGCTCACTTGTATTCACAGTTCTATGTACCAATGCTTGATCTCATTGTCTCTTCAGCTTGTACACGCCTCCCTCTTCAACACCAACCACAATATCATCATCAATAGTATTTCCCTTTGGACACATGATAACTTTCCCATCAACAAAAGCAAATTTATATCCATGTTCCTCTAATGCAGAGATGGAGAGGAGATTCTTATTCAAACCATGTACATACAATACATCTTTCATCTTCATAGGATTTATAGAATCCAACTTGTAGGAGGCTTCTCCTACCCCTTTTATGGGATATCGGTAATCATAACAAGGATTCAACTTATGAGGTGAATCCTTCTGGACCAAATTTGTGATCTTAACCAGTCATGTTCTTAGAAGCACCACTATCAACAAGACATGTGTCACTTCCATGAGTGACTTTCATTGATATTAACACATATTCTTAACTTGAATCATCTTCTCTTTCTTTCTTCTAAACAAATTCATCATCTTCTGCGGCATGAGCATGATGTCTTTTATTCTTTCCTTTTCTAATCTGATCTTTTATGTAAGGACAATTTCTTGCAATGTGTCCCATCTTTTGGTAGCTGCAGCAGTTGTAATCTGAGTAATATTTTTGTGTCTTTAATGTCTTCTGAATTTTTTTGTAGGAATGGGATTATTTCTTTCTTTTCCCTTTTCTTGCATGTGTTGCTAGTGCTTGATCTTCATCATCAACCAACTTTTATTCTCTTACTACCAATCTATATTCTCCTTGTGTGCACTCTTCCCATAGTCTCTTGAACTTTGTTACCTTCCTTTTGGAACAAATTACATTAATAAATGATTCCCAAGACCTTGGGAGACCATTCAATGTAGTCATGACTATCTCAACTTCATCAATTTTTTCTCCAATGGGTTCAAGTTGTTGTTTGATTTGATATTCCCTTGTGAAGTAAGATTGAATGGTTTTTGAATTCTACATTTTCACATTCTCGAGTTGTGTCCTCAATGTCATATTTCTCTTGATATTATTTCCTTCAATTAATTGGGACAAGGAATCAAACATCTAGTTTTGAGTCTTCAACAATGCGACATGAGGAATCAAGTGATCTTTGATAGAATATGCAATGATTCTCCTTGCCCCAATCATGTTCTTCTTGAGCCTTGCCTTATATTCATATCCCTATGGCTCATCAACCTCTTCTTCAACATATTTTTCCAAAGTTATTAGCCCCTTCAAGCTTCTCATCAAGCTTGGTGTTGTTCGTCATTTTGTCCAAGCTTAAAATATGATATAGATGAAAGTTTTTAGAAATGGAATTTGGACTTACCAGTCAATGCTATACCAAGTTGATCTCCACAAGAAAAAATAAACTCCAATGTCAACCTGAAAACTACTTGACCTCCAGCCTAGGTTTTTATGAGGAAACCCTAATTTTTTCAAACTATGAATATGGAGAATCTGATATAGGGAGAATGCGTTCCCGCCCAAGGAAAGTTGAGAAAAATTATGTTCATCCATATCTGTAGATAGAACATGAAAAACATGGAATTCCTACTTTCTAACTTTCGGCAGTTGCAGTTGTTAAAATTACTTCTTTCAACATTGCTCTGATACCATGTTGAGATTTTACTTAAGCAGTTATGTTATTAAAAATTCTTTAGACTTTAATTCAATTTATATCATATCATAATAATTGCATGCATAATGATGATTGAAAGAAAGACTTTCATACCATACACAAAGATTTATTCTGGGAAACCCTCTTGAGGAAGAAAACCCGACAGAACTTCTTCAGTATAGATTCATCAACAAAGAACAATGTCAATACAATGAAGAGATAAAGCTCTCTCATAGAAAGATACCCGAGATACAAAGATAATATAAAACCCGAAATATTAGTCTTCCTCCAACTGTTGCTTCTCTCTCCTGCATACTTGTCTCACTAACTTGATGTGAACTTACTTGTGTTGATGTATATGTAACTTCGGAATGTATTTCACATATATGTATATTGTATTCCTATAGAGATGTTATTATTCCTCTATACGGAAGTGGTTGTATTCATATAGAGATGTTATTATTCCTCTATATGGAAGTGTCGTAACTTATACTTGATGGGTTATTAGACCACCTTGTTGGGGTCAGCCCTGTATAAGTCATGTGGGTCAAAGGGTTATTATACCACCCTAGTGTGGGTCGGCCTAGTCAGCATTATGTTAAGTGGTTAAGTTGAGGGCGACCTAGTTGAGTAAAGGTCAAGTCAAGTTAGTGTATAAATAGAGAGTGTGTCTCTCTCATTTTACACATTCTATTCTCTCACTCACACTTTGGAGAGTGGCGCACTTGTGTAGGAGGAGGCTCTGCTGCTAGGAGAAGACTATCTCTTGTATTCTGGTTGTATCATTGCTCTATCTATCTCTGAGGAGGTTATTGGGGTTTTTCACCTTTATGGTTTTCCCCAAGTAAACTCTATGTCTCTTGTGTGCTTGCATTATTGTGTCCATGATTGATGTGCTGTAGATTTTCTGTACATGTTGTTCTGTCAGTTAAGATCCTAGATCAGATTGAAGTAAATTCAGAAAATTTAACATGGTATCAAAGCTAGCCTGAAAGAGGGCTTGATATAGCAAAAACCAGTCATCATAGCACTTTCGCTATAAATCCGTTTTGGCAAATTTTTCAGATCTTAAATGTTTAAAAGTCGAATATCAGATCCCCATGTACCTTGTGTCCAAAGGACAACCTCTAATTCGTTGTACTTTGTGATTTATGATCTATACAATATAGGGTTTCGACCTCTTCTAGATCTGAGTCAAAATCAGGTGACCTTGGGAAAAAGGTCATAGCTTGGGATAGGAAGCTGCAAATGAAATTTATTAAAAAGGGACAGGTAGTAAACAGACTGTACTATCCCAAGAAAATGTTTCAAAGAACGAAGTTGAACCAGTGACACGTGGCACGCCGTACAAGTTCGCTCTCCTGTATTATCCCATAAACAGGTCACATTGCGACACTTGGCATAACTCTCTCTCAAGGAATACAATTGAGATCAGACCTATTGGGATGGAAATATAACAGGTCGGGTTATCTCAGAAAAAAATTTCAGACCTTGTGGATCAAAACGTTCGGAGTTACACTAGAAACAATGAGGTACATATTTCTATCAAAACAGAATTATTTTTTAGTACCTTCATTCATGGCTTCCGGAATTTAGGGCTTCGAAGAAAGTTGGAATTTTTGTAATCGGAGACCACAGCTGGATGCTACTCATCAAAATCAAAATTTAGAGACCAAGATCAGATTTTTTGGTTGGGAAGAAGGCCGAGCTTGATCAAACCCCAGTTCGGGACTTTGATCGGAAAGATGGAAAATTAGGGCTTCTGCAAAAACTGTAATTTTGGAAATCTGTGACCACGGCTGGAAGCTCCTCAGAAAAATTGAAGCTTAGAGTTTTGAATCAAATCTTTTTGTTGGGTGAAGCTCTGGGAAACTCAAACCCTAATTCAGGGTCCTCCTAGTGAACCCAGAAATCTAAAAGGCAATTTTGAGGGGTGAAACTTTGCAGTTTTCAAATTCTGAATATACTAACTTGATCAGCTCATCAAGGCGCATATTTCTATCCTTTCAAAAGTTTGAAATTCAAAGTTTGAATTTTTGGGGTTTCTTTGACAAACCCTAATCCAGCTCCAGGTCTAGTTCTTGCAAATCAAGTGGATTGGGTTGATCCTAGAAGAAGATGGATTGGTCACCTGCATAAGTGAAGAAGTTCCTGTCTCAGAGGGAGATGAGGCTAAGGCCTTCCATAAGAAGATTACAAGCAATCTTGACGGGTATGTTTCATGGTTAAGTTTATCATATGTTTGTCTTCATATCATTACAGTACAATCTTGATTAATTACTGGACTTGTCGTATCATCTTAATAGAAGATATTCATTGATTAAGGTTTTGACACTTATGATTGTACTAATGCATTGTTATGTTGTATGAGGTTTATGTTGTTCGCTAACATGAAATGTACAGCAAGAAAGAAAAATCATGTTCCAGTTCAAGAACATATGATCATGGTGACATGAAGACAAAGATTCATCCATTGTCATGGATCACATAGAAGATCTACTTTCGAGGTATGTATAACTTGGTCCTATAATGGTTAACCTATGAGACATGAAGGTTACTAGCACAAGTCACTAAAGAGAACCAAAAGACATTATGTGGGTATGTTAGACATAACTAGTTAGCATGCTAATCCAGGTATGCTTTTCCTATATCAAGCTAGAATCCTACCTTGTGTTAGGATCTTATACTGTTGTGTTGTTGATAATGATTATTCATGAAGTCATAGGTTTGAATAATCATGGTTGTATGCATATTATGTTTCTTACCATAATTGATGATATGACTAACTAGAAGAATCATGAAGGTATAGGTTTGAATAATCACGCGTTTTGTGCATATTATATCTCTTATCTTGATTGATGATTCAACTAACCAGAAGAGTCCTATGATCAAATAAGAATATGTATGAGTAAAAGAAGACTTCCCTGAAACCTTGAATACTAATGTTTATTATTTGTGAATGATCATGAATATACATGTTTAAGATTATTGTGTTTTGATAGTATTAAGATTATATTAATAAATGTGTGATTATGTATGAGACCTCAAGGATAACACAATGATGATACTAATAAGCATGCATAGTGATTAAGGATGGATGTAAGTTCAAGGACAGGTAATCCAGGAAGCAAAGATCAAGAGGGAGCACACTCTAGTTGTTCCTGGAAGAAAGCAAAGGAGCACACTTCAATAGTTTCTGCAAGGATGCAGATATTCAGAGGGAGTTGACCACTTCTCACAATCCACATAAGAATGGAGTTGCAGAAAAGAAGCAAAGACTGAGAGGGAGTCAACCCAACAAACAAACAAAGATAAGTATTTGAATTGTCATTACTTGCATATTTTATTGTTTAAATAATACTATTCAATAATGTATATATTGATGTTCCTAGAATTAGGTTGTGTATTATACATATTAGAATAGTTGCATTGATGAACAATATACTAATAATATGCATGGGTAAGTGGCCTATGGCACTGTACAACATTACATTGCTACTTATCTAGAATGAAACCTCTTTGCTGACATGTTGGGAGTTGTGCACACTCTTAACAATGTTCTGGTAGAGATTGGAAGGCATCTAGAAAGTTATGGGATATGGATAAATGTTGTATTGAAGCATTGGCTAAGATAATTGCATGACTGTATGACATATTTCTTTATGTGTAAGAATTTGTTCTGAAAACTATGAGATGTTTTCTAATCATGCAATTTAACTTATTGTGTAGGAAAGATCGTATGCCATCACCTACAAAAGAAGAACTACAACATTTGTTCAGCAACAAAATTATCTATTGAAGATATTGAAGTTCCCAGGATATGGGAAGAATGCCATGATCCGTCGATCATGAAGAATGATGTTTGGGATGTAGTCCCAAGACCTGAAGGGAAGTTTGTTATGACTTCCATATGGATCTATCAAGATCAAGCATGCTGCAGATGGCAGCATAGAGAAATATAAAAGTGATGAAATAGAAGATACACTAGATGGATTTCAAGACAGCTTTCTTGAATGGTGTAGTTGAAGAAGAAGTGTATGTGGAGTAGCCACTTGGTTCTGAGACACATGACAGGGAGTCATATATGTACAGAACTTGGGTATGATGCACCACTTTCTAGGTATGGAGGTGTGGCAGAGTGCAGATGGAATCTTCCTTGGATAAGGGAAGTATGCATTAGAGATCCTGAAGAGGTTCGCGATGATGGACTGTGAGGCTATGGCATCGAACCTGAAGCTTCTGTGTGATGCTTCATCTGAACCAGTTGATGTCACTATGTGTCATCAGTTGATTGGATCCTTGATGTACCTGATGAACATGGGACCAGATATTTGCTTTGCGGTGAGCACCTTGAGCCAGTTCCTGACAGATCCGAGGAGTGTTTCCCTGGTTACTGTAATGCATATTCTGAGGTACCTAAAAGGTACAGTGGATTATGGGCTCAAGTATGAAGCGAATCAAAATTTTAACCTGCAGGGTTATGTTGATTCAGATTGGGCAGGCAGTGCTGCAGATAGGAAGAGCACATCTGGGTGCTACTTCAGTATGAGATCAAGTGTGATCTCTTGGTTCAGCAGGAAGCAGTCCTGCGTAGCACTAAGTATAGCTGAGGCATAGTATGTTGCAGCCTGTTTAGCTAGTTGTGAGGCAGTATGGCTACGGAAGCTACTGTCTGAGTTATTTGATCTCCCGTTGGATGCTATTGGTATCTTTTGTGATAACCAAAGTTGTGTGAAGCTGTCCGAGAACACAGTGTTTCATCGCAGGTCGAAACACATAGAGATCAAATATCACTATATCAGGGATATGGTGCAGAGAGGAGCTGTGAATCTCCTGTACATTGCAGCGGACGATTAGATTGCAGATGTGCTGACGAAGCCACTAGCCACGGTGAAGTTCGAGTACTTCAGGGAGAGGCTTGGTGTTCTTCAGATTGATGACACTTCAAGGAAGAAGTGATGGACACATTTGCAGAAGCCATTCCAAGCATGTTGGAAGGAGGATCCTTCACATGGCTGTGGATGTCAGTGTTGGATGATGAGCATCAGGACAATGCTCCAGTTACTGCTCTGTATACACATCATGTTGGATGCTGGATATGGTCAGTTGGATCATTTATATATGTACGCATCATGTTGGATGTTGGATATGATCGGTTGGATCATTTGTATGTATTTTGTATATGCATCATGTTGGATGCTTGGACCATGCATCTGTATATGTATCAGGTGGATACATTGTATGATCAGGTGGATCATGTATGGTGATATGTATCATGTATTTGTATTTGTATCAGGTGGATACACTGTATGATCAGGTGGATCATGTATGATGATATGTATTAGGTAGATACTCGGTATGCATCAGGTAGATGCATTGTATGATCAGGTGGATCATGTATGGTGATATGTATCATGTATTTGTATTTGTATTAGGTGGATACATTGTATGATCAGGTGGATCATGTATGATGATATGTATCAGGTAGATACTTGGTATGCATCAGGTAGATGCATTATATGATCAGGATGATCATGGATGACGAGCTTCAGGATGTTGCAGTGATGATGACCAGGATGATCATGTGTACATCAAGATGATGTATGGTGAGTATCAGGTTGATACTCTGTGGCCTTGGAATAGGTTGTGCAGATAAGCATGTAATTTGTGCCCTGGGAGATTTACAGATAGTCTTTTGAGGTTTTTCCTATGGCATGTAATTTGTACCCTGGGATATCTGGCAAATGCTCTTTCGAGGTTTTGCTTGGGAGGACATATAATTTGTTCCCTGGGAGATCTACAGATAGTATTTCGAGGTTTTTCCTATGGCATGTAATTTGTGCCCTGGGATATCTGGCAGATGCTCTTTCAAGGTTTTGTCCTATGGTGTGTAATTTGTGCCCTGGGAGATCCGATAGGTTGAGCTGTGTGCTTGTAATCAATCCTGGGATGCTCTTTCAAGCTTTTTCCATGACCACATGTAGTTTGTGCCCTGGGAGATCTGATAGGTTGAGCCTTGTGCTCGTAATTAGTCCTGGGATGCTCTTTCGAGGTTTTGTGGTGACCACATGTAATTTGTGCCTTGGGAGATCCGATAGGTTGAGCCTTGTGCTCGTAATTAGTCCTGGGATTCTCTTTCGAGGTTTTGTGGTGGGGTCACATGTAATAAGTCCTAGAGATCTGGACAGGATGAAAAAGTCCTCAGATGCTCTTTAGGGTTCTTGCTAGTCAAGAGACTCTTTTAAGGTTTTGTGACGCACGTAATAAGTCCTGAGATTTCCACAGTATGGCCAGTGATGACGAAGACCTACAGGTGGTGGGCCTACATCCAATATGAAAAAGGACTGGCTCTGTAGAACTTCCTATGACAAGTAGATTCAGAGATTGATTGAGATAGCAGCAGCAGTGACGATGATCCAGAGAAGATGACTTGTGCTAGAAGACTTGTGTCAAGAAATACCTTCCTAGTAAAGAGGGAGTGTTGATGTATATGTAACTTCGGAATGTATTTCACATATATGTATATTGTATTCCTATAGAGATGTTATTATTCCTCTATACTTAAGTGGTTGTATTCCTATAGAGATGTTATTATTCCTCTATACAGAAGTGTCGTCATTTATATTGTAAGTGTCATAACTTATACTTGATGGGTTATTAAACCACCTTGTTGGGGTCGGCCCTGTATAAGTCATGTGGGTGAAAGGGTTATTAGACCACCTTATTTGGGGTCGGCCATGTGGGTCAAAGGGTTATTAGACCACCCTAGTGGGGGTCGGCCCAGTCAGCATTATGTTAAGTGGTTAAGTTGAGGCCGACCTAGTTGAGTAAAGGTCAAGTCAAGTTAGTGTATAAATAGAGAGTGTGTCTCTCTCATTTTAGACATTATATTCCCTCACTCACACTTTGGAGAGTGGCGCACTTGTGGAGGAGGAGGCTCTGCTGCTAGGAGAAGACTATCTCTTGTATTCTGGTTGTATCATTGATCTATCTATCTCTGAGGAAGTTATTGGGGTTTTTCACCTTTATGAGTTTCCCCAAGTAAACTCTGTGTCTCTTGTGTGATTGCATTATTGTGTCCATGATTGATATGGTGTAGATTTGTTGTACATGTTGTTCTCTCAGTTAAGATCCTAGATCAGATTGAAGTAAATTCAGAAAATTTAACGACTTGATGTACAAATGAGATAGGAATCCTTCTTACTTATACATTCATTTTCTGTTTCCATGTTTTCAGGTGATTTCCATAACTTTCTGTGGGTTTTCTTTCTAGAAATATTTGGTGGTTTCCTTTCTAGAACTTTCAAGAGGTTTTCTTTCTAGAAATTTTTGAGGGATTCATGGCCAACATAAGAATATCTTCTGAAGGTTCATAAAATATCAGCAATTAGCACACATAAGGATCAGATGCCCCTCTTTAGACAGTCTAATATTGTCTTTAATGAAAAGAGGAGTCAATTGGACCACCCCATATCCCCATGGGACCGTTATCATGTTTTGGGGAAAAAGGGGATTAAAAGGAAATGGATAACCACCCCTTTATGGAAGGTGTTGCATTTGTTGTTCATGGGATTAAGAGTAACCTTTAGGATTTGTAAAGAAGGTAGGTTTGTCGATATTCCTCAAATATGATCCTCCATCAACACATCATCCATAGGATGGATCAGCCAACCCTTCGTCAAATATTCTACTTACATCGCATATAGTCACTTGAGATAATGCCAAGGAAGTTGAACAAATGTAAAGGTCATCTAATATTTCCTCAAGTATGATCCTTGGGATAAGCATCATCTAAAGGAAGGTTGGGATGATGATTCCGTAAACATGAACCTCGATACAAACATAAACTAGATTAATTCATGTACAAACCTATTTGAACAAAACATGAAAATTGGGTCTTCAAAACAACCAAAGCCGTCACAACCCCAAATTCACCCAATTTAAAAAAAAATTGTATGAGTATTTATGATGACATTGATTCTTCTGTCGCAGGTATGTAATTGACAAGGATGCAATAATGCTCAGCATATCTCATTTGTCAGGTATGATTTGAAAATTGATTTTCTTAGAGTTAATGCAATTAATGACGTAGTTTGTGGAATAAACTATCAGTCTTTATGTGGCGAATTTTGGTTTCTATTACAACCATGGTTTGGCTTTATAACTGTCAAGAGTCTATTATAAATAGAGTTTACCATTTGTACACCCCAACTTGTGGTCTTGATAGCATTGTCCATAAGGACTTAAGCTTAATATCCTATATCACGACCTAAGCCTAGCTATTTATCCTACTATTATTTCTACCATACAGCATGGTAAATTCATATGATTCTTTGTTATGTTCATGCTAATACAAGTTGATACTATTACGCAATACACCATCCTATGGCTTGACTACCATGGTCACTTCGACCCTTAATATGGTAAATGGCATAAATGTTAACTATGGCCTTTATGATTCATATGCATTTGCATAGTTTATGACCTATCTTATGTATAAGTTTTATACACTAAGTGATTAACTATAATTCTTGATCTTGCATAAGACATACATTATTGAATTATTGTTAATGCATTTGATTTATAATATGATGAGTAAGGGTAAGTCGAAATGCTTTTTCCTATAGGCTCATGGATTTTAAGCCAAGCCATTGCATGATGTATTAATGGTTTGAAAAGACAAGTTTTGGCTTTCTGACACTTATTTGCTTGTTGGATTACCAAATCACCGAGCCATGTGAACAATCCTACAACATGGTAAACGTGGAATACAACATGGCAACTGGCCATGTGAAAGATCGAAATCCAAACTTAAATGTGATATCTTGGTTGTCCCGTCGACTTGATGTCAGGATATTTATCATATCCAAGTCTTAACTACTCCTTATGCCTCATGGATGTAGAAAGATCTTGACCCTCCATGTATAAAATATTTTTTTAACTTTACCGTTGATCTCGAGAGCCTCAGGAAAAATGGGTTTTTGGTTACCTATTCCAATTAATGCAATTACGTTCTTGGTAAACCATCGAGGGTTGTGTCCAGGATTTCATTGTTGCGATGCAAGCCAGAGGTGTCGAAGGCACTCTGCTTGTATTTTTTTTGCAAATGATCTCTGTGCACACACAGGGTTTAACCCTATAGCATTGCAACACCACTTATCAAATGTCTACAACGAAAAAGGATTAGAATTGCTCGATGAGTTCTGGGAAACCTTTAACAAGAGTTTCTTTCTCTATAGGGTTCGCTAGTTTTGAAACGGGATTCTTTTTGTTCACTCAGGTTGTGACTTGGCCAAGGTTTTCTTGGCCCATCAGGTAACTAAAATATCCAACATTCATCTCATAGATTTTATTGTTTTCATATCTAGAATGTGCTCAAGACTTCTATTGTTATGTCACTACAACAAATTTGGATTTTAGGGGGGTTATCTTCAGCCCCCAAAAGTCACTTTTCATGGCAGTTTTGGATCTGGAGGCGGTCTTTACAAAACCCCCCCCAATAGCACTGATTCTAAAAGTTTTGAATTTTAGAGGCAGTCTTGGAAGAGATCAAACTGCCCCTAAAAGTCACTTTTAGGGGTAGTTCTAAACCCCCTCTAAAAGTGACTTTTGAGGGCGGTTGTAAACCCCCCTCGTAGACACCTCTGGGGACGGTTCTGAACTGTTCGGGTACACAGGGTACTACCAAAGGACCGAACACCAAGAGCAACCACTTCACACAAACAGATCACAGATCAACACACCGATGTTTTGACGTGGTTTAAACCCTCTTGAGGGAAACACTCCACGGCCCCGGCCAAATAGCTTCTACGGGACAATTTATTATGCAAAGAAAGAAAGTTACAAATGAGCTTATCATAATCGATCAACTAAACAATGACCCTCCATGCTCTTTAAATAGAGATCATGGACCAATCGGGTGTTAAGCCACGGATCAAGGTTAGGTTTGATCTAAGAGAAGTTGAGCCGTCGGATCACTCTATGTCGGAAACATATCGTGACCGTCGGATTAAGTATTTACAAATGCATACTAATGCATACTAAAGAAACACACTATCCCTAACGGATATATTACACAAGTTGATCTTAACTAACTCCTAAGTGTCTAAATATCCTAACATCCCCCCTTAAGAACAACTTGGGATAGGATTGAAGGATTTACAAAAGTGACACTATTAGGAGAAGGAAGGAGGCATTAGAGCCTATCCCCCCTTAATGACAAGTTCCTGAACTCCTAACATAGATCGAAGTTTAGAAAACTTCGCTTCTGTAAGAGACTTGGTGAAGATGTCTGCAACTTGATCATCTGTAGGGCAAAAGAGCACTTCAAGAACACGATCATGAACAAGATTTCTGATGAAGTGCATGTGTAGCTCAATGTGTTTGCTGCGTTGATGTAGAACTGGATCTTTGGCAAGCTTGATGGCACTTTGATTGTCGCACCAAAGTGGAGTAGGCTGCTGCTGCTCGAATCCAAACTCTGAAAGGATCTGTCGAAGCCATAAAGCTTCCTGACTGGCATTAACTGCTGCTCGATATTCTGCCTCTGCTGAAGAAAGAGCAAGAGCTTGTTGTTTCTTACAAGCCCAAGTAATAGGTCCAGAGCCCAGACTGAAAACATAACCTGCAGTAGACTTTCGATCATCAGGATCGCCGGCCCAATCTGAATCAGTGAAACCAACCAACAAAGGTTTCCCCCCTGTACTGTAATGAATCCCAAACTGAACTGTACCTCGAATATATCGAAGTATTCTTTTAGCTGCTTTCCAGTGACTTTCATGAGGTGTCTGCATATAACGGGCAACTCGACCAACGGCAAAGGAAAGGTCAGGACGGGAATGAGTCAAGTATAAAAGACAACCAACAAGCTGACGATACAAGGTGGCATCTACTTCAGGTGAAGTACAAGTGGCAGAAAGTTTGACTCCAGACTGGAAGGGAGAAGGGGCTGGTGTACAATCTTCCATGTGAAAGCGACGAAGAAGGTCACAAGCATACTTAGACTGAGAAAGAAAGATTCCTTCTTTGGTTTGCAGAACTTGGAGACCAAGAAAATAATGCAAATGTCCTAAGTCTGACATTTCAAAGGTTTGTTTAAGACTGGATTTCACATGGGTTATAAGCTTAGGGTCACTACCAGTAAGAATAAGGTCATCAACATATAGAACAAGTATGATGAGATGGTTTCCTACTTTCTTGGTATAGACATTGGGGTCAGAATGGCATCTAGAAAAACCAGTGTCAAGGAGAAAGTTATCCATTTTGGCATACCAAGCTCTAGGAGCTTGCTTAAGGCCATATAAGGATTTCTTAAGGCGGCAGACAAGGTTAGAGTTATTCTGAACATAGCCAGGAGGTTGTTCCATGTAAATTTCCTCCTGTAAATCACCATGTAAGAAGGCAGACTTGACATCCATTTGATGGACTTCCCAGTTTTGTAAGGCTGCAAGGGAAAGAACAAGGCGGATGGAGTTCATTTTGGCGACGGGAGCAAAGGTTTCATTGTAGTCAATCCCTTCAACTTGGGAAAAACCTTTGGCAACTAACCTTGCCTTAAGTCTTTCAACACTTCCATCTGATGCATACTTAGTTCTGTAGACCCATTTACATCTGACAAGTTTTCTTCCTTTTGGAAGAGGTACAAGATCCCAAGTATCGTTCGCCATTAAGGAACGATATTCTTCATCCATGGCTGCATCCCAATCTGGATTCCCTGAAGCTTCTGCAAAAGTTTCTGGATCATGATTCTCGGAAACTTGAGCCAAAAGAGAAGAGGCTCGCTGAAACTGAGAACGTGTTCGACGTTGATCTCTAGGATCACCGGCAAGATCACCAGCTGCTTCACATGTTGAACGGACCCATCGAGGAAGAACTTGTGCTGGTGCAACTGGAGGAACATGAGCAGGCGGAGGTGGATTTTCATCCTCACTGTCATCATCATCAACTGGAGTTGGAAACCTGTCAAGGAAGTTGGAAGAAGAAGAAGAAGGCACAAACGCCGAATCAGGCTCGTAGGCCAAAGATGGCACACTCGCCGAGTTAGGCTCGTAGGCCAAGATATTTTCATCAAATTTAACATCTCTTCTAATGATTATAGCATGAGAAGGTGGTTGAAGAAGTCTATAACCTTTTACATCTTCAGAATATCCAACAAATATGCACTTTTCACTTTTAGGCTGCAATGCTTTCCGTTTTTCATCCGGAATGTGAGCCCATGCTTCACTACCAAACACACGAAAGTGACTTACATCAGGTTTAATTTTACTCCATGCTTCTTCCGGTGTTATACCTTGTAATGCTTTTGTGGGGGTGCGATTAACTATGTAATTTGCACAATTAATGGCTTCAGCCCAAAATTGAAGACTTAGTCCCTTAGATTGGATCATACAATTAGCCATTTCTTTTAAAGTGCGGTTCTTCCACTCAGCTACACCATTTTGTTGTGGTGTATATGGAACAGTGTGCTGTTGTTGGATGCCTTGTTCAGTGCAGAAAGTAGTGAACTGTTTGTTAACATATTCTCCTCCATTGTCAGATCTTAACTTAATAATTTGATGACCAGATTGTTTTTCAACAAGGGCCTTGTAGGCCAAGAACATGTTAAATACTTCGCTCTTTAGTTTTAGGAAATAAACCCAAGTGCGTCTGGTGTAATCATCAATGAAAGTTAAGAAATACTTGAAACCAGAAAAGGAAGCAGATGGAAGAGGGCCACACAAGTCACTATGCACAAGCTCCAAGGGAACCGAGGCGTGCCAAGAGGCACGTTTGTCAAAACTGTCCCGATGATGTCACCATATTTTCTTTACATAGTTGTTGCAATGAGCGATAATTTAAGTGACCAAATCGCTCATGCCAAAGTTTGCTCAAGTTATCACTATGAGCAACAAAAACTGAAGGGAAAGGTGATGACCCAAAGTTGTTAAACTTGTACAACCTGGTAATATCATCAACAATTCCGGTAGCTAGAACCTGTTGAGGATCTTTAAAATCCTTGATTACAACTTGGTGAGGTGTAAAGGTCACAGTTTTACCTTCACCAGAATGAGTGATCTGATAGACTGATAACAAATTGCAGGAAATTCTTGGAACACATAGTACATCACTAAAATGACCATTATCTACTGGAACTGTTCCAGCTCCTACAACACTTAGAGATCTATCATCACCAACAAATATCTGTTTGGTGTTACATTCATGCATAGTAGAAAAGATGGCTTGATCCTTAGCCATATGATAAGATGCTCCAGAATCAATGAGCCATTCATTTGAAGTAGAAGAAGAAGATGCATTATAAGAATAACCAGAAGCACAAAGTGCATGTCCATGAGAGGTAGATTCTGATGGCGAATCTAGGCTGATGTGGTGCTTCTTCATTGCTGCTTCCAAGGCTTCCATCTTCTTGAAACACTTTGATTCATCATGATTATCTTTCCCGCAATAGTTGCAATGACGCTCAGTCTTCTTGCCTTTTGGTTTGGATCCTTTGTCATTTTTTAAAGAAGGAGTTGACTGAGAGGGTTTTGGACCCTTGTTTGACTTATTATTGCGAAAATTTTGTTTCTTGGGAGGCTTGGACTTTTCTTTCTGTTGGGACAATAAGGCTTTCCCAGATGTATCTGCATTGTTGATTATTCCAAGATGAATGAGTTTATCTTGTTCCCTAATCAAGGAATCACAAAAGGATTCAAGACTAGGCTCTTGATAGCTAGCTGCATTCAATGACGCTTTCATGGAGTAAAATGTAGATACAAAAACAGAATATGCAGGTCCAAGTTTGGAAAGAATATGATAAATGCATTGTTTGTCTTCCCTCTCAATCTTACATTCTGCACATAAGAGCTTGAGAGTTTTGTACTTAGATAAATAATCTTGAATGCATGAAAAGTCACTTGGATTTAGAGAAATCAACTCATTTTCGAGTTGGTGACCTCGAATTTCATTGTGTTTACCAAACACAGTTTCCAACTTGTCCCAAGCAGCATTAGGTTCATCAATTCCAGATATGTGGAATCGCAAATCAGTAGAGATTGACATCCCAATCAATCCACGAGCTTCATCACATCTATTTGCCCATTTTATTTTCTTATCATCATCAGTGGGTTCTTTTTCTTTCCCTGTTGTAATTCTGAAAAGTCCCCTACTTCGTAGAACATCCTCCATACGAGATTTCCATGAGAAATAGTTGGAACTGTTAAGTAGAATATCACAAGGGGCGGCCATATTTGTAAATTAATGGCTGTAAAAGCAGAAACCAATAGTCTGGATGTGAAGAGCTCGAAAAAATAGGCGGTTTCAAAAAAAACGGCACTGAAAACGGACTCTGTATGATGAAGTTATGCTTGAACAAAAAACTGTTGAAGATGTCCCCAATAGTGACGTGGCAGCTAGAGAATGTCCAGCAAAAAAAAGAACCCCCCTCTTCCCAAGATGAACCTTTTGACAATCACTTTACAAAAAAAAAGTTGCTTTTAAGTGAATCACTTTTGTGAAATAAGTGATTTCACTTTTACAATGATATTACTTTTAAATAGTGCAACAATAAATAAAAAGCTTAAGTGACTCACTTGTATTTTATTTTTTATTATTTAAGTGAGATGCACTTTTACAATAAAGTAACTTGAAAATAAAAATTGCATGCACTTTTTCTTTTTAAAAGTAACTTCCTAAGACTTGAACTCAAGACCTATTAAGGAATAAAGCAACTTTGGACCAAGTGAGCTAGTTTAAAAGGTATGTAAAATATGGAAATGAGGAAGGGGGCTTTTTTTTTTTTTTTTTTTTTTTTTTTTTTTTTTTTTTTTTTTTTTTTTTTTTTTTTTTTTTTTTTTTTTTTTTTTTTTTTTTTACTCTTCTTGCTCGGTTTGCGTGCTTGCCCTTTTTCCTGCAAAACAAACCACAAAACGAAACAAAAAAACTTTTCCACACTTGTGGAGTTAGATCTTGTTATCTTGCCCGGAAAGTCTACATTTTCTCTCTGTTTCTGATTTGCCGAAATCGCGCAAAGTGCACGGCAAAGAGCATACGCAGCCGAAAAAACCCTTTCCCTTTCTGTTTCTGATTTGCCGAGATCGCTCAAGGTGCACGGAAAAGAGCATACGCAGACGGGAAAGCAACAATCCGAACCCAAAAAAAAAATCTAACAGTAAAAAAAATGAAATATGAGATTTTTTTCTTATTAAAAAACGAAATAAAAAAAATGCGTCACTGTAACAATGCGTCACTGTAGACAATTTATTATGCAAAGAAAGAAAGTTACAAATGAGCTTCTCATAATCGATCAACTAAACAATGACCCTCCATGCTCTTTAAATAGAGATCATGGACCAATCGGGTGTTAAGCCACGGATCAAGGTTAGGTTTGATCTAAGAGAAGTTGAGCCGTCGGATCACTCTATGTCGGAAACATATCGTGACCGTCGGATTAAGTATTTACAAATGCATACTAATGCATACTAAAGAAACACACTATCCCTAACGGATATATTACACAAGTTGATCTTAACTAACTCCTAAGTGTCTAAATATCCTAACATGAACACCCCCTGAAATTCCTTATTACAAACCTTTGGGGCCAGTTAGAAACCCCCCTCGTAGGTGCCTATGGGGGCAGTTCGAAACCCCCCCTAAAACTTCATCTTACAAACCTTTGGGGGTGGTCTTAATAAAACTGCCCCCAATAGCACTGATGCTAAAATTTTGGACTTTCCAGGGAACTTTTGGAAGAGATCAAAACCAAATCTAAAAGTGACTTTTGGGGGCAGTTCTCCTGCCGCACTGAAAAAAAGGTGACTTTTAAGGGCAGTTGTAAACCCCCCTCGTAGACACCTATGGGGGCGGTCCAAAACCCCCCCTAAAAGTCCTTATTACAAACCTTTGGGGGAGGTTACAAACCCCCCTTGTAGGTACCTTCAAGGGTGGCTCTAAACACCCCTCATTGTAACATACAAGGGCAATTTCGAACCCCCCTCGTAGTGACATATGAAGGTGGATTAGAACCCCCCTCGTAGAAACATACAAAGATGGTTTGAAACCCTCTCTATAACCATAATAAATCATAATAAAATATATTTTATTAAAAATACCAATATTGCAATATCAATAGGGTACGAAGGAATCGAACCACCAACCTCCTGCTTGTAAGGAAGGTGCTCTACCATTGAGCTAGCACCCTTTAATAATTAGGGAGATGAGCAATATTAACACCCATATTGCATTATTTTTAAGTCTAAGAAAAGACAATAATAATGTTCAAGAGATGATTGTAACAGGATATCCACATGTACCAAATATCTACATATTATCATGCAAGAGCAACCTGCTCTTTGCAATCCTCACAAGGCATAAGAACTATAATTCCAAAATTTTCGATTACTTACTAAAACAACAAAAATGCTGAAACAAATTGCATACAATTTGCAGACATAAATTTCAATAATGTGATATGCATTTCATAACATAGTGCAATAATTGTTATTGTAGACATGACATATTGATGCAGTTGAGGAGATCAATAGTTTGTGCATGGAAGGCCAATATTCAAGACGAATCATCTTCCTTGTTTGTCTCTTCAACTATGATAATTTATGTACTTTGTTCAATATAGACAATATGAATAAACTAGAAGACAAAACATTTGTATCCATTGAATAGATGATAAATGCCATATCATGAGATTGTGAATAATTGAATAGTCGGTTGCTTGAATATTTTTCTCAAATTCAAGTTGTCCACACATTGTCATACATTTTCATAAACTTAATTGGAATCTAGAGTTGATTCATTGCTAATATAGACATGCTAATGTTTGTGTGAATGAATATGTTCATTCTTTTCTAGGTTCACTAATTTTTAAATTGAACAAGATTGTGAATAAGCAACCTATTTTTGGGTGTATGTCGTGATCCCTACTCATCAGTTGGATCAAAAAGAACAAATAGCTCATAAAGTAGTCAATAAAAATATAGATGGCTTACCTCGTGTATTAGTGTTGCAAAAAGTAATGTTTCAACCTCAATTGTTAGATGTCAAGGTGCTACATTTACATGACCTGAAAAAATAATTTACTTTTACCTTTTAAATGAAATACTTTTGCCAAAAAATATGTTTTTGAAGAATGAAACTATGACAGATAGAAACTTTCAGTTGAACATGTTTGAGATGGTACATAAGCATGCAGCTTACCTACAATTGCATGGCCCCATTGATCATGCTCACATGCCATAGTCGAAGCCAGAGTATTCCCAATCATTGGCCTTGTCATTACTAGGAGTACTAGATCATCATTAGCAACACCTTTTGCAAATGCATATATATGTAGTCAAGATAAGTAGTTTTTCATGGATTGGCAGAAACATAACAACAATAATTGCGCTTCAAAAGAGTAGTGTCATCGATTGACAAAAATACAAATAATTGAGCTTCAAAATACATATAATTCTAGGCACCTAAATTTCTATAAAAGGGAAGGAAGGGTGCATAGCATATTCCACATCCTTACACAAAAATTTCACCTTACAGGTAATATAATTCATGCATGGAATGCAAGGAAACGACAAAGGAAACCCATCTTCTTACCATCAAAATACTACCAAACAGTAAGCTTAGGATACTTTCCATGCACATGGTTTCATTCGCGCTAGAAAGGTTGTGCCAGTAAGCGAGGCAGGTAAAGTGATTTGAAAAACTCACCCATTCCAAGAAAGTTGCCAACTTGGAATTGGAATAATGACACATGACTACTATGAATAATGCAAGTTTGCAAGTCACCATAGTAAAATTAAATATAGCAATTAGTAAATTAAAAAGATTTAATAATCAAATCATAAAATCCTTGTTGAAAAAGTTAGAAAAAAACTTGGACCCAACAAGCTTGGATGTGTTTTGATGAATGGGAATTTGGATACGTTAAAATATGACCAAATAAAATATAACTAATTCACTTCACTCTCATGACATGGCCACCCTTACACATCAGAAGAAGTGTTAAGTTTTAAACCAAATAGACTAGCAAGATCACTGAAAGAAACATAATCACAAGATAGACACAGAAATTACCCTGGGAAACCCTCATGGGGTAGAAAACCCAACAAAGCTTTCCTCAATAAGATGATCAACCAAAATACAAGATGTGCTCCAAGACTTGTCCTTCTTCTCTATCTTCCAAATAGACCTCCCAGACACAAGTGTGCTACTTTTCTGAGTTGTGTGTGTGTATCAAATGAGGATGTCCTCTCCTCTATTTATACTAGATCCTAACTGACAAAAAAACCTAATGGGGCCGACCTCTACTTGAGAAGTCTAATAACCCCTAAAATATAAACTCGGGGCCGACCCCCACATGGTGGGTCTAATAACCCTAGTTTCCACAAACCATCGGAGGAATAAACATCTCCGTATACATAATAGAATTGCCTCGGAGGGATGAAACATGTACGGAATAATAATGTACAAATATAATATTCTTAGAAGTTACAATATTCAACACTCCCCCTTAACGAGAAGGATATTATAACAGTATCTACAGGAGTAAGGAGTCATCGACTACATCATACATGATACATCTCTATATCATCGGAAGCTTTATTCAATACATCATCATCAGTAAATCAACTAGTTACTGGAACATCCACATTATAGTTATCGCACAATCATCAACATTGTCATCATCAACATCATCATCATACGATCATCACCATCGTCATGATACAATCATCAGCATCATCATCATATGATCATCAGCATCGTCATCATATGATCATTAGCATCGTCATCATATGATCATCAACATCATCATCAGCAGCATTGTCATCATCAGCATCATCATCATATGATCATCAACATCGTCATCATATGATCATCAGCATCATCATCATCAGCATCGTCATCATCAGCATCGTCATCATCAGCATCGTCATCATCAACATCGTCATCATCAGTATCGTCATTATACAATCATATTACAGGATGATCAATCCTGCTCTCTTTAGGACATAGGTCCATGGCTGATGCAATCCTGTCATGTACCTTTTGAACCGAGGTCCAAGGATGATCCAGTCCTACCATGTACCTTTTGAACCAAGGTCCAGGGATGATACAGTCCTATAATTCAATTCTCGGAGACCTCATGCCTACGACTCAATTCAAAGGATCAAAGTCCGAGGACGATCCAATCCCCTTGCCTGTTCATTTAGGATTTTATTTTCAGAGACATCTTGTCTATGGCTCAATTCAAAGGACCAAAGTCTGAGGACGATCTAATCCCCTTACCTGTTCACTCAGGATTTTATTTTCAGAGACATCTTGTCTACGGCTCACTTTAGGACTGAAGTCCAAGGATGATCCAATCCTCACATGTCCACAAAGGACTTCATTCTTGAAGACATCTGTATACGGCTCACTTTAAGACTGAAGTCCAAGGATGATCCAATCATCACATCAATATAGATACTAGTATCCTCATCCATACAAGTACATCAATAATACAATTATTCTCATCAATACATCAATATGTAATAATACAAGTATCATCATCAAAACATGTATCCTCATCAATACATATATCATCAAAGCATGTATTCTCATCAGTACATATATTATCAAAACATGTATCCTCATCAATACATATATCATCAAAACATGTATCCTCATCAATACATACATTATCAAAACATGTATCCTCATCAATACATATATCATCAAAGTAAAATAAAAATAGTGTAAGTGTTCTAAGTGTAAGAAGTCTAAATCTAAATAAGCATAAATATCTAAGAGTGGCAAACATGTATCCTCATCATTAGTGATGATACTACTCCCCCTTTCGAGGAGGGTCTTTTAGAGCTACACCAAGCTTGTATCGAAAGTATTCAAATTTCACACGAGACAGGGGTTTGGTTAATATATCAGCAACTTGTTCTTCAGTACTTACATACTCGCGTTTGATAGCTCCTCTCTGCACCATGTCTTGTATATAAAAGTATCGGATCTCTATGTGTTTTGACTTATCGTGGAATATAGGATTTTCTGTCATTTTGATGCAACTTTGATTGTCACACACGATCACAGTGGGATCCATCTCTAAGTCAAACACTCCAGATAGTAGTTTCCAAAGCCACACTCCTTCACAGCTAGCAGAGTAGGCAGCTATGTATTTTGCTTCAACAGTACTGAGAGCCACACTGGATTGTTTCTTGCTAAACCATGAGATCATGGCAGATCCAAGACCATAACATCCACTTGATGTGCTCTTTCTATCTGAGATACTTCCTGCCCAATCAGAGTTTGAGTAACCATGTAATTTGAGTTCATGATTTCCAAGATAATATAGAACAAAATCTAAAGTACCCTTTAGGTACCTCATCACATGCTTTGCAGCTATTAAGTGAACCTTTCTAGGTTCTACTAGATATTGACTTAGGGTATTTACGACAAAACATATATCTGGCCTAGTATTTGTTAAATACATTGAAGACCCAATGATTTGTCTATATAGAGTTGTGTCCACTAATTCTGATGTGTCATTAATTAATAACTTCAAGTTGGAGTCCATGGGAGTGGCCATGGCTTTACACTCCAACATATCAAATCTTTTTAGAATCTCCACAGCATACTTACCTTGATTTAGAAAGATTCCTTTTGGTTCTTGCCATACTTCTAGACCTAAGAAGTAGTGCATTAATCCGAGATCTTTCATCTCGAATTCTGAAGAAAGCTTCTTCTTGCATTCAATAATTTGTTTCTCATTTTCGGTTAGAAATAGATCATCTACATATAACAATAGTATAACTGGTTCATCATCCATTACCTTAAGATAAAGATTAGGGTCAGCTTTACTCTTGGTAAAGCCCATGCTTGTTAAGAAATTGTCAATCCTTCCGTACCAAGCTCTGGGAGCTTGCTTTAATCCATATAATGCCTTTTTCATTTTGCATACATGAGTTCTCCCGTCTTTAACCTCGAACCCTTGTGGTTGCTCTATGTACACTTCTTCTTCTATTACACCATTCAGAAAAGTTGTCTTAACATCTATTTGATGTAATTTCCACTTCATCATAGATGCAAGTGCCATGATAGTTCTAATTGAAGTATACCTAGCAACTGGTGCAAATTTTTCTTCATAGTCAATTCCCTCTTTCTGAGAGAATCCTCGGGCTACAAATCTTGCCTTATATTTTTCAATGCTACCATCTGCAACATGTTTTATCTTAAAAATCCATTTGGAAGAAACCACACTTTTATCTTTTGGTTTGGGAACTATATCCCAAACATCATTTTTCATTATTGACTGACATTCTTTTGTCATTTCTTCTACCCATTCTTTCTTTTGAGCTGCCTCTTCATATCTAGTAGGATGTTGATCCCCAAGATCACACATCAAGGATACATAGTTGGATACTAGCTTTGGTTTCTTTCTTTCTCTAGTGGAGCCTTCAGGAGCTCCATATCTTTCAGCTCCTTGAATAATGTCTCTAGCCCATGCTGGCCTTCTTTTCCTAGATAAGTCTTAAATAGGGGGTTCTTGTGGTTCTATCATGTCATGATCCTCTGGAGTATCATCTTCAGGAATGTGCACAGCTTCTGTGATTCTAGGAGGTGTATCTTCTTCATAGATTTCTTCAAGTTGACACTTCCTGAATTTCTTGAGAGCTGTTTCTTCATCAAATGTTACATCTCTACTTATTTCCATATGATGAAAACCTGGTATGTAAATTCTGAAGGCTTTGGATGATTCACAGTATCCAACAAATATTCCCTTCTTACCAGAAGTATCCAACTTGGTTATCTTTTCTTTTGGAATGTGAATGTACATAAGACAACCAAATATTTTGAGATGACTTACCTCAGGCTTCTTTCCTGTGAACACTTCTTCTGGAGTTTTTAATTCAAGAGCACTATGGGAAAGTCTATTCTGCACATAGATTGTTGTCCTAGCTGCTTCAGCCCATAAATACATAGGTATATATTGATCATGTATCATAGTTTTTACAGCTTCCATGATGGTTCTATTCTTTCTTTCATCCACTACATTTTGTTGGGGATTGCAGGGAGTGGTTAGTTCCCTCTTGATTCTAGCTTACCTACAAAAGTATTCAAAGTTATTCTCCCCCATTATCTGTTCTGAGAATCTTGATTTTCTTTTTTGAGAGATTTTCTATTAAGGCCTTGAACTCTTTGAATTTTCCAAAGACTTCATTCTTACCTTTTAGAAAGTATATCCATGTCTTCCTTGAATAGTCATCAATGAGTGAGCGATAGTATTCAAAACTACTTAGGGAAGTGGTGGGCATTGGTCCACACACATCTGAATGTACTAGCTCCAAAATGTTCTTAGTCTTTGTTTCACTCTTTGGAAAAGGGTTCTTGATATTCTTCCCTTTTTCACATCCTTTACATGAGCCATTATGATCAACCTTTAAGTTTGGTAATCCTATGACCACCTTGCTTACATAGGGTAGGGCTTTATAGTTAATGTGAGCTAATCTTCTGTGCCATAACTCCCTGGGACCAGAGGTTTCATGAGAAAGGGAAACTTCTGGAGGTCCCTTGAGCTTATAGAGGCCTCCTTCCTCTTCACCAATGACAACTGCATCTTCAATAGATTTTCCTTTGGGACACATAAGTACTTGACCATCTATGAAGGCAACTCTAAAACCTTTCTTATCTAGTGCTGAGATAGAGAGTAGGTTCTTCTTCAATCCTGGCACATATAAAATTTCTTTCATCTTCAAGGGTGTTCCAGAATCTAGCTTGTAGCTTGCTTCACCAATCCCCTTGATGGGATATTGGTAATCATCTCCTAGAGATACCTTTTGTGTAGAAGACTTTTCTTCAAGATTTGAGAAAGTCTTTCTTTGACCTGTCATGTGCTTAGAAGCACCACTATCAATGAGCCATGTATCTTCTCCAAGAGATAAAGATCCAGAGAGTGCAGACAATAGGACATATTCTTCTGGATCTTCTTTCTTTACTTTAGATCTTTTCCTTCAAGGCCTTTCCTCTTCCTCTTCTTCTTCTTCTTCTTCTTCTTCTTCACTATCATCTTCTGCCATATGTGCATGGTGTCTTTTGTGTACAAAATTCTTCTTCTTTTGTGAAGGACAAAATTTGGGAATGTGTGCTAGTTTAAAACAACTGTAACACTGGACTATGGAGAGATCTCTTACTGGATTGGGTCCTCTACTCCTTTTAAATTTAGAGAAGTGTTGAGATCCTTTGTGGTCAACTTTCTTGAAGTGACCCATTCTTCTTCTTTTGGTGTGAGTAGCCAAGGCTTGGTCATCCTCCTTGAGGAGTGCTTCTCTGTTGGCTACCCTAGCCTCTTGTTGAACACAATCCTCCCACACTACATCAAACTTCATACTTTCTTTTCTGGCACACATAGTTTGTATAAATGACTCCCAAGGTCTAGTGAGACCATTTAGAGAAGTCATCACAAGTTCATCTTCATCAAGAGTATCACCAATGGCATCTAGTTGCTCCTTGATTTGGGAGACCCTTGAGAAGTAGTCTTGAATGGATTCTCCTTTGTTCATCCTGGTACTCTTCAACTGAGTTCTTAGGTTCATCTTCCTATTGATGTTCTTTCCCTCATACATTCTTCCTAGGGCATCATACATTTCCTTTGGATTTTTCTTGGAAGCCACTTGGGGAATCAAGTGGTATTTAATAGAATCAGCTATGATTCTCTTTGCCCTAATCAAATCCTTTCTATGCTTCTCTTTGGCTTCATCTCCTTCAGGTTCTGTAACTTCATCCTTTATGTACTGAGCAAGATCATTCTCTTCAAGAATGAGGCCAATTCTGTATTTCCATGCCCGGAAATTCTCTATACCTTCTAACTTGTCTTCAAGCTTAGTGCTTGGAGCCATCTTCTCTTGGGGGAGTTCAAGAGACAAGAGATAGAATAGTACTTACCTGGAAACTTTAACCCTTTTACTTTTTCAGATCCTCGGATAGAATTTCTGGTTTATCGCACTTTTGGTAAAACTAGGGTTTGACTTTCCCGGAGTTCTACCCAACCAAAAAGTATGATCTAGGGCTCAAAAGATTGGTTTTGAGAAGGGTTATCCAGCCATGTAATCAGAATTCAACAATACCAACTTTTTGCAGAAACCCTAATTTTCACCGGAGAGAGAGAGAGAGATATTTTTACCTTGTGAAAGATGTCCTATTCAGGCTAGCTCTGATTCCATGTGAAGTTTTAAACCAAATAGACTAGCAAGATCACTAAAAGAAACATAATCACAAGATAGACATAGAAATTACCCTGGGAAACCCTCATGGGGTAGAAAACCCAGCAAAGCTTTCCTCAATAAGATGATCAACCAAAATACAATATGTGCTCCAAGACTTATCCTCCTTCTCTATCTTCCAGACAGACCTCCTAGACACAAGTGCGCTACTTTTCTGAGTTGTGTGTGTGTATCAAATGAGGATCTCCTCTCCTCTATTTATACTAGATCCTAACTGACCAAAAAACCTAATGGGGCCGACCTCTACTTGAGAAGTCTAATAACCCCTAAAATATAAACTCAGGGCCGACCCCCACATGGTGGGTCTAATAACCCTAGTTTCCACAAACCATCAGAGGAATAAACATCTCCGGATACATAATAGAATTGCCTCGGAGGGATGAAACATCTCGGGAATAATATTGTACAAATATAATATTCTTAGAAGTTACAATATTCAACAAGAAGGAGATTGGAAGGAAAAGCTATCATGTCTACTAGGCCTTGGAATGGATCCTTCCATTCCACATTCACTTCATTCCATAATGACAAATAGAGTGGGAATCACTTCCCTCAATATGGGAATCAAGAGATGATAATACATAAGCCAAAGAGTCATGAAAATCTATTAACATAAGGAGTCAAAGTCAACTTGAAATTAAATTCAAGATGGATAGTTTTTTGAGTGAAAGCTAAGTCCATATTTGAGTCGTATAAAATCATGACAGCGCTACATCATTTAAGTTTGCAAAACCAAGGTCATAGGTGTCTTGGTGGATGGACTTTCCTCCTACATGAAACATATTTTATGTAGGTAATTCAGCTGTAGATGAAAGAAGATGACAATAGAGAGAAGAAGACAAAATCCTGTTGAAGTGCAAGATGAGGCTAAATTTGATAGAGATGATCCCGCCAAAAACCAAATGCAAGAAGACGGAGCCGAGAGAAGAAGTGAAAGAAGATGATTGAAGTCAAAAAAGAGTGATGAAAGAAAGTGATAGATAATTGAAGAAGAATAGGGACATAAACCTGGTCACAAACAAAGATGAAATGGAAACCCAAGAGACATGAAGCAGCAAAATGAATGAAGAATGAGTAAGCAAGCAAGGAAAATAAGTAGCAAAATAATACCGTGTGTCAATTATTGAGATGCAATCGAAGTGAATCGAAAAAATGAAATCCCTAAGAGGTTTTATGATTCCCCTTGATAACGTTGGTTTTAATGTTGGAAAAGAAAATGGTCTTGGTCCTATGCTTAAAATGGATAGAGTAGCCTGAGATGAAGATGTATGATGGAAATTTTTTATATGTACCCGAATCAAATGATGATGTAATGTAAGCCATGATAAGGAAAGTATTACCTCCAATAATTATGATTGTTGATGGTTCATGTTAAACCAAAAACCAATTGTCATAACAAATGAATGGTTTGTGGTAACCTGAAAACACTTGCGAGATTTCAAGGTTGAAGGTAATCCACAAAAATCTAGGTTGCGATCATGGGTAAGCCAAAAAAAATGAAAGACGATGATTGATTATGATGCAAGGGGAGTAACGGGTACATGTGAAGATTTGTGATTTAAAGAATTGTTGTTAAACCATGTACAAGAAAACGTTTCCTAGAGAATTGGTGGATACAGTCACTAGCAACCCATGTGCTATGATGGATGGTAACCTTTTTATATGGAATTTAACAAACATGGTGATTATATTTTGCAAGTGCATATGAACACTGAAGAAAATATAAATAGTGAACAAGACTAGAGATGAAGATTGTGGAAGACAAAGGATGAAGAAAAGAGGCAAAAAATAGAAGATGAAGACAAAGAGCATTGAGCTAAAGAAGATTGAATAATGTAGATGAAGATGATGAAAATTGGACCAGTTCAAAAAACAAAGAATGATGATTGAATATTTAAATCACAAATATTCGTTAAGGGAAGTATGAACTTGAAGGATTAACTCCTACTTGTGATATTTGTTAATGCATTGTAATATGTGAATGGAGAAGAGAATGCACAAAACTATCACATATGATTCAAAGATGAGGACAACGACTTAAACTAGCGACTCAGATCTCATAAGCTCAATATGCCTGATTCATGGAGATATTGATAGTGATAGTTATGGAGATTGTTGAACTAAACATGTCCTAGTTCTTATGGCCACCTAAGTTATATAAAGGGACCTAATTGTAGTATACAAACACATATGTGAATGGCATGATTGAATAAGATTTCCCTTTTGGGGGTTGCTTGAGTGAAAACTCATGGTGTCCCTTGCTTGATATGTGCTTGTGGGTATTTGCTGCTGATTTTCCTTCCTAAGATTTGTTGATTGATTTAACAAGTAATGTATTTGGTTGGACAAAAGTGAAACAAATGATGCTCTAATTTAAATTTTAAATTCAACCATAAGTTGAAAAGTTCATGGGAAATAAAACCAAGAAACCATGAGGTGAAATTTATGAATTTGGGTTATGCACATATTATCAAAATTTCCATAGGAATAGGTTCATAAAGCACAGCATTTTAAACAGCAGCTACAACCAAACGCAACAGTAAATAAAATAAATGAATGAATATATTTCTCTTTTAAAATTTTGTAAAAAAAGTTCAAGTATTGTGAAGTCATACCAACTTGGTATGGCCCTATAAAGAAAAGGTGTTTCTTATCTCTAGAAAAATGGATATGAGTGCATAATGCCAACCGAACTAACCAATATTCCCTTAGCCTGTCCAAAATTTCCATCAAGAAATTAAATCCATAAATTATGAACAACGACAATAAAATAAATCTATTGAGTTTCCCTGACCTATCAAGAGTTGATTGTTTTTAATTTAGATCCTGGACATTTGACAAGTTAAACTACAAACCATAGCTAACAAAGTCTCATACTGAAACACAAACAACAACACACGATATTTTAGACATAATGAGGTCATGTAAACAAGCATACCTTCACACTAGAGATAATATCTTTATCGACATCTTTTACATCTTGACCTTTAAATTCAACAACCTTTTCAGTAAAGCATCCAATTGCATCAACTCGGATTTGAAGATCCTCACCCTGCACGAGTATAAATTTCACAAAATAAATGTCAGGCAGAGGCTACATATTTTTGTCTAGTTAACCTTGAGTTTTTAACACAACTGTTACCCTTAAAACATCAAATGGTTGAGCATAGCAGAGTAGATATACCCAATTTGTAAATGTTACATAGCATAGAAGATATACACAATTTGTACATGTTTTCAACTTCACAAGTTACAAGCCTAAAATTCTGAAGTCTGTAAGATTGTCGATCCAAACTATAAATTGAGAGGATATTATACATCATTCATAATTTCAGAAATTATGTGGATTAATTATTACTTTGTTATTCAACTTTGTAGCTACTTGCAATGATATATACCTAGTAACAATCCCCAATCAAGTTAGACTATTGAAGTATGACTTCCAACTTCTCTTATAAGGTTCCTGGCTAGGCTCAATTAAAATATTCCATTTAAAATCTTGTAAGGTTTTCTTGTAAAGCTAAATCTATCTGCTTCTACAGGAAGCACATTTTTAACCTAACTTCTAGTGAATCCTCCATGATAAGCATAGTTGGTTGGGTCCCCTTTTGTACACACCTACTTAGCTCCACTAATACCTTCCTCCATGGGTAGAGTGGTATGCAAGAACACAAGAGCAAGCTGGTGGGTGCAATGGTTCCCTTGAAGGAGTATGGCATACAAAAAATAGAGCTCGCTCAACAAAATTAAAGAAAAAGAAAATCATGTACCAACCTTAACTGGAATGGTTTTGAAGCATCAACTATAATAGAGAAAACAATAATTGCCATGGATTCACACAAGTCTGAGGACAAGCATTATAAACATGTGTACTTTGTACATTCACAGACATATTCCACTGTCATGTGGAGGAGAACTACCAGGATTGATCCAAGAGCAATCATCACTTCATTCCCACTTTGCGTGTTCTAGCACCCTCCCCTTCCTTCAACTACTAGTTTTGTCTTAGGCGTTTTTCTCTAGATGAAAAATCTAGTAGAGTTGACCCCTAGGACACTGGAAGCTAATAATCTGACCCCTTTTGGCCACAGCTGATTTGGGTTCTAATAACCTTCTATGTTACCAATAACAAAACCCTAGTTTCGTCTACAGTCATCCTAGTTCAATGGAATCCAAATTAGGTAGATTATAGCATGATTTAAGAAATATATACCTGTACTTGGTGAAAGAACCCAATATTTGTGACAAGATAATCAACACAAATCTATATTCATTGTAGCAAACAAAATGCAAGATTTCTTATGAGCAAAAAAAATTGTAAAAGTTATAGGGACACAAACTCAAATTTCAAGACAAAGAGGATTTATTAAGTAAATCCTATGTAAAATTATTTAAATGTGTTTATATACTAATGAGTAAAGCTTTCCTTTCAAAAAATGAATTGCATTATGCATTTTCATGGTTCTGTAAATATTTTGCATGATTAGAAAGGTTGAATTTAGTTTCATAATGGACTGACATTCTTGTTTTGAAAGCGTTGTTGCATTTATTAGCATATTATGCAGGGCACTTTCATCACACTTCCGAGCTTTCATTTAATTTCATAAGAGAATTTTCAGAATCCTGGAATCTTCTCTGTGGCATTCCACATGAAGAGGGTAAGGGCTTCCCTGCATGGTTTTGTCCATTGGAAAGCTATATGAATCCACATATTTCTGCAACTGTGGCGGACTTCCTATATCCAGATGATAGGATTTTTAGCATGTTATTGGAAATTGCTTCAATACGGATTTGCAATAATGAAATCTAGGAATTATTTCTATGGCATTGCATGTGAAAAGGGTAAGGTCATAGATCTTATAATTGATAGCTTAGTTAGATTTATCCTTTTTTCAAGTTTCACTTATATTTCTATTTTATATAAAATGTTAAAAAGAACCAAAATCTCTTGAATCACACCATAAGGAAGATCAAGAGTTCTCTCTCTCTGAGAGTTTACTTCAGTTTATTTTGCTAACCCCCTTTCTCTCCCTAGTATGGTCCCAGACCTGAAAGAGATTCTTGGGTAGTGTAGTTCATTTCAATTTTTTTTTACTTCTCATTTATACAATCATGTTCACAAGTCTCTTGAATCTCGCCATAAGGAGGATCAAGAGCGCTCTCTGTTGGAGAGTCTACGGTTCTTATTACATTCACAAAACAAAATCCGAACGAACATTTACTACACTATGTATGCTCTACCCACTTGTGGGATACCCAGAAGTAGTGTAGATTGTGTAATTCTTCACATCTAATTCCACTTCAACCATAATAAAATTTACTCCCAAGAAAACCAACGAAAATCTGGGGTTGATCCTTAAACAATCAAAAGTGGGAAACTTCTTCCTGGGGAGGCGGGAGCCACTAGAACGAGACCTTAAGGGAACAATTAGGCTACATCCTTGTTGGTGTAGTGTTTAACACTGCCCTAGAGACTTTGGCCAGCCCACATGTCCTTGTACGGATCCACCTAGATTGTTATCTGGACATATCTCCTATACCGCAAGGTATATCTTGGAGATCCCCTCCCAGAATAATCAACTTCATCCCCAAAAATTACAATAAAATTTACCAAGAAGCATTTGCAATACATTCCCAAGCACACCAGTGAGATGTTTTAAGCATCCCAAACACTCAAGGCATTGATTCCATTTGGCACTGGTCATTCTGCAAAGTATTTAATTTTGTTTATTATCTATCTGGAGGTTTATCCGCTTTAATCATATCATGTCGTGGATGTTTCATTTATAATTTTTTCATCATTTATGGTTGTGTATCATCTATTTTGAAAATACATGCTTGGACTTAATCTATTATTGTAAACCATCAAAAAAACCCTAAAACAACACCCATCCTCATCACCCATTCAAAACACTTTAAAAACCATAAGAGACTTAGTAACTCTTTATAGGGTCTACCCCCCTTGGCTTTGTTAGGAGTTCTCCTAAACGAAGGAGTCGGGATCAGGTGACAACACCTGAGTCTTTTCTTGCTCCCAAGGCCACACATTTTCCCCCTGGAAAAGCATCTTCGAAAGATTTATGCTGTTGTGTGCACATCGGCGAGAAACACTCTGCATCAACGCAACAGGGTTAATGAGGTTAAGGCTACAGACTTCATAATTTTAAACATGCTGTAATTATTCCTTGGAAGTCATATTCTAACTTCTCTATTGCATCTGTATGTGAGAAGATTGGATTATATGAGGATTCTTAGTAATCGGGCCAAGGAGAACATGTATCGGTTACAGTGATTCCTAAGCAGTTTGAGAATCAATCAAATTGGTCTTCAAAAGAAAAAGGATTAGGATTTGCTAGTTTAGAATCTACACAAATAGTTGGAAATCATGATAAGGTCAATGAAAACATAAATAAAAACCATTTGTAAAGTTTTACTATCCAAAATATTGATTGAGAAAAACTTTTAAATGTCTTCCGCAAACATTGTCAAATGTTATGAAGGTTGTTTGGAAGAGAGCCATTCAACCTATAGATTGCATGACTATTCTGTAACCAAAAAAATACTTCCATTCTGGTTGAAGAGAGTGAGGGTCTATTTGATTGTATGCAATTTTAGGATTGTGTATTTAGAACATTGGAAATGGGGATGGTGTACAACAAATCAGAGGGATATTTAGCAATTGAATTAATGAGGCTAGGAGAAGCTGCATAGAACCCATGCAAGACCTATCAAAGATATCCTTGAATATCTGAAGAATAATTGCTTATCAGCCTGCAAATGGGAGACCTAAAACTCGAGAGGTGTTTGATGCTTGTGAGAGGTAGCTTGTCTTTACCAAGTTTCCCATTGCCATCATGCATGTGGACAGAAAGATATATATTTGTGTACAATTTTCAATACAAAGAATGTGAAAAAATGCATTAGAGACATACTTCTTACTTATTTAATCTCTTCTGATCATAAAAGGATAATTTAACAAATAAAAATTAATCAAATCTTTCTCTTAATATTGTAATGAGAGAAGTAAAACACTCTTACTATACAACACATTCAGAAAAAGATTTTGTATTTTTTTTAATTCCTAAATAAATTTCAAATTTTAAATAAATCCTAATTCCAAAGTTCAAATAAATCTTCAATATATGCCAATTGAGATCATCTTAACCCTATGTTCATATTCTCAAACTTAAAAATATCAAATTATCCTAAGTTAAATAGATCTATAGCAATTGATAATCCCTTTGTTGGATAAATGACTATGAGCTCTAGATAGTCGATGATGTAGCTTGTTACTTCCTCACACTAAACAAAATGGTAGAGATTTTCCATGGAGTTTAAGGAGAAACAGAAAACATGTATCTAAATTGTAAATAATTTCTTGCACGCCCAAGAGAATGAATGGAAAGAAAAACATACTGTAGAGAAGCCCATAATTCAATGACAAACTCTCATATCATTTTCATTATCATATAGAGATTATGCACTGATTTTAAAGAGATTTGGAAAACATGAATCTAATTTGTAAAGAATTATCATATGCCCAGGATTCAACTAAAGCCACTCATCATTTTTATTATCATATAGAGGTTATCCATGGATTATAAGGAGACCTGGAAAACAAGCATTTAATTTGTAACGAATTTCTCACACACCCTCCCATGAAATGGAATGGAAAGAGAAATATATTGTATAGATACACAACATTCAACTACAAGCCCTTTCACGATCAGGGTTGTTGACAATGTCTGCAAGGCATTATACGATTTCCAAATGAGAAAAGGAGGGTATAGATATGGGGGTCCTCTGCCAGGGATGACCCTTTAGCATATTTATTTGTTCATCAATTTTTGAGGAATTGGGATTTAAAGATGTGGATCCATTAATATGACGCCTACATGGAGAAATCAACAACTAGGGGAAGAGATGATCTCTAAAAGCCTATATAGGTAAAATATAGCAGTGGTCTCTTATAGCTCTATATAGGTAAAATGGCATAGATTTTAAGGAGAAACATAAAACATATATCTAAATTGTAAATAATTTCTTGCACACCCGTGAGAATGAATGGAAAGAAAAATATACTATACAGAAGCCTAGTATTCAACGACAAGATCTCATATCATTTTCATTTTCATATAGAGATTATCCATTGATTTTAAGGAGATCTGGAACATAGGCATCTAATTTATAAAGAATTACTGGCACACCCATGAAAAGGAATGGAAAAAAAAACTATACTGTACAGATGCTCAATGTTATAGGTCAAATCTACACTTCTCCGTTTGTGATCACATTGCTCTATTGATCACACAAAATGACACTATGGATGGAAGAGCTAGATTGACTTAGATGACTTGATCCTAGACCTACATTCTTCAGCTGAGAATCTTATAGTTTATCTTGATTTCACCACATGTGCGCTACTCTTGCTTTATCAAACTATCACACACCTCAAAAGATGCATTGCTTTCCTCAAGCACAACCAACACACACTTTCCAAAAAGTTGCAAACGCTTGTTGCAAAGCATGAATGTTGCTCTCTGTGCGCTACTCTTGTTATATGAAACTCGTTCACATCTTAAGATGAAATCAAAAAATATATTAATATTACGAATTGGGATTAGTTGAAGTTGGTTCTGCAACTTTCACAACCTCCCAATTCAACCACCTCTCTATCCCAACTGCCTACCTTGTCCAATAAATACAACGATGATCCATGAGAGAGGGACCTAGAATGAATGCTTTGAGTGGAGTGTTGTTATGCTGGAGGAATTCCCAAGTCATTGTGAAGAGCAGGAGCCCAGGAATCTATTGCAGAAGCATCTTGATACATCAGGTATATTTGTATTGATTCATGTTTCTTTGACAATAAAAAGGTGGAAATACCCTTCTTGTCCCAAATCGAATGTCTATTGGATTTTATGTTCATTTGGCTTAAATATTGGATTATATTTGATGTTAAATTACTTTCTAATTTCGTCATATTTATATAGTCAAGATACGCTAAGGAAGGTTTCCTTTGTGTTGCAGGTTCATCACAGCGAGAGATCAAGTGGGAGATCAAGTGAAAGCTATGAGCAGTCGTCGATTAAAGGTACATCTTTTGATATCTAAATCTCTTTCATTTGTAGGAACTAGATGCAATATATTGAATGTATTTACCTGTTAACCCTGCCCAAGCTGGTAGTGTCTCTCCTCACTATAAGGTTTAAATCATGAACAACATACTAGCGCCTCCACTGGGGAGTAACCGTGTGTTTTTTCTGCTCTAGGAGACCTAGTTTAGGGTTTCTTCCAGTCCATTTTCAGTTTTTGATTCTTTGAGAGGTATTGTAGGTCACTGTTACCTGTTCTTTCTTTCCTAATTCATCTCAGTCCACTGTTGCAAATCCTGTTTCTGACCTTTTGAGATATGTGCGCTGGTTTACCCTTCTTACAGTAGTGCATCTTTCCTCATGAGTGTTGGATTGTGTACTAAACAGTAGTGCATCTTTTCTAGTGTGCATTGGTTTTTGTACTACACAGTAGTGCATTTTTTTTGTGTCTTCCAGTTTGCTGTTAGGGTTTGATTTCCAATGGTTTGCTTCCACTTCCATCCTGTTTCTTTGCTTCCCTGACTAACCCCTGATACTTCCATGTCTCTTTTGAGTCTTGTTGGCCTCTCTTGAGTCTTTTAGTTTGCTTTTGCTTGCTTGAGTACTCGTTTAAGTGTCTTTATTGCTTTCTAGCCCTTTTTGAAGTTCGTGCACTATTCTCTTTTCGACATGGCTACATACTTTTACCCTAGTTGCTCATTGCAGCCATACAGACCTGCGTTCTTAACGTTTGTTGTCTGTGGCAACGTTTGCACACTTTCACTATGTCTTATCCTTCCCATTAACCTCAAGTTTGAGTCCTTAGGATTGCTTTCGAAAGGTTGCTTGGTCTAGATACTTTTTGATTGAGTTTTCAGTTCATTCCAAGTGAGTCAAATATTTCTAGTTATCTTTCTTTTGAGTTCGTGTGTTAGTAAGGTCATTCTTGGTTCGCTTGCCTACTTTTGGCTTGGTTTATTGTTTCTTAGGGTTTTGATGCTTAGGAGAAACCTTTTTAGGTCTACCTTTCCATTACGAGTGTCTCATTTCCCTATTTTCTTTTATACTTTGTTATCAAGCATAAAGTTTTTTCTTTTTCAAAACAACTTGATAGTTTGAGTCTTCCTCGAATTTTTTTATTCGTTTGTTTTGAACCATTTAAGTGTTTGTATTACGCACACTTTACATTTAGATCTTACTTTCTCTTGTACAAGTTCTCTCTCTTTTACAATTATCAGAAAAGACAAAAATTGTTTAAGTAGCTTAGTAGTAAGGTCTTTCATTATTTTAAGGTAACATAGTTTTCTTTAAAATATTAAAAGAAAATACAAAAAGAAGTTTTATTTTAGGATTGCCTAGTTTTTCGATTTTTGAAAGAACATAAACATAAAAGAGAATATTTTTTTTGTGAATTTGAAAGCATTACTTTACATGCACTTTAATTTCATACGAACCATTCCACACACCACACTACAACCCTTGAGTAACAAGTAGCCCTTAAAAAGGAATATTAATAAAATTTATTAGCAACATTTTTCTTTTTAGGTATACACATCATCAACTAGCTTAGGCTAGAGTTTCGGACTTAAATCACCTTAAACTATCCGAAACTAGCTTCATTACTCAACAATCGTAGTACAACTTTGTATTAGGTAAATCCATATCTATCAAATAGTCTTGGGATGCTCTACTCAAACCAGAGTTAAGCACGAGGCCATGTGAAATTGGAATTGTTGAGGATATCCCCTCACTTTCCTCTCAACCATAAACTAGAGTTGATTTGCATACGGGGGTCCTTTCGGACTTCGGGCTTTTCTACCCTGCCCATGCATTTCAACTAGGTTGGCGACTGTCCCCCTAGGTTATTTCGTATTGGTTGTAGCATTGGTATTAGACCTTTAGGGCTCTACACAGGTAGAGTGGGTGGTTATTCCCACTTCACCTTAGATAGACATGGAAGGTAACCCTTTGGCAGTAATCCAGAGAGGGCGGTTTGGTGATTTAAACGCTTGCACCCAAAGGACGTCTGGAGGACGCCACGTAATTGACCATCGATACTCTGTTAGTCTGTTCTGGGCCCTAATCATCACATACTTGCTTCCGAGAGTATTTTCCATTGTTTGCCTTGTTTGGTTACTCAGGAAATTTTTTAGTGGTATGTTGTTTGCCCCTTAGTTGTAGTGGCCACTAGGTTTTTACTTAGTTTACTTTTTATAGTTGTGGAGGACCAACATCTTCATCGGTCTCGGAGGTTGGAAAACCTTCCCCCACCCATTGTGGAGCCTCCACCGCCACCGCGACAACGGAGGACAGATTCCCGTGGTTCTTTTGAACTTAAGGGTGAAACAAAGGTTCTTGGAGAATCGTAGCCCAGAACCTCGAATCGACAAGTCTTTGATACTATCGAGGTTGAGGATCTAACTACTATAAAGTTTAATACTCCTTTTAACCCTCCTCTTACTGGACCCAACAATCCATTTCTGGTACCTATTGGATTTCAACAAACTGAGTCTAGTGATTACTTATTCATAGCTGGTTACACCGTGGTTAACCCAGGAGACGAGCAGCGAGTCCCTCAGCCTCCCACAACTTATATGCCTACAAGGATTGTCAATCCTTCATTCACAAACACTACCACACTGAGTTCGACATAGACTGCTTCTTCCTCAACTCTATCCTTTAGTTTTAATGCTGGTACTCTAGGCATGCCGAGCTCATTAGCTTCGACATCTGCCTCAGCTTCCACACCTACTTTTGGACCTAACAATACCACTTTGTCAGGGATACCCACAGTGAATTTCACTCAACCTCATGTTACACAACAATTTCAAGGTGTAACTCAACCTATTGCTTCCACTTCCGCTCTAGGATCAATTCCCTCTATATCTATGCCTGTCATGGGTACCATGACTACACTCTATGTTACATCCACACCTGGTTTCAACCCCTATGCGGGTTACAATGTGAATCCATTGAACATACCCACAGGGAGTATGCCCTTCTCTTTGTTTTCTGGATGAGGGGGTAATATGTTTAACTAGAAGTATGGCGGGGCTAACACCCAGCCACAATGGACAAACACACAAGGATTTAATCCACTTTATTTTGGGTGGAACAATTTCAATCCTTTCGTTTCACAACTGATGGCCGGGGGAAACCCCAACCAACAGTACACAAACCAAGAAACGGGTGATTCCCAATACCAGGTTCTTGTTTATCAAATTTCATCGGGTCAACCCTGTTTACCTTTTCTGGCAACTTTGAACTTGCCAGATCTTTCAAAGCTTACAAACGACCCCATGCATCATGACCCTACATGTCACGTCCCCATTTTGACCCACTTTTTCATTAAATCATAAATGATGTAAATATTGTTATTTAATCATGGTGAGGAGCTCAAGGCCAAGGCCCCACCATTGATTTAGCATTTTATGTATCGGCAATTAAAAATAGATGCGTATGGTTCTTGTGCTAGATAGGCACAATGTAAATAAGACATCATGTAATTATGGATTTTAATGAAATACCCACAACTAACTATGCAATGCAACAAAGAGATGGGGGCATGATTCTACAAGGAATAGGGAGGAAAATTATTCAAACCATTGAGCCAATGGTGTTAATCCATGTGTCAATGAGAAAACCCATAAACCCTCAACTACCCATTTTGGGCTATGGACCCAATCATTTAATTCTTCCAGAAATTGGTTGAGGCAGTTAATGCCTTGGGAATGAAGAGGTATGGCAGCCAAATTCGTGTATGGGCAAGCCATCAACCTGGGAATTCATATTTTTGCTTCTTTGGCAAGGAAACACCCACGAAATGGTGCCCAAAGCCATTCTGAATAGTTAGTTTTTCCTCTCTCACGCAGTTTGAGCTAGCTGGGTCTTTCCCTACACGTTTTTCATCCATTTTCTGCATTTTTCCATGCCTGGGAGCTCCCTTTTGCATTGTATAGCAGCTGGGAGAGAAGGGCCACGATTTGGGACTGTGATGGAGGTTGTTTTTGCCCCAAAATGCCCATGGACGTTTTTCTGAAAATGATTTCTGCTCTCCAGGGTTGTTCCCTAATTGCCATTTCGTTTTTGGGCTTTCCCACGTTTTTCTGAATTGGTAGAAACCCCCTCTTTGGGCATCCCACTGAAGAAACGTTTTTCTAAATTGGTAGAAACCCCCTCTTTGGGCATCCCACTGAAGAAACGTTTTTCCTCATGCCCAGCAATTATGGTTTTGCTGTTATGTGCATCCCTATTTTGGTTTGAACCTATGAGTAAAAGTTTTGGAGTGGTAGTGGACAGAATTTGCTTGATAAACCTAGTGGGGGAAAATAACCTCTCAAGAAGATCAAGAGGGCTTTGGCTGCTTTTCTATGCACACCCTGAGAGCACTAGAAATGAAGGTATGGCTTGAGGGACTGTGTGGCAGTGAAGGGAATACTTCTTTGCATTGGGTGTGTAGGCATTGTGAGTGCCAAGCTGAATAGATCTGGGAGGGGTACCCATGGCTCTGTGCTTGAGTTCACTAGCTTAGAAATTATTCCTTTCCATTTCCTAGCAGCCTGATAAACCCAATTGTAGATTGGCTTGGCTCATCTTGGTGTATGCTTGGCTATGTGTGAGTCTGTTGTTCCCTGGTTCCTTGTAGAAATCATGCCCAGCTCGGGGGGTGGCAGTTGTATTAAGAGGTTCATAAGCACAATTGGCCTATGGTTGGGTGGAACATTGCAGACGCATAGCTGGTTGCTTGGGAGTACTTTGTTATAAGATAAGTATTCTCACGTGTTAACTTGTAATTATTTATTTGATGAATATCTTGAATGTATGATGAATGTGTAATTGATATTACTTCTGCTGTGTTTTTCTTATAAATTATACATTTCCATATGTTCTTTTATATTATGTGAATGCTTATATAGTAAGTTCATGGGGCTGGATGCCTGGTTTAGCATCACGATCCTCTCCATCTAACTGGTATAATGGGAGGGGATGTGACACTACATGGCCACCCATTCCCACTAAGTTTCCCTCAGAAATACCAAAGTTTGAAGGTAAGACTGGTGAGGACCCCGGTGACCATGTTATGACATTTTATCTCTAGTGTTCCTCAAATTCGTTTAATGAGGATTCCATAAGGTTAAGGCTCTTCCAAAGAACCTTGACAAGTGTCGCAGCCAAGTGGTATATCGAATTGACTACAGCTACCTTTGGCACCTTTCAGGATCTTGCTATTGTTTTCCTGAACCACTTTCAACTTCCTGTCTGGTACGATGCTGGCACAGACCTTCTGTCAACCTTTTGAAAGAACAAAGCCACTCATCTATCTGATCATATTCAGGAGTGGCAAAGGATAAAGAGGTTCATCAAATCTAACATCCCCCCAGCATTATGATTAGAATGGTACCTTAAATCTCTTCTTTCTTATATTTCTAAGGAAGTTGCCACTTCAGGGGTGTCTTCCGAAGAGGAAGCCATTTTGAGAACCCAACAGCTGGATTTGAGCTATGCTCAGTCTAAGCTTTTATATGAAATTATTCCTAATGCACTGAGGTCTAATATATACTAAGGTAAACCTAAACCTAGACCACATGCTGATGGCATTGCTGGTTTAGTCGACTCTGTAGCGTTTGATGCCTTAACAAAGTAGGTTCATGCCTTTTCAGTCAAATAGTCTGCTGCAGAAGCAACTTTTGTTGCATCCTCCCCTTCAACTATAGAATCTGTATAGTAGGGAAGACAAACCAAAAGGGCTCTCGACATTCCAACAACAAAAGAAAGGGAAAGAAAGTGGAGGGAAACCAACAGAAGCCCAAGAACACACAAAATGCCGAGGAGCATAAAAAGGAAAAAAGGAAGGCTAAGTTCCCTTGCAAGCTATGTCAAGAGGACCACCTTACCCGTCAATTCCCTCTAATGGAAGAATCCTAGAAGCTGATCCATGAAAGGAAACATGCTGTCTTAAAAGACCCTTTCCCTCATGGACATAGTTCAACTTCTGGCAACTCCAGTGCTGGGGGCACTACTCGTGCCAACTCAGTTGATCAGTCATTCGTTAACGTAGTTAATTCAGATGCTCTTTTGCAAACTAGAGCAAGAAATTATACCTCGGACCCGTAGCAGAATGATGTTCCTGAAGCATCTACCCCTCTTCACATCGAGAGACTGGTGGATCCACCACCGAAGATCCCAAAAGTTGTCTTCAAACGGGTTGTGCAAAACCCTAACACGAGGGTTGCCTCCAACTACAATGCAGTGGAGGATTTAGCCCAAACCCCTTATGCCATGTCAACTCTAGAGGTACTGCAAATTTGTCCATTACAACGTAGTGCACTACTCGCAGCGATTGGAAGTGTAAATTCATCCAACATGCTCGCCCGCTTTGATATGAAAGATATCAAGTTCCAGTTTCCATACCACGTTGCTCTCCAGATAGAGGTCGTCCATGGTCCATGACCATTCGATGAGTTGTTGTAGATGAGGGCGCATCCACATGCGTAATGTTTATTTCTTGCTATAGGGCTTTAGGTGAACCTGATTTAGCCCCCTCTAATACGGTACTTACCGCCTTTGATGGAAGATGCTTCCATCCACACGTAGTCTTACCATCAGTTGATGTTGAACTTGTGGGAAAAATAGTATTGATAGAGGTTGAAGTTCTGGATGCTCCACTCAATTATAACTTGATGTTGGGTCGGAGCTGGACATATGCCATGCAGGAAGTGCAATCAGCTGTCTTCTGGATCATAATGTTCCCCCACGAAGGAAAGATCGTCACAGTCGATCAACTTTCATTTTCCCGGAAGACCAACCAAACTTCATCAGATTCAACTATCCCGTTGGTTGATCAGTCCTGCCCAGTCACTGAGAGTTTGGGAGTAGGTCTCTATGGGTCATTAATAGGCACTTTCGACCTACCTTCTCCTGTCCATTTTATTGGTTCTGAAGAATGTTCTTCATCTGATATTTCCATGGTCAGTTCAATGACTGATCCTTGGATTCTCCCAATTGAATCAGAATCAATTGTGCCTGTATCTATTGTAGAGGTAACCTATTTGGACCCACAAAAAACTACAACAGAACATATCATGACTCCGTTGGTCTTTACTGATTCAGATATGGACTATGCTCCTGCATGTTCAGTAGACTCTACCCACTCTCCTGATTGTTTAGACATGGTTTTTCCTTCTGACGAAACGTTTTTGGAACATATGATAGGCCTAGACCACCCTCGGGAACATATGCACCCCAGGTCCTATTTACTTCCCGTTCTAAACTTGATAGAGAGAGGCGAGTTCTCTTTGAGACCCAGTGAGAATGTTGATTTGTTCTCTATTCCTTCTACTTCACAAGCTATTTTTGCCGAAGGAAATAGGGCGAATACATCGAGAACCATCCCGATCAACATTTCCATTGAACCTAGAGTAATGGAAAATATTTTTATTAGAGTGGACTGTTATCTTGATGAGATCATTCCGTATACCAATCTTTTTAATGCCTTTCGCAATATCTTTGCCCAGTCTCATGAAGAGATCCTAGGCATTAACCCTACTTGAAGAAGGACTACGCTTAGGCATCTGTGCTTTTTCATGTATTTTTAGATGTACATTTTTTAGAGTTAGCTTTGTTTACAGTTGTAGTTACATCTTATGCATTTATTGCTTTGTGTTTCAGATGTTGACTGAACACTTTATAGGGTTTGCCGATGGTGCTAGTTGCCACACCCATCAGTTCGCTACAGCTGCTTGGGTTATTTACTCACCAACTGGTCAACTGATGTCTTAAGGAGGGGCTTGTTTAGGTCCCACAATCAACAATGTGGATGAATACAGTGCAGTCATAGAGCTACTCCAAGATGATTTGTTTCATGACATTTCACATTTGGAGGTACGGATCGACTCACAATTAGCTGTTTTTTAGTTATTGGGTGTTTATCAGGTTAGAGATCCTACTTTGTTACGTCAGTTTATGCGCATTAAGCTACTTGAGGGACAACTTGATTATATCACATCTCAACATATTCTAAGGAACTTGAATACATTAGCTAATTCATTTGCAAACTATGTTTTAGATTGGCATTTGAATCATTCACACACATAATCATTCATGCATAAAACACAATAACACACTTGTAAATAACCGATGCTGTATATATATATATATATATATCTGTCTCAAAAAATAGTATGGGTTTGGATCATAAGTCTGTCATAAAGTCATGTCATAAGATACAAAATTGGGCTCGATGGCCTAAACAATATACATATAATATCCTTCTCCTATGAAGAAGGTGGGGCCTCATCTGGCTCTGCTACCTCTCAGTAGCATATGACTAGCCTAGCCACTTTCCATAGTAGCCTAATCCAGGATGGGGGCACACCAACCACATCCTCCTGCATGTCGAGCGACATCCGCTCGATCCTGTAAGTTGGAACATCATGAGTCAACCGAATCATCTTTCTCTCAATGGTTCCTAGCATGGCATCAACTGCACCCACTTTCACTGGCCTCATGAAAGTGAGAGGATGTCCCTAAAGATGCACTGGTCCAACATCTGCACATGACACTTTGCTTTAGTACTTTAAACTCATCATAAAAATTATATATGAACAAACATAAAAATTTAATAACTTTTCAAAAGCATAAACATACCTATCTCTCCCCAGGAATCCCTTGGAGGAAGGATTAGCTCAGGATCGTTGCGGAAGTCTATACCCACATATGGAAACTGCTTGATAGCTGGCACTTGTCTTTCCCACAAACCCCAGAAATGATCATCATGGTAACAGAAGATGCTCTCGCCACCACCCTAGCGGAGGAAGATCTCACCCCAACGAGACAACATTGGCTCACGAGGGTTGATCAGGGGCAAAGGCATCCCAAACTCATAGTAGGAACCCTTTCAAAGAAGAAGGTGCAAAGTATGCTTCCGTACCCAAATTTCTTCATTCTCCCAGTCTTACATCCTGAGAGTTGAAGCTCCATGTTGGCCAAAAGACTTGAACACTAGTCATATACTCTTCCATTCAAACATTCAGTACCCATGTGCATATAATGCCTCGAAGCAAGATGTTGCATAGCACTCCCTCCCTTTCAGTTAAGAGCACTTACAAGGACTTTAAGGGGGAACCTTGCAATAGTGGAGATCATAATTTGACTACCGGATTTCCCAGTTCCTGGTACATAGTGAGTATTCACATATTCTTGCACAGACAAGGCACCTGCATTGCGTGAGGACCCTTTCAATTTCACAACATCTCCAATCCGAGAGAGACCCATGCTAAAGTAGATGTCATCGACGGTGAGTTCCAGTATTTCACCTTGAATATTAAACACCAATGCCTTGACATCCAAATATTGGACAAACCTCTCAAGCAAGTTGTTTAGTGCCTGCATATTGACCGTTCTATAAAATTTTAATAGTCCACACCTTCAAAGCACATGGAGGGCCATCGAATCTTGTAATGCTATCCGATCCATTTCCTCATGCTCTCTTTCTCTCTAAACAAGAACCATCCTGCCAAGAAAAGGTCAAATTTTTACTCCTTGTCATTTTTTACCCAACTTTTGGGGGTGTGCGCTACTGTTTAGGCTAGACAGGCATGTTTGAGCGCTGGTTTCCTTGAGGAAAACCAGTGCACACTACCAGTATGCCCTACGTTTCCTCATACACAGTAGCGCACACGCAAAACACAAGTTGTACATTGCTAGAAAATGATTTTTAACCATAAAAATTGACAAAAAAATGCATCAAATTGCAAGTTTGGGAGGAAATAAATTACTTGGTGGAGGTGGAAGGTCGATCGATGCTCCGGTTTGATCGCAGCGAGTGAAAGAAGATCAAGGTTTTACTCCAATGTGCCCTAGAAATTTGAATTAGTGATATTATTTTTTCAATTTGAAACTAGTTATATAAAATTGATTTTAATTTTTACCCACTTTTCGCAAAAGTGTATAGTTTAAAAATTGTCCCTAAATGTTCTATTTAATCACGAATACCTTACAAATTTTGGTGAGTTAAATTTAACCCAGGTATTTCAAATTTTCACTAGATTTTCAAAGTATTAAACTGGAAATGACTTATTTTCTTATTAATAGACCAATATAGTTACTATATTGTCATTATTATGTCATTGAGAAAATTTGTCAAAAGTTACTAATGCGATTGTTGAGATCCTATTCTTTGGTAGGTCATGAACCCACGATCCTAGAAGTTGTCTTTTAAGTCATTTGAAGCTCTTGTTTTGACTATTGAAAAACTAAACAAGATTGCCGAGCAGACTTGTTCTCTTCAAGCTCGTTAAAGGATTTGAAGGTGCATCTGCTTAGGTATAAGTTTAACCCATTTCCAGACCTTTGCGGATTACTTACGAAAAAGGAATACTCTAGTCATACATCGTTAGAAGAGTTCTTCTCTCATTGTTTTAAACTTTTTCGGGGGAGGAGACTAACTATACGAAAAAGGACTTTTGGAGCGTTGTTTAGGGTTTTCCGACTCTCAAAATATGAAAACACCAAGCGAGCACTCACCTACTCGGGCTCGATGTGAAATCCACAAGAGGTTATATAGAGGATTGTTTAATTTTTTCAGACTCTATAAATAGGAAAACACTAGCGAGCATATACCAACCCAGTCTCGATATTAAAATACACGGGTAGGTGTATGGAGTTATTGTTTAAGTTTTTCAGACTCCTTAAAATTGAAAACAACGACAAGCAAGAATAGATCTCGGCTCGATATTAAAATCCAGAGATCAATACTATAGAGTATTATTCTATTTTATTCTTCAAACTCTGTAAACAATGAAGAAGGTCCTGAGTCTTCCTCCCATGGGCTCATTAAACTTTTACATGGTTGGATCTATTGAGTTTTCTTTCTTGGAGTCATTAAAATAACAAGAAGGACATTCTTTTATGAAAAAGAATAAGGGATAAGAAGAGTATATCATATCTTTTTCAGTTTCAAAGGTAGTTCAATCAGTTATGTCCATGAACATAGCACCTGCTTGAGTCTATCATTTCAGTTGGGTATTAGTTTTTGACCTTCGGGTGAACCTGATCTCTGTTAGTTTTTTGGAATTTACTTCAATTTGATATAGGATCTTAACTAAGAGAACAACATGTACAGCATATCTACATCATATCAATAAAGGACATAATAATGCAAGCACACAAGAGACAATAGACACACAGAGTTTCACTGGGGAAAACCATAAAGGTGAAAAACCCCACAACTTCCTCAGAGATAGATAGGGCAATGATACAACCCAAGCATAAGAGATAGTCTTCTCCTAGTAGCAGCTTCTCCTCCTCCACTATTGTGCCACTCTCCAATGAGTGTGTCAGAGAGAAAGTGAATGATCAAATAGAGTGCCTCCCGCACTCTATTTATACTTGACTTGACTTTCCTAATAACCTTTAGTAGATCGGCCTTAACTTAACCACATAAAATAATGATGAAAGGGCTAACCCCCAATAGGGTGGTCTAATAACCCTTTGACCCACATGACATATACATGGTTGACCCCACCAAGGTGGTCTAATAACCCATCAAGTATAAGTTACAACACTTACAATATAAATGATGACACTTCCGTATAGAGGAATAATAACATCTCTATAGGAATACAATCACTTCCATATAGAGGAATAATAACATCTCTATAGGAATAAAACATACATATATGAAATACATTCCAAATTTACATATACATCAACACTCCCTCTTAACTAGGAAGGTATTTCTCGACATAGGTCTTATAGCACAAGTCTTCTTCTTTGGATCATTGTCACTAGATAATCGTCATCGAATCATCATCATTGTCACGGATGCTGCTATCTCAATCAATATTTGAACTACTCATCATAGGAAGTTCTACAGATCCAGTCCTTTTTCATACTGGATATAGACCTACCACCTGCAGGTCTTCATCATCACTGTCCATACTGTGGAATCCTCAAGACTTATTACGTGTGTCACAAAACCTCGCAAGAGAATCCAGGCTGTTACGAGCACACAGCTCTACCTGTCGGATCTCCCAGGGCTATATTATATGCGACTGTCACAAAACCTTAAAAGAGTGTCTTGAATAGAAAGAAATCTAAAGAGCATCTGAGGCCTTTTACGTGACTAGCACAACCTATCCGGATCTCCAAGGTGTCTTATATGTCACCATGGAAAAACCTCGAAAGAGCATCCTAGGACTGATTATGAGCACACAGCTCAACCTATTGGATCTCCCAGGGCCGGATTATATGCCATAGCACAAAACCTCAAGAGAGCATCTACCAGATATCCCAGGACCAGATTAAATGCCATAGGAAAGACCTCGTAAGACTATTTGCAAATCTCCCAGGGCCGGATTATATGTCCTCCCAAAGCAAAACCTCAAAAGAGCATTTTCCAGATATCCCAGGGCCACATTACATGCCATAGGAAAAACCTCGAAAGACTATCTGCAAACCTCCCAGGGATGGATTATATGCTTATCTACACAACCCGTTCCATGACCATAGAGTATCAACCTGATACTCACCATACATCATCTTGATGTACCCATGATCATCCGAATCATCATGATCATACAATGCATCCACTTGATGCATACACAGTATCTACCTGATACATATCATCATACATGATCTACCTGATCATACAATGTATCCACCTGATACATATACAAATACATGATCCACCTGATCATACAATGTATCCACCTGATACATATCATCATACATGATCTACCTGATCATACAATGTATCTACCTGATACATACACAAATACATGATCTACCTGATCATATCCAACATCCAACATGATGCATATACATATACACTATCCAACTGATCATAACAAGCATCCAACATGATGCATATACATATACATGATCCAACTGATCATAACAAGCATCCAACATGATGCATATACATATACATGATCCAACTGATCATAACAAGCATCCAACATGATGCATATACAGAGTAGTAACTGGAGCATCATCCTGATGCTCATCATCCAATGCTTACATCCACAGCCATGGAAGGATCCTCCTCTCACCATGCTCGGAATGGATCCTGCAAATGTGTCCATCACTTCTTCCACGAAGTGTCATCAATCTGAAGAACACCAAGCCTCTTTCTAAAGTACTCAAACTTCGCTCTGGCTAGTGGCTTTGTCAGCACATCTGCAATCTACTCATCCGTTGCAACATACAGGAGATTCACTGCTCCTCTCTGTACCATATCCCTGATATAGTGATATTTGATCTCTATGTGCTTGGACCTGTTGTGGAACACCAGGTTCTCAGACAACTTCACACAACTCTAGTTATCACAAAAGATACCTGTAGCATCGAATGGAACATCAAATAACTCATACAGTAGCTTCCTCCTCCATACTGCCTCACAACTAGCCAACAAGCTGTAACATACTCTGCTTCGGCTCTACTCAGTGCTACGCAGGACTGCTGCCTGCTAAACCAAGAGATCACACCTGTTCCCATACTAAAGCAGCACCCAAAAGTGCTCTTCCTCTCTACAGCACTGCCTGCCCAATCTGAATCAACATAACCCTACAGGTTAAACTTTTGATTTGCATCATACTTGAGCCCATAATCAACCGTACCCTTCAGGTACTTAATAATATGCTTTACAGCAACCAGGTGAACACCTCTCAGATCCATCACGAACTGGCTCAATGTTTTCACCGCAAATCAAATATCTGGTCTCGTGTTCGTCAGGTACATCAAGGACCCAATCATCTGACAATACATAGTGACAACAATCGGCCCAGATGAAGCATCACACAGAAACTTCAGGCTCGATGCCATAGTTTTGGCTATGGCCTTGCAGTCCATCATCCCGAACCTCTTCAGCATCTCTATTGCATACTTCCCTTGTCCAAGGAAGATCCCATCTGCACTCTGCCACACATCCATGCCTAGAAAATAGTCCATCACCCCCAAGTTTTTCATCTTGAAATCGGTAGCAATCTTCCTCTTCGTATCAGCAATCAGTCTATCCTCTCCTGTAACAAGGATTTCTTAAATCTGCACACATAGGACTCTCTGTCATGTGTCTCAAAACCAAGTGGTTGCTCCACATACACTTCCTCCTCAACTACACTATTCAAGAAAGCTGTCTTGACATCGATCTTGTGTAACTTCCATTTCATCACTGCAGCCAAAGAAAGTACCGATATGATGGAAGTGTACCTGGATATAGGAGCAAAAGACTCTTCATAGTCTATCCTCTCTTTTTGGAAGAAGCCACGAGATACAAATCTCACTTTGCATTTCTCTATGCTACCAATTGCATCATGCTTGATCTTATAAATAAACTTGTAAGTCACAATAGACTTCTCTTCTAGTCTTGGGACCACATCCGAAACATCATTCTTCATGATCGACAGATCATGGCATTCTTCCATTACTTCATCCTGGATTTTGGGAACTTAAATATCTTCAATAGATAGTTTGAACTTCAATGTTGGAACAAATGTTCTAGTCCTTCTTTTGTAGCTGATAGTATATGATCTTTCCTACAAAACAAGTTAGATTTCACGATTAGAAGCATCTCATAGTTTTCAAAACAAATTCTCACACATAAAGAAATATGTCATATAGTCATGCAATTATTTTAGCCAATGATTCAATACAACATTTATCCATATCCCGTAACTTTCTAGATTCCTTCCAATCTCTGCTAGAACATTGTTAAGAGTGTGCACAACTCCCAACATGTCAGCAAAGAGGTTTCATTCTAGCTAAGTAGCAATGGAATGTTGTACAATTCCATAGGCCACTTACCCATCATATGTATATTAGTAGTATACTGTTCATTAATGCATTTATTCTAATATGCATAATACACACCCTAAGTCTAGGAACATAAGCATATACATCATTGAACAATATTATTTAAACAAAGAAGTATGCATGAAATGGAAATTCAAATACTTATCTTTGTTTGGTTGTAGGGTGGACTCCCTCTCAATATTTGCTTCCTTACAAGAACTACTGGAGTGTGCTCCATCTTGATCTTTGCTTCCTGTATTACCTATCCTTGAGCTTATATCCATCCTCGATCACTATGCATGCTTACTAGTATCATCGTTGTGTCACCCTTGAGATCTCATACATAATCATACATCCATTAGTATAATCTCAATACTATCAAAACACAATAATCTTAAACATGTATAGTCATGATCATTTCAAACATAGATAATAGGCATTAGCATTTAATGTTTTAAGGAAGACTTCTGTTACTCATTCATATTCATATTTGACCATAGAACTCTTCTGGTTAGTCATATCATCAATCAACATAAGAGACATAATTTGCATAAACCCTAGATTACTTAAATTTCTAAATAGTCATTATCAATCATGCCATGTATACTTATATAAGAGATCCTAACACAAGGTAGGATTCTAACTTGATATATGAAAAACATACTTGGATTAGCATGCTAGCTAGTTATGTCTAACATACCTGCGTAATGTCTTCTTGTTCTCTTCAATGACTTGTGCTAGTAACCTGCATATCTCATAAGTTAACCATTATAGAACCAAGTTATACATACCTTGTAAGTAGATCTTCTATTTGATCCATGACAATGGATGAATCTTTGTCTTCATGTCACCATGGTCATATTTTCTTGAACTAGAACATGATTTGTCTTTCTTGATGTACCTTTCATGTTAGCAGACAACATCAACCTCATACAATACCACAATGCATTAGTACAATCATAAGTGTCAAAACCCTAATGAATGAATATCTTCTATCATGCATTCATATTTTTATTAAGGTGATACGACAAGTCTAAAGTTAATCAAGATTGTACTAATCTTAATGAAGACAAACATATCATGACTTAATCAAGATTGTACTAATCTTAATGAAGTCATACCTGTTGAGTTTTCTTGTAATCTTCTTATGTAAGGCCTTAGCCTCATCTCCCTTTGAAACAGGAACTTCTTCACTTATGCAGGTGACCAATCCATTGTCTTCTAGGATTAACCCAATCCACTTGATTTGCAAAAACTGGTTCTGGAGCTGGATTAGAGTTTGTCAGGAAAACCCTAAAAATTCAAACTTTGAATTTCAAACTTCTGAAAGGATAGAAAGATGCACCTTAATGAGTTGATCAACCTGGTATACTCAGAATTTGAAAACTAATTTGACAAGTTTCACCCCTCAAATTTGCTTTTCAATCTTCCAGATTCACTAGGGAGGACCCTGAATTAGGGTTTGAGTTTCTGAGAGCTTCACCCAACCAATTAGTTTGATCCAAAGCTCTAAACTTCAATTTTTCCAAGGAGCTTCCAGCTATGGTCACAGATTTCAAAAATTCCCATTTTTGCAGAAGCCCTAATTTTTCACCTTTCCGATCAAAGTCCCGAACAAGGGTTTGATCAAGCCTAGCCTTCTGCCCAACTAAAAAATTCAATCTTGGTCTCTAGATTTCGATTTTGATAAGGAGAATCCAACCGTGGTTTCCAATACAAAAATTCCAACATTCTCCGAAACCCTAAATTCCTGGAGCCATGCATGAAGGTGCTCAAAATCCAATTCTGTTTTTGACATAAATATGCACTTGATTGTTTCTAGTGTAACTCTGAAATTTAACATCTATAGGGTTTGAACATTCTTGGTGTGGTAGCCTGACCTATTATCTTTCCAACCCCACAAGTCTGACCTCAAATGGATTCTCTGAGAGAGAGTTATGCCAAGTGTCGCAACGTGACCTGTTTATGTGATAATACAGGAGAGTAAATGTGTATGGTGTGCCACGTGACACTGGTTCTATTTTGGCCTCTGAAAACCTTACTTGAGAAAGTACAGTCTTTTCCGTACCTGTCACTTTTTACAAAATTTCAATTGGAGCTTCCTAGTGCAAGTTATGACCTTTTTTTCTAGGTCACCTATTTATGACTGTGATCTGGAAGAGGCAAAAATCCTATATTGTATAGATCATAAATATGAAAGTACAACAAATTCGAGTCTCTCCTTTGGAAAAAGGGTACATGGGGATTTCATATTCGACTTGTAAGATTTTTAGATCCTGAAACCTTGCCGAAATGAATTTATAGCAAAAGTGCTATAATGACTGGTTTTTTCTATATCAAGCCCTAGCTTCGCAAGTGCAACAAGTGTCATAAATGCCATACCATGCCTTCTTTCAGGCTAGCTCTGATACCATGTTAGTTTTTTAGAATTTAATTCAATCTGATCTGGGATCTTAACTGAGAGAACAACATGTATAGCATATCTATAGCATATCAATCATGGACATAATAATGCAAGCACACAAGAGACAATAGACAGATAGAGTTTCACTAGGGAAAACCATAAAGGTGAAAAACCCCACAACTTCCTCAAAGATAGATAGAGCAATGATACAACCCAAGCATAAGAGATATTCTTCTCCTAGTAGCAGCTTCTCCTCCTTCACTAGTGCGCCACTCTCTAATGAGTGTGTGAGAGAGAAAGTGAATGATCAAATAGAGTGCCTCCCACACTCTATTTATACTTGACTTGACTTGTCTAATAACCTTTACTAGGTCAGCCTTAACTTAACCACATAACGTAATGATGACAGGACTGACCCCCAATAGGGTGGTCTAATAACCCTTTGACCCACATGACTTATACAGGGCCGACCCCACCAAGGTGGTCTAGTAACCCATCAAGTATAAGTTATGACACTTACAATATAAATGATGACACTTCCGTATAGAGGAATAATAACATCTCTATAGGAATACAAACACTTCCGTATAGAGGAATAATAACATCTCTATAGGAATGAAACATACATATATGAAATACATTCCGAAGATACATATATATCAACAATCTCCGATTTTTTACTCCACCGGTTGGTTATTCTTCCAACAATATGGAGGGTCTGTCAATGTCTCCAACATTGCATGCTTATATCATTTCCCCTTCATGTTGAAAACCACCTAAGTCATTTTGTGTCATTCTCACTATTCAAGGATATAGCCTGTGTCGGCCATTCTGCAGTTTACCTTGACTTTGTGTGTTGTCCATCCTTGTGTCTGTTTGTTTCATCTTGTTACTTGTCATACTCAACATTAGCTCATACCTGTGAGTGTTCCTCATGTTGGATGATGGAGTATGCATTAAGGCCTCCCTTCCAATGGACTTCTTCCCATTGACTTCAACTCATTATGCTCTGGGAATGAAGTTTAGAGTTTCTGTTAGTACCTTAGGGATTGCAGTCATCAATGGCAGTTTCCCTCATTGTTGAATAATGGGAATACATCAATGTCTCTTATTCAACAGGTTCCTTAAGTGTTCGACTTCAAGTCCACTTATTCACACTTGTTGGATCGTACTAGGTACCTTGGCCCCATTATCATTATCGATGGAAGCCCTCGCGTTTGTTAACGGTATACATCAAGGACCAGTAATCAAATGATACCCCCCATGTTTGACTTCAGCTCCTTATTCACATGGTTAGGGTTTGTGCCTTGGGTTTTTGATAGCATCACCCTATTTATGTTATCACCCAAGCTGCGCAAGACTGAGCCTCACTCATTTTGGCTCTTAATGAGACATAGATCCAACTTTTTGTTATGGCTATGATCTCTCATTTTGACATGGATCCATGGTTGTATTTCAGTGGCCATGCTTTATATATACATCTCCTATTTATGTATTGGAGATCAAGCTACACATCTATATGATGTCAAGATTGTAATTGCTCACTGACCTTGGTCTTTGTTTCAGGTGTTTTTGTGACTTGGTTCTGTGGTTTCTTGCTCCTCCTTTGACTTGGACTTATAATGTATTTCAGCCTTCGTTTCCCTCTGACCTCACACATTAGGAGGCATATTTTATAGGTCAAATCTTCACTTCTCCATCCGTGATCACATTGCTCTATCGATCACACAAAAGGACACTATGGATGGAAGAGCTAGATTGACTTAGATGACTTGCTGCTAGAACTACATTCTTCAGCTGAGAATCTTACAGTTTCTCTTGATTTCACCAGATGTGTGCTACTCTTGCTCTATCAAACCAACATACACCTCAAAAGATACGTTGCTTTCCTCAAGGACAACAAATGCAGACTTTCCGAAAAGTTGCAAATGCTTGTTGCAAAGCATGAAAGTTGCTCTCTGTGCGCTACTCTTGTTATATGAAACTCGCTCACATCTTAAGATGAAATCAAAAAATATATTAATATTACAAAGTGGGAATAGTTGAAGTTGGTTCTACAACTTCCCCAACCTCCCATTTCAACCACCTCTCAATCCCAACTGCCTACCTTGTCCCATAAATACAAGGAGGATCCATGGGAGAGGGACCTAAAAAGAATGTTTTGAGTGCTATTATGCTGGAGGAAATCCCAAGTCATTGTGAAGAGCAAGAGCCCAGGACTCGGTTGTAGAAGCATCTTGATACATCAGGTATATTTGTATTGATTCATGTTTCTTTGACAATAAAACGGTGGAAATACCCTTCCTGTCCCAAATCGAATGTTTATTGGATTGTATGTTTATTTGGATTAAATATATGATTATATTTGATGTTAAATTACTTTCTAATTTCATCATATTTATATAGTCAAGATAAGTCGAGGAAGGTTTCCTTTGTGTTGCAGGTTCATCACAATGGGAGATCAAGCGGGAGATCAAGTGAAAGCTAGTACCAGCCATCAATTAAAGGTACATCTTTCGATATACCAATCTCTCTCATTTGTAGGAACTAAATGCAATATAATGAATGTATTTACCTATCAACCTCACCCAAGTTGGTAGTGTCTCTTCTCACTATAAGGTTTAAATACTGAACAACACCCGGGATTAAGCTACAATCACTCATCATTTTTATTATCATATATAGATTATCCATGGGTTTTAAGGAGACCTGGAAAATAGGCATCTAGTTTGGAAAGAGTTTCTCACCCACCCACGAGAAGGATTGGAAAGAAAAATATACTATATAGATGCATTCATCTACATGCTATTTCACAATTAGGGCTGTTGACAATGACTGCAGGGTGTTATACCATTTCCAAATAAAAAAGGGTAGGTATGGATATGGGAGACCTCTACCAGGGATGACTCGTACATGGAGAAATCAACAAATGGGGGAAGAGATGATCTCTAAATGGCTATATAAGGAAAATAAAGAAGTGGGTACCTGTAATGTGGAGACCACAATGCTCTGCTCTATACTGGTCCAATCACATGTGTAATTGTCTTAAGTAGTTGTAGATCACATCGCTGAAAATATCCCATTCTTTCTTCCAAATAAATCCCTATCGATTGCATTGGCATGATCTGTTAAGGCATTTTCTGTTAATGCATTTGTATGCTTCCTGCTTCCACCTCTCAGAGAATACAAGCACCAAACAGATGACACACACATGAAGACCAATACATACATAACAACACAACATGACAGAGCAAACTAAACAAAACATAACATGAAGCTCCAGACTAGACTCATACAGACCAGACTAGATGTAGGAAACCTGAGAGGAGGAGGAGAGGCGAGGGAATGTCACTGCCAATGCGATTTTGGACAATGAAAATAATCATTGGACCATTGCGATATGTGAGATCCCAAATCCACTTCCCGAGTTTGATAAGAACTACATATTATCTCTCTGACACTGCAAATTGATTCCTAGAAGGCTGGGATGGACACTACGAATTATCTCTCTGACATTCTTGACACTGCAAATCGATTTGTTAAAGAATGAAAATTTGGTTACGAATGGACAGATGGGATTGCAATTACAATTTAGACAAAATCACAATCCACCATCATCAAAGACAGAATCCATGGTATCCACCCACCATCATCTATGACAAAATCCACTATCATCTTGGTTACTAAAATTTAGATAGAATCCACCCATCATCGAAGACAAAATCCACTATCATCTTGGTTACTAAAATTTAGATACAATCCACCATTTTATTGGTTACTAAAATTTAGATAGAATTCAAAATTTTAAATTAAAGTAATGTGAAAATAATGAATGTACTTAGTTTTATTTATATAAGTTTAGACAACGACGTATTTTTTTATTTTTTTTCGGCTGACGAAATTTCTTTATGTTTGGTTATTCGGCCGAATAACATTTGTTGTAAATAATGGCTTCATTACGGAAAAAGGTTATTCGGTCGAATAACATTTGTTGTAAATAAAGGCTCTGTTACGGAAAAAGGTTATTCGGCTGAATAACCTCTGAAATCTGGAAACTTCACGTTTCTGCACAGTTTTCAGGTTTCTCCATTTTCGGAAGGTAAAAACAATCTCTTACACTACAAAGCGACTATCGAACTTGATACCATTAGTTTGGTCACTAAATCTAATTTCCGAATATATAGATTTTGTTGTGAATAGGTGAGATCTGATATTTTTAATTATTTTTTTCTTAACATGTGTCGAGTTTGGTTTCATCTCTTTCAAAATGCGGTGAAATGAAAAATCCTTAGATTTAAAAATACACCACCAAAAAAATTGAAAAAACTATGGTGCAATTAATTGGCGTGTCTACTTCAAAAGGGTATTCATAGATTTTTTAGTTTTATATTTAGTTGAGAGAAAATTTTTGCGACAAAAAACATGTTGAAAATCGACAAGGTTTGCCCATTGATCAAATTCAAGAAAATATAATAATTAGTATATATATCCATTGGTTACAAACTTATAGTCATGCAGTAGTATATTGTGTGTAGATTGTCGTAGCATATTTTGTTTTTGCAAAAAATGAGTTTAACAATGATTTTATGTTTGTGACAAAACGTGGCTATTTTGTAGTCTTTTCATTTTATAAGAACACACTGTCAAACATTTTCTGAATCGACATATCAAATCTCAATATAAAAAATTGAAAAAAGTATGAATAGAAATCTAACATAATTCTCTACAAGTTTTCTTTTTAGTGAAAAGTGAAATTCCAAACAAGAATATCTTTTTTATTCGCCCAAAGTTGGAAAACATGAAAAAATCAGATTTATTTTCTCACCGGACCCCCCAACATAGACACCTATCTTCATGGATTCACCCATAATTAGATATACAATAAGGGACAAAACATTTTTCCCATTCATAATAATTAAAATTTGCATATCTCAATAAAGAAGAAGAGAAGAGAATTCCCATTCTATGAAACCACCACAAGCTAAAGAAATATTAGGCTAGAGCCTTGATATCTATCAAAATTTCCCATGAGAACATTGTTTATCAAACTCCCACTCGGAAACAATCCATGAAAACAATGAAGTTTTGCATCTAAAGTACAAAAAGAAAACGTAGCAAATAGCCAATATAATCAATTATGCAGTTTTCTAGATGAGATCCACATAAGGAAGCAGACAATATTTTCCATTGAGAGTGGGACTCTTCTGTCATTAACTAGTTCTAGATGTAGTATAGTGGCCCCCAACCTTCATTAACCTATTTAGAGCTTCTCATTTTCTAAGATGGAAAGGGAAATTGTTAGGCATTTGTCATCCTCGATTTGTGTTGGGGTGCTATGAGGCCAACAACTGTGGTGTTATTTCCTTTCATTAACAAGGGAAAACACTTTGTTCCTTAATATACCCTTTGAACAACATGACTACCTAGAATGGGAGTAGGGGAAGTGATTGGAGACTCCTTAATCACGGTGCAAGGGGCTTCCCCCCATACTCCAACAATTGATGCAAATGTTTCATGGCCATTTCCACCTTTCACCCTTGAAGGTTTCCATATATCAAAGAACTATCAAACCAAGAAAAGTACATAGCACATTGAGCTTTATTGAATGTAAGATTCATTGTGCTTTATCCATATGAGAAACAACCCTCTAATTCTATTTTGCTACTAATTTCTATGCAATTCACTGAGCTAAGCCAATTTGTCTCCTATGAGGGAAGAGTTTTAAGTGATGGGAATAGGGAGGACCTAGCCACAAAATTTATTTTCCCACCTCCAATTTTAGTTAGCATAGACACATAACTAGAATAGGTGTTTGAGGTTTTCAATGTGAGCACACAAAGGGAGTTTGGTTGGGATATCCCAAGGTGGACCAATGTATGGCTGACCACTTGATCCTAGAGAATTAGGGACTAGCAAAAGAATATCTTCTTGGGCTTGAGAAAATGCTTCTTCATCTAGCAAGTTGTCACAGAGTTCTTCAAGAATACATAAACGGATGCAAAGTATAGCTACTATACATATATTTCCAATCTGACTGTTATTGGTTGCAATAAGAAATATGCTACTTTATTTGTGCTTCCTTTCTAGTTCTTAGTCACTATATTGAAATGTTGCGAGTAAGTAATAACTCTGCATTGCTAAGTTAGCGGACACTTTGTTGAAATATCTATAGGACTACTCCAAAGATAATTTTTTTCCTTCGAATAAAATCATAACAAGGTAAAGGATGACATTGAAAACTAGATTATTTGTGATACTATAAACAATGTTATTTCATACATGTGGCAGCTTATGTTCAATCATTTTCTCTGCAGCTTTAAAATCCTTCACATGTGCAGCTATTGTCTTCTCTTGTTTGCTTGATTTTTTTTTCTTTGTTTCAAACCATCGACGTGCATTTGCATGGGCTAAAAATAGTAAGTCAAATGAAACCTATAGAATGATTGGTCAAACAAGAGTTAATTTTAAAAAAAAATGTTGCATAAATAAACTACAAAACATTACAATTTTGAAATGTAGATGCTATATCCAGTTTCTAAACACCTTAGTAATTTGCATGTTTCAATAATTTGATTACATTTCATCACATCCCATAATGTGACCAGCCCTAGATTATGTTTCAAAACTTGACAAAAATTCCAAACTAACAAACAGAGAAGAACACCAAGGACTTTGAGAGAACTTTCTTACATCGCATGAGCTGAAATTTATTTATCTACAATCTAGACCCAACATAAAGCTAATAATTGTCGCTCTTAGATCTGTGAATTATATAGTCATTATCACCTCTCATCCCAGGGTCCTCTAACTACAAATATCATATAAAGTACAATAATCCTAAATTAATAACCATTCTGTGAAAATAACAACATATAGGCACCAATAGAACTCAATCTACTATTTTATTTTATAGGATAACTACTTGGTGAGGAATGTATGTTCTGTCGATCTCACTCAATGAATAGCCTTGATGGATCACTTTGTGATCTTATTGCAACAACATATTTGTATGTTGTAATACCCTTGACGAATGCATGAATTAAAACTCTCTGCACCTACGAACAAATCTTCTATCCCTTCATAATCATTGTTTATTGGAGTTCGCTCTCCTTGGATGAAGGATATTTCTAATTCAGATCAAAATGGAGAAGTTGATCACCCATTATCAACCCCATATCCAAAACCCGCCAAGCATCATCCTCCTTTCCATAATGGTGGTGAAAATATGCAATGTGGAGACACGACAGAGAATATGCATCTTGCTATACATGCCCCACTGTATCCCATGATGTTGAATGCAGTTGTTCCCAAGCCATATCATGTGTTGCCTCTACAGCATCAACATCCACTGTTGCTGCAAGCACAATTAAGGAAACATATGCAAAGGTTCTTCTTGACATAATTTATTCAATAGTTCATCTATTTGGGAATCCAATGGTAGCATAAGTAAAGTCCTTCCATTGTTAACACTACTAAATAAATGCTTGAATCTGTAAATCAATACAAACAAAGAACTGTGCAAATTGCAGACTGATACAGATAAATAGCTCATTTCATCAAAGCTTATTGCATTGAAATTTAAATATTAAAAAACTGCATATAACAACATCCCAAGATTAATCATGCGGGAAATTGTAGCAAAAATTACTTTCAAATCTTGAGGGTGGAGCTCATAACTAGTTATTTGTCAACTTTGCAAATGGATTACAATTTTTGTGGAAATTTAACATTCATTTTCTTTGTATCTCTTTGTCCACTCATCCATTTTCACTTTTCAGAGCCAAATATGATTGTAATCAAAATATTTAGTGAAGTTCATCTACTATGATATCCTTATAAATATATTGCACTGAATCTCATGTCACTTTCCCTTGAGAAACACCCAGATGCCATGACTAAAGAGAACATGTGATGACTTCAATGCCTTCAAAAGAGAATTTTATACCTTAAAGTACTTTAAAGTGCTTTAATCGATAAAATAATAGTTATCTAATTCATGCCAAAACAAGGAATGTATTTGTACAAGTATTTTCCATTTAGTTGTTGGTGAGTGAGATTAGCACAGTTACAACCATGCAAACATTCACATAAACCCAAGAAATTAAAAATGCAAGCACAAAGGGGAATGTTGCAATTGTACATGTTGAACACTCCACACACATATATATATATCTATATATATATATAGATATTACAAAATTTGTGGAGAGTGATAATCTTTGGCCATGTTTCCAAAATATACAAATGTAAGACACAAAAATTAGATGAGTATTAAAGACCAAATATAAAATACAAAAAGATAAAATAGAAATATAACACATAATTGGACTAGATCCACTAGAATAAGTCTCATAATTTTCCTCCCTCCTTAGATAAAATTGTCCCCAATTTATATTGTAGATGGGGAAATTGTTGCTCAAACGGTGACTAGGAAAGACATATGGTTTGGGTGTATAAAATGCCTTTGCGGCCCAACACATGGTAATTTGATGTTGTATAGTAGATCTAGTGCAAACATTAAGGTGTGTATCTTCAGGTAAATGAGGTTTAAATTTCAGGAATGGTTGCTTCCATATTTATGATTGAAACTAGTTTCTCCAAGTGAGGAGGCTTGTATAGTGTGAGCTAATTGACATTCACCACGTCATGGATACCTAGCCAAAGTGGAAAATCCAATTTGAAGGCATTGGGACAAACCTACTTTGCGATGGTATATGGTCCATACCAGATTGGCTTCAACTTGTGATGTTGCTGATTTTTGAACCTGCATTTGTCCAAATGAAGCCAAACCATATCACCAACCTAACAATATTAAGGTACTTGTCTGCTATGTAGTACCATATACTTCACCTATCACTGCTTTAATATATCATGGTCCCTTGAATGAATTTTTTCCAGATTTTGAACAAAGGAAGAAGCCTTATCTTGTTCCTTTTCATTGTGGGATGTGGATGTCAGCGATAGAAACTAGAAGTTCATAAGGGGAAATATGTTGAGAACCATAACAAACTTCAAATGGTGAATGCCATGTGGAGACATGGGTTACAATGTTGTAGTTGTACTGAAAAATGTGTAGGTAATTATCTGAGGGTTTGTCCATCAATCAAGGTATAAAATTAGGAGGAAAACCTCAACTAATATTAAAGAAGTTTCCACAATCACCCCCTAAAGTCACTCAGAAATATAAATGATAGTCTGCAATAAGCCAAAACTCCTTAAAACATGTTGTAAAAGGAATTCTTTAGATTTAGGGGCATCCATAGATTTATAGCATGGAATTAAGGAGACCATATTATAAAATATGCTAAACAAAATAAAATATAGTTTTGTTTATGTTGGGATGTAGTCAAAATGTTGATGAATTCCATGGAAATTTTCTCTTCAAATAATACCAACCTTGAAGTGTATAATCGATTTGAAGGAGCTTATGTGAAAAAAAATCCATCTATCAAAGTGTACACAAAAAAAATCATGTTAGGTGACATTACATATATGACTGAGAGTGTTGCACAAAATTAGCATCTGAACATTGAAGACTGGTATTTTCCCTCACAACCCTCCCAGTGGTATGTTTATGCTCAACTGGTTTATTCTTCCATCATTCTCCTAGGAAATTACCTCTATTGCGCCTTTGGATTTTAGTCAAACAAAAAAATTGATCTGGGTGGGAGAATGGGCCCATGTAGATCAAAACAGGGGCCATTTTCTGCACTACTCTTCCTTCCCAACATTGATCGATGGGCTCATCCATTCAACACGTATCTATTGTGGTGGAGGGATTAAATGCACTAACCATTAATACATTTATCACTATTAAGAGGGATATTTCTATCACTCTTAAGAAAACCATGTTCACTTAATTATCTTTAGTTTCAAGCTGAACCATTAAGGAAGGAAGCACAATAAAGGGTGGGTGGAATATAGAATCAATGAAAAAATAATACCTTTCAATGCATTTTTAGATGATGCGGAGTGGCCTAGAGGGATCTGGAATCATCTTTAGAGGATTGGGGAACTAGGGTGAAATCGATCAATCTTAAGAGAAACATTACTTGGCAACAAACAAAATTACCAAAACCAATGAAATCGAGATCAACAACCTAATACCAATGTGCATCTTCTTCTCCCTTACCCTAAAAATCTAGGTGTAAAGCCTACTAAAACAAAACCCTTCGAAACTACTTGCATAATCAAATTTTGATTGACTAACAAAATCTAGAGAGTGAACAATCATGCTATGTTATTAGTTCCATCATAGCCATTTACTATGAAAATAAAAATCTAGAAATTCCAGTGACTAAATACATAGTTTAGCCATTTCAACATCCAGATCCCTCAAGACAATACATCATGGACATAGATGCCACATTTAGCGGAAAAATTAACCCCATAATGTATATAAATGCTATCAATTATCTGGTGAGAGATTTCACAATAAGAGATACCCCATCGAACTCATTGACCTTAACTGTTGTTGGGTCCTGGGAATGCCCCTTTTTTACCATACTTATTTCATCATTTTGCCCAGTTACACCCTACTTTCATAATCCATATACATTCCTTTTTATAGATCAATCAACAATCATGACAAGGTATAATTCATTATTGCTTCATTTAAATAAATGCCTAAGATTGTTATGGTTATGAATTCTAGCCTTCGATTTATGCTAACTTGTGTTTATTTCATTAAGTTATGATAAAAGCACATGTGTATCAGTCGCAGTCCCTTGGGAAAGAATCATACATGGTACTAGCTGTTTACTCTTCTGATTTAATTCCTCATATTGCAAGGGACAACGCATCTATCCACGTGAAGCTGTCACATGTCACTAACATAGAGCATAGCTGCAACATACATGACGCCTCCCAATTTGTTAAACCGTTTATCCATTGACTGGAAGAGTAACAACATCCTTCATGATTAACGGCCTCATTCATTATGGTTGTAACAGTTTATTTGTAACTGTGTAGCATGAAGATCAGAGATCTTCATTGCTGCACGAAATTAGTGGATCACGAACAATATTTTACATGTATAAATTTGGGAAGGCTTTTAGAGTCTGGGGTTGGATAGTTATCATTTTGTATGGGCTGTAACAGAGAACTGAGACTGTGAATTACCATCTTTAATGAAGAGCAAAGTTACTTCTATTTCGATGTCTTAATTTGTGGTAGTTCACGGTGTGAAAATCCTCACAACAGATCTAAGAGATGATGTATACCTCACAAGAGTAATTATGATTAAGTAGGAAAATAGAAGAAGAGTGATCAATACAGTATAATGAGCAACAGAATAATATGGTACAGTAGAACTCAGATAGAAGCAATAATACTTCACACACACTAACTAATTAATCACAATATGGACAAATAAAATAGTACAAGCATGAGGATTCGAATTCCTAAGGTGGCAATTCGAATTAGCCTTCATGGAGTGATCAAAGGATCACTGGAGTGTCATCAGAGCATAACTAGGTGTCCTCATGATCATCAGTGGAGTCATCAATGCACAAGTAACTGTCAACTATCAGTCAAACTAAGTTTAACTGAGTGTAGTAGGTGTAACTGAATGTAACTAGCACATGGAGACATTAACTAGATGAAGGAGGCTCAATGGAGGATGCAGTAGGAGCTTACTAGAGTAAGAACAGGCATTTTAGTCTCACTGGAGGTCCATCGGAGTGATAAGGTCAGTAAAGAGTCAGTTAATCCTTAAATCAAGGAAGTAACTGAAGATAACTGAACTGGTAGGTGAAGAAGGTGCCTTTACCATGTAGTGGAGCAAATGAGGGTGCACTAGTCACTAGGAGGGATGAAACTGTAAGGAAAGAAACTCTCGAGGCTAGCTCACTGAGGGCTAGGTGCTGGTGCTGATGACTAGAATGCATGAAAAATGCATGCAAACCCTAATTGCATGAAAACCCTAATATTTGCATGCATGACTGAAAATGAAAACAATGGAAATGTGGCTACAACTAGGATGGAGTATAGGAATATCCTAACACCCCCCCTTAATCCATCCTGAGCCCTGGTAACTAGGACCAAAGGTCACCCAATACAATCGAATGAATGATAATAATAAAGAATAGTCCATTAACCGAGAAAATGGGGAAAACCTCATGGGAAAAATACGCCCCCTTAAAATAAACTGTAGGTCACACACAATAATAAATGCTCCAAACTCAAGTAGGTGTGATGCTTGGTCATATGTCTGGAGGTATCTTCTTCTTGGGAAGAAGTGGATCATGCTCAAAAAGCATGTGTTTGTACTTGCTCTTCAGTTCGAATGTGATGAGAACAAATCCAACAGTACAAGAATGATCCTTGACCCTGTGATTTGAATCAACTGAGGTAGGATCAAATTTTTGAATGTTCATATAGTCTTTTTTCTTCTCCTTCGAACCACCATGGGTGAGATTATGCCAAAAAGAACTATTACATGTTTGCTTGAAATCAAAATCAGATTTAAGACTTAAAAAACAGTTTCTTGAGATCTCCTTTGAACCAGCAGGGGTGAGATCAAAACTATCATATGCATGAGAAATTTTCCCAAGCAGTAATTGCTTAGAACCCAAATTAGATACAAGGCTTGAATCATGGTTTCTTGAGATCTCCTTTGAACCATGAGAGGTGAGATCAAAACTAGTAGATACATGAGAAATTATCCCAAGCAAATGGAAATGGCCATATTCTTCAATGACCTTCTGAAAGCATGGAATTATGATCATATAGTAGTATAAAAGAGGAGATCGTTGGAGAGGAGAGAATGCATTACCTTCAAAAGTTGTTTTGACCTCCAAAATAATCATGTGATCATGATGCAAACCAACAGACTCTTGTGCTAGAGAGGATTTAGGACCTTCTGCAATATTTAGAGTGTGAGCTGGCATAGAAAGAGAAGAAAGTTTGAGCATGAGTGGAGAATATGCAAGTTCTTTGTCAAAAACTTCAATATGAGATGATACTGGTTCATGATCTGAGAGAACATCAAGAGGAGCGAATCCATCACTTTGCTTTCTTTCAAATGGGTTTGGACCAATCCCTTCATTCTTTCTGCCAAAGTTTTCATCCAGGTGAGCCCATAACTCTTTTGGAGTCCATAACTCTCTTGGAGTTTCAACACCATCATGGTATTGGAAATGAAATCTCAGGTATTTAGGCAAAGAAAGCATCATTGCTCCAAAGTGCATGTCACCTTTATTCAACCAGTCAATCTTCTCTTCAAAGGATTTGAACTCTCTTTAAAAATAACAATCAAAGAGATCATGGCTCTTCAAATATGCTATCATTCTTGGTTTCCATTCATCATAGTTGAATGGAGAAAGAGGAGTAATTTCTTCTAAATTAATTGAAGTTGTAGAAGACCTACAAAAACAATATAGAATAACTACAACTACTACTGCTGCAAAAATGCAGAAACTGCTGCAACTGCTGCACTTGAAATCTTGGTAATAACCTGCAAAAAACTCTCAAGAATGGAGATAAACAATACTCTCAACATACTTTGATACCATGTGAAAATCCTCACAGTAGATCTAAGAGATGATGTATACCTCACAAGAGTAATTTTGATTAAGCAGGAAAATAGAAGAAGAGTGATCAATACAGTATAATGAGCAATAGAATAATATGGTATAGTAGAACTCGGATAGAAGCAATAATACTTCACACACACTAACTAATTAATCACAATATGGACAAATAAAATAGTACAAGCATGAGTATTCGAATTCCTAAGGTGGCAATTCGAATTAGCCTTCATGGAGTGATCAAAGGATCACTGGAGTGTCATCGGAGCACAACTAGGTGTCCTCATGATCATCGGTGGAGTCATCAATGCACAAGTAACTATCAAATAGTAGTCAAACTGAGTCTAACTGAGTGTAGTAGGTGTAACTGAATGTAACTAGCACATGGAGACACTAACTAAATGAAGGAGGCTCAGTGGAGGATGCAGTAGGAGCTTACTAGAGTCAGAACAGGCAGTTTAGTCTCACTGGAGGTCCATTGGAGTGATAAGGTCAGTAAAGAGTCAGTTAATCCTTAAATCAAGGAAGTAACTGAAGATAACTGAATATAATTGGATTGGTAGGTGAAGAAGGGGCCTTTGTAATGCAATGGAGCAAAGGAGGGCACATTAGTCACTGGGAGGGCTGAAACTATAAGGAAAGAAGCTCTTGGGGCTAGCTCACTGAGGGCTAGGTGCTGGTGCTGGTGACTGGAATGCATGCAAACCCTAATATTTGCATGCATGACTAAAAATGCAAACAATGGAAATGCTGCTAGGACTAGGATGGAGTATAGGAATATCCTAACACGCGGCATCTCTGTTAGAAGGCCAGGGCTCACCTTCTCATAGATATTGCCAAGTTAAGTAGGTAGTTAAATTTATTCATTTCCTGTTGCGTGTTGTGGAATTGCATTAGGAGTATTTCTGATAGCTGCAACAGAGATTTATAATTGCATTCTTTATTGGTAAGTTATTCTTTGCATTACAAATAGCTACAACTGTGTGGTGTGATAGTCGACTGTGTAGGTTAGTTTGATTAATGCATGTGTGTTAGAATTGGCTGTTACATCCACGGTCATCTTCCAATTCCTTTCAGTCATTTATGCCTCCTAGGATTTCCAATGATTATCAATTTAGAGTTCAAGTTTATTTTCTAAGTCTGGTTGTTGTTGTATCTTTAATTGAATTCATAGATTAGGTAGATGATGATTGAGTTACAGTAGTTGTTGGATGAATCATTTTGGTAAATATTGAATACTATAGTTTGATAATTATAGGATTTAACTTCTTTCAAAAGTAATCTAGTTCATTTCTATTCTTAGATCAGTAGCTGCTAGGTTGATTTCTGTAGGAAGGTAGCTGCACTTTGAAATCCTAGATGTATGAGTTAGATTAGTTTTCTTTATGGAATGATTTTGGTTGAGTAGATAGGTAGTATTATTATCTCCATTCCGTTAAAAACTACTTGAAATGTTTATGCATAGATTGTGCTTATTTCCATTGAAATAAACGACTTCCCTAGGTTGAGAATTCATATTGAGCATCATGTGTGTTACTTGTAATCAATTAGCATATAGGGTGACCAACATTTTGGTGTCATTGCCAGAGATGGTAATTGATAGACATAGGTAGTAGTTCATTTTATTTTATTTCATTTTAGTTTAATCATTTACATCATCCATGAATATAAGAAAAACAAATCAGGAATCCCCTTTGAATACTAACACTGCAGGTGGAAGAGGTCGAGGCCATAATGCAGGTCTGGGAAGACAAACATTTATTGATGATATAATTGGTAAAGCTGATTCTTCTACTAGACCACCGCAGACATCTATAGGTAGAGGAAATTCTATTCCTCCTAATCTTGACAATTCAACCTCAACAGTGGAGAACGCAACGAGACCATCCACTCCCAGCGCAGAAAGGAAACCTACCGAAGACAAGGGAAGCGTTGTGGGTGCACTGGATAGAGAGGATATTTATCATATCAATGGAACCAGAGTTACTAAATAAGTGTGGTTGGAGACTTGCCAAGAAGCAAAGGAAGAGAGAAGGCAAGAAGAAGAGAGGAGGAGAGAAGAAGAAGCAAAGGCAGAGGAAAAACACATAAAGGAAGCCATTAAATTTTGGACTAACAACATGGCTAATAGAGAACAAGAAGGCACGAATGAACATAGGGAGAAACAGGAAGAAGAATTGGAATATAATAAGCCTGGTAACACTGTGGCCACATTATAATTCCCTATCCTCCAGACACCTGGAGCAACTCCCATGAAAAACATCTCACCATCAGTCCTCCCGAATTTCCATGGTAAATCTTCTGAAGATCCTGATGAATTTCTTTTTGAGTTTGATCTCCTTTGTCACAGCTATGACTACACCTCCAATGCTCAAAAGCTGAAACTCTTCCCAACCACTTGGAAAGGAGAGGCTCTGTGCTAGTTCATGAGTCTAGGTCATGAGACCATTACTACTTGGGACCAAATGAAACACATCTTTCTTTCTAAATATCAGGAATATTGTATAACCAGGGATAGAAAGGAAGAGTTGTTTAAAATGGTTCAGAAAAGAGAACAGAGCTTGGAAAACTTCGTGGAAAGATTGTTGCACAATTTACAAAGGTCTGGACACACTGAGACTGGAAAAGATGTACTTAAGATTATTTTTCTACAAGGAATTAGGGAAGATTGCCTTGATATGTTGAATTTGTTTGGGAAAGGGGACATCTCAAAAGAACCCTTCGAGAAGATCATTGAATTATTTCAAAGGTACTCAAGGGGATCCTCTAGAAATAACAAATGAGACAAAGATTGAGATCAGGATGTCTTGACTAGGACACAAAAGTTAGCTAGTGGAGGAGCCACTCGAGACAAAATAGGCAACTTACTGGAGAATTTTAAAACTGATATGATGAGCTCCATTTCCTCAGAGCTAGATTTTTTGAGAGAAAAATAGAGGCAAGTAGTAGAAGAAATTACACTCGGTGTATTTTGTCCCAAATGTAGGAAAAATAACCCACTGAAATAATGCCCACTGGACAAGGAAGAAATATGCAGAATATGTGAGTTGGAGCATGACACCAAGGAATGTCCCTCACTACCTAAGGTCAAAGCAGTTCTGCAGGAATCCACTTTAGATGTGGAAGAATCTTACTTGATTGCATAGAAGAAACCTTGGTAGCCTCGCAATGAAGGTATGAATCTAGAGCCATCAATTTTCCTGAATAATATGAATGGTATGAATAATATGAATCATATGAATACACAATTCCCTTCACATTATTATGGAAAGGAGTGGCATCCATATCAAAACCTAATGCAAAATCCTAGTTCTTGGACACCATGGTCACAACAGTCAAACAATCAAGCTCCCTAGAATTCCAACTGGAGAAACTCTTAACAAGGAAATAACTTTCCCCATCACCAGACTCAATATCAACAGTACCCTCCTCATCAGTATCCTCACCAACAATATCAACAACCACAGCTGCAATTCCAAAACAATGCTGCACCTATGAATGCACCACTTCGACCACAACTACCTACACAACCTAACCCAAACCCGAATAATAAAGCAGTTCATCAGTTTGAGACTTCCAACATGCCTGCATATTCCATCTCCTAAGTTACCTACAATGATATACAATTACGATCAGGGAGGGTAGTGGAACCCATCATCACCGAGGATGTTCCATCCCCAGTGACTAAAACTGGAGTGAATCAACACTATTAGAATACGGTTCATTCAGCAATCCCCATCATTGAGGATGCTGACATTCCTACCGAAACAGTAGCTGAAACTCATGAAGTAACACACGATGAAGCACAACCTACACATTTGATGAGAGAACCACCATATCTTGAACAATTGGCACTACAAAAAACAATGGATCAACCTCGATTCAATCTCTTAGGGGAATTAAAAAATTTGTATGTCAAAATTCCACTATTACAAGCCCTCCATGACGTGCCCATTTATGCTAAGACTGTCAGAGATTTATGTGTGAAGAAACCAGTAAGAAAGCCTAGGGATCTTCCTACTGTCCATGTGTTTGGAAAAATTTCCAAATTAATAATGTGGAAGACTCCTGTGGCAAAATACGATGACCCTGGAAATCCTACTTTGACAGTTCACATAGGAAATAGACAAATCCCCAACGTCTTGGTAGACTTAGGCACGGTTATTAATGTTATGACCATAGAAACTGTGAAGAAACTTTGACTCACGAACCTTCGGCAGACCCCTACCATTTTAGAACTTGCTGACAAATCAACAATCAAGCCTGAGGGGATCCTAGACGACCTAGTAATCTCTTTTGACTCGTGTGAATACGTTGCAGACTTCTTGGTGTTACAGCCGAAGTCTTAGTTGGGGGGACACCCGCTGATTCTGGGGATACCATGGTTAGACACAGCAGATTCCTGTATCAACTGTTGGGTGGGATTCATGAGTATCTCAAACGGGACTGAGATCAAAAGCCTAACCTTATACCCTCCAGCTTGACCAAGCACAGAAGCTGAAACTCCATTATGGGTAGATTTGGAGGAGGAGGAAGGCGTTCATCCTTTACTAACGATTGGGAGAGCCTTAAACTTTAAAGATGAAATAGAGGATGATACCATTAACAGTTTCATTAGTGAGCCCACGTCTGTCAATAAGCACGTTTACCAGATTCTCGACAGTAAATTTCATGAGAAAGAACAAGAAAATATTATGGAAGAAACTCTAGTTAGTGATGCCAGTATAATTCCAGTTCTCAAGAATTTGAAAAGTGTCCCAGTAGAAATTGAGCCTAGGAAAACATTGAGCATCGATCCAAACCTTGCACCTAGTGAGCTGGAACAGCTAATCACTCTCCTAAAAAAAAATAAGGGAGGCTTCGCTTGGGAGTACACAGACATGAAGGGTATTCCTTCTAATCTGTGCACCCATCACATTTATATTAAGAGCAATTCCAGGCCAGTGTGTCAACCACAACGAAGGATGAACCCGAACCTAAGGGATGTAGTGAAAGAGGAGATCCAAAAAATTTTGGATGTAGGGTTTATATATCCAATTTCAGATAGTGAGTTGGTTTCTCCACTCATAATTGTGCCAAAGAAGAATGAGAAATGGAGGGTCTGCATGGATTATAGAGAATTGAACAAAGAAACGTAGAAGGACCACTTTCCCTTACCTTTTATCGATTAGGTCCTTGATACCTTGTCTGGGAAGAAGTATTTTTCCTTTCTAGATGGCTTTAGTGGCTATAACCAAATCCATATTGCTCCAGAAGACCAAGACAAAACCACTTTCACCTGTCCTTGGGGTACTTTTGCATACCGGGTACTTCCTTTTGGGTTGTGTAATGCACCGGCCACATTTCAAAGAGTAGTGATTGGAATCTTTTCAAAGATGGTAAATGTCTGCATGGAAATTTTTATGGATGAATTCACTCCATACAGTAGTAGTTATGAAGAAGCACAAAAAATCTAGAAAAGGTCTTAAAATGCTGTGAACAAAGCCAACTCTCTTTAAGCATTGTAAAGTGCCATATGATGATGAGCGAGGGCATAGTTCTCGGGCACTTCATCTCTTCTGATGGTATCCAGGTAGACCCATCCAAAATCAAGGTAATTGAAAATATACCAACTCCTGGGACACAAAAATATGTAGGTAGCTTCATAGGGCATGCTGGCTATTACAGAAGATTCATAGAAATTTTTTCTAAACTAGCTTCTCCTTTGTTCACCTTGTTGATGAAGGATGTACAGTTTGTTTGGAATGATGCATGCCAAACAACGTTTACTGAATTAAAGAAAAGGATGTCTACAACACCCATCTTACAAGGGCCCAATTGGGCTCTACCTTTTCATATCTCCTCAGATGCTTCAGACACTGCCATTGGAGGAGTTTTAGGACAGCATGAAGGTAATGCTCCTTATGCAATTTATTACATTAGTAAGAACTTATCACCTGCTGATCTTAACTATACTGTCACTGAGAAATAATTCCTTTCCATAGTTTATACCATCAACAAATTTAGACACTACATTACTGGATACTCCACTTTTGTGCACACTCATCATTCTGCCATCAAATATTTAATGAATAAACCAATCACAAATGCTAGAGTTACTAGATGGTTGTTACTGTTACAGGAATTTGACATCACAATTATTGATAGACGAGGGGAGGAAAATGTTGTTGCAGACTTTTTATCTCGACCTACTAATAGTGATAACAATCTACCAGTTGAATATTCCTTCCCTGATGAACATTTTTTTGCAGTATCAGCCCATTCTCCATGGTATGCAGATATTGCAAACCTTTTGGCTGCAGGTAAGCTTCCAGCACATCTGTTGAAGAGAGAAAAAGGAAATATCATACAATAGAGTGCTAGGTATTGCTGGATTGATGGACATTTCTTATACTCAGGGCTTGATTTAGAAATCAAAAGATGTGTTAGAGAAGATGAAATTTTTAGTATCCTTAACACTTTCCATGATGAGCCCTATGGGGGACACTTTACTGATAAAAGGACAGGTCATAAGGTCTTGAGGATGCATTATTTCTTGCCAACATTGTTCAGGGATGCAAGAAAGTAAGTTCAAGCATGTGATAGCTTCCAAAGGATGGGCCAACCCAACAAATTAGATGAAATTCCTTTGCGGCCATAGCTCATGGTTGAACCATTTGATAGATGGGATCTGGATTTCGTAGGGCCTATCAACCCTCCCTCGAAACAAAAAGTTGACATCTTGGTTTGTACATATTACATGACCAAATGGGTGGAAGCTGTAGCCTTTGTTAAAGCTAATGATTAGGTTGTGATTGATTTCCTATATGAAGAAATTTTTACTCGGTTAGGAGTACCCAAGGAAATCATTACAGATGGTGGACCACAGTTTGTGTCTCACAAATTGGAAGCATTCTTACAAAAATTTGTTGATGTATATGTAACTTCGGAATGTATTTCACCCATGTATATTGTACTCCTATAGAGATGTTATTATTCCTCTATACGAAAGTGTCGTCATTTGTATTGAAAAGTGTCGCAAGTGTCGTAACTTGCAGTGATGGGTTATTAGACCACCAAGTGTGGGGCCAGCCCTAATTAGTTTAACCATGGGTTATTAGACTAAGTTAGACAAGTCATCCCTGCTAGGTTATTGGGTAGGACAGGTCATGTATAAATAGAGAACGGGAGATCTCTATTTTGTTCATCTCATTATTCACTCCTACATCACTTAGAAAGTGGTGCACTAGTTGAGGAGGAGGAGTTGCTGCTAGTAGAAGACTATCTTTTGTACTTCGGTTGTATCATTGTTCTTTCTATTTCTGAGGAAGTTGTGGGGTTTTTCACCTTTATGGTTTTCCCCAATGAAATTATGTGTCTATTGTCTCATGTGATTGCTTGGTGTGATTGATATGCATTGTTATACTTGATATGTTGTACATGTTATTCTCTCAGTAAAGATCCTAGAGTATATTGAATTAATGCTAAAAAATTAACATGGTATCAGAGCTAACCTGAGAAGAAGACATTGTGCAGTGGTGGAAACTAGGGTTTCTTGTTTATTGGATTTCTCTCCACAGATTTTGGAAACACAGCAAGGTAGATTGACTCTACTCATCAAGGAGAATCTTTCTATCCAATCAGAATTCAATTCTGGTCACTTTCATTTTTGGCCCTAAAAATTAGGGTTTCCACAAAAATAGGAATTTATGAAATATGAGTACATAGCTGGAAGTTCCTTGGAAAAATAAAAGTTTAGAGCTTTGGATCGAGATTTTTTTGTTGGGTGAAGCTTTGGGAAACTCAAACCCTAATTCAGGGTCCTCCCTAGTGAATCCAAGAAGACTAAAAGGCATTTCCAGAGGGAGAAACTTTGCAGATTTCAAATTCTAAATATACCAGGTGTTATAGCTTAAAATGACAATTCTCCGTCCGTGATGACACTTGCATCGCTTGGTCGCTGACGACACTTCTTGAGATCAAGTTTAGTCACACAAAAGGACACTTGTGGATTGAAGGGTCATTAGGGAAAATGGATATGGTTGAAATTACCTTACTCTTGGCCCATTTGATGGTTATAACCCTTAGGAACACTTTTCCAGACCAAACCACCTCCTGAAAATCATTAGAAAACCTTGTTTTTGGCCATTTTTACACAAAAACACTGGTATCCTATGCAAGAGTAGCGTTTTTCCCTTGAAAAACTCTACTCTGCTTCATAAAAGTAGCGTTTTTTCCTTAAGCAATCAAAATCTCAAATTTTGGTTGAAATTGAGTTAGTTTTGGAACCTCCTGATCGGTCATAACTACTTTTCCTCTCCTTCATTGACTATATAAGGAAGGTAGAAGGGCCATGAAGGTGGACCAAGCCCATAACAATGTTATGCTGGAGGAATGGAGACCTTCATCCCCCTCTCTTGTGCTCAGTTTCTGATAAACCTTAACACAACTGATTAGAGGTTGGGATCCTTGGAGAACAGAAGCAGGAGACATTGAATCTAGGTTTCGTGAAGTGCCATGCTTGAAGGAAGGTATAATTTTATGTACTTGCTTCATTCATTAATAAACATCAGATGTTCTTCCCTTTCCAAATATGACTTACTTATGTGTGTCTCAGATTTGATTATAGTTTGTTCATAGTTTGATGTCTTCTTCTGTCATGAATATCAATCTTATATATGTAGTCAAATGTATTTGAGAAAGGTATGAAGTTGTTTTGTAGGTGTGGGTGTTGCGACACTGAATAGCATTGAAGAGCAAGGAAGAGAGAGGCTTGGATCAACCTTCTGAATAAGATGCACATCTTTTTAACCCTAAACTCTTTGCTTACTACTTGTAGTCGCAGAACATTTGTATGTCTATCTTTCATAACTAAAGTTGGTAGTTTCTCCCCTGAACTATAGGTGTCTTTCCCTCACAAAAAAATGGTGACTCCGCTGGGGAAAGCCTATTTGCTTAGGGGTATCCAAGGTCATTTCTTCAGTTATTGTTTGAAGGTCTTTGTTCATTTTCTTGATTAGAATCAGTTATTAGGCTCTGTTGGACCCTCCTTGGCTCTTACAGACCCTTCCTGACCCTTATAGACCCTTACTGGCTCAGGTGTGGGGGGTTTTAACCCTATTTTTTTCAACTTTTCCTGAAAAACGCTACTTTGTCTCTGCACAATAGATTTTTCCTCCAAAAAAAAACGCTACTTTGCCTTTGTACAGTAGAGCTTTCCTCCAGAAAAATCCTACTTTGTCTTTGCACAGTAGAGTTTTTTGCCTGAAAACACTGGTTTGCCTTTAGACAATAGAGTTTTCTCCTGAAACTGAGTTTTTGAGTTTTGATCTATTTTGGGGGGGTTGTGGCTGCATTTCTTGGGGTCCCTGATGACCCTAGGTTTGAGTTAAGCCACTGTAAGTGGTCTCCTATCCTTGTATTGATCCTATGTTCATGATTTGGACCTTCTTTGATCAATTTGTGCTTGTTTGGAAAGTTTTGGGGCTTGTTGACCCAAGTTGGGGGGTTGTGGATCAGTTTGGTGTTTTGTACCCTGATTTGAGTCTGACTAAATGTGCTTTCTCCATTTCCACTGTATTTGAAATCTACTGAGTCTATTTGACCCTATTTGTATCTATTTGAGTGAAATTTCTCTTTAGATTGGTTTCTTATCCTCCCTTATGCTTTTAGTTTTCTTTTTGTAGTGAAAGCTCAAGTGTCTTTGTTGTTGTTCAGGACCTTGACTGCACTGTTTATGTCTAGACCTAACTTTACCAAACCATACTTGTTTGTAGTTCATTTGCTTTGTTTGGGTCAAAAAGTAGGTTTCATACGCTTTTCCCAATGGTTGGCATGCTTACATAAATAAGAATCTGAAAGTCGTATTGGTAGCTTTTACTGTTTCAATAAAGGAAACCTGAAATTTCTTTGCTTTTGCTTTGATAGTAGGTTACCTTCAATTTCAGTTTTTGTTTCTCACCTCTAAAAAGCATAAAAAATTTTGATTTATTTTCTGCGTAGAGTACCTTGCAAGTGGCTTAAAGGATTTAAGAGTGCTTTGCATCAAAAAGAAGAAATTTTCTTTTGGATACTTATTTGTTTTAGTAGCTGCATCCTTAGGTTTTGAGTTTAATTTTGTACATTTAGAATTTATTTTTATCTTTTTGCATTCGAAAAGACTAAAAATTGCATTTGCATATGTATTCTAGATCATATATTTAAGACTTACATTGAAAAGAAAATATTTGTTTAGTGGTAAGCATTTCATTTCAGTATTCTATCTCGCTTATAACCACTCTCACACACCCACTACCTTTTTGAGTAAGAAAGTAACCTTTAAAATGAACCCTAATAAAATGTACTAGTAACATTTTCTTTTCTAGGTTAAACTATTCACCAACTAGTTTTGGTTAGGATCTTGGGTTTAAAACACCTTAAACCACCCAAGATCACACATTATGCAAAAATCATAGTTTGACTATCACATGTAAACCCACCTCATTCAAAACTTGCCTACGATCTATGCAGTAGGTCTTGTGAGATCATATTGTTCAGAATAAACCTCCTACTTTTTGTTTTGAGCATATACCAGGATCGGATCATGTTTGGGGACTCTTTTGAGTTTCGGGCTCAGTTACCCTTCCCACACCTTTTGATTCGACCAGTGACTGTTCCCCCAGTAGTTTTTGGTGTGGTGGTATCCTTAGTATCTGACCATAGGATCATACATAGGTGACAGCGGAGGGTTATATCTGTTGTACCTAGGAAAGACATGGAAGGAAATCCCTTGCAGGTCTTTGGGATGGCGGTTGGGTGATTCCAGTGCTTGCACCCTTAGTTATTGTATTTTGGACCCTGGGTAACTATCTTTCTTCCTTCAATGATCTATTATGGGCCCTCATCATCCCAGACTCTTCTCTGGAAGGCATCTCTTTGCCTAGTTTGATTTACTTAGGACCTTTTTTATTAGTGTTCTCTTTGTGCTACTTGTCTTAGTTTTCCTTAGAGAACTTCTTGCTCATTTCAGCAGGAAACTATGTCTAGCATTCTGGTGAGCACCAATCAAGGTACCCCTGTTCTGGGGGATCCTTGTGCTGTTCTATTCATTGGAAACATTGGTACTCCCTTAATGGCTACTCTGAATCTTCCTAGATTCACTATAGGGCTACCGGTTTGGTTTTTTTCCACTCAAAATTCCTTGCATGCTCCTGATGCTTATGTTGTAAGCATATCAGATCAAGAGCATCATAACCTTGGGCCGTCTTTGCCAGTAATATCTTCTCCTCCTCCTTCTACCTCATGTGGCGAAAGTAGCAATACTAGTAACCATCAATCTAAAAGGAATAGATGGAGGAAGAATAGGAAGAATAGGAAGAATATGCCAAAACAAGGGGGTAGCAACCCATCCACTACAAGTCATGCTGGGGGCAAGCAACCTGCCTCTGCAAATCATGCAAGGGGCACCTACCCAGTCTCTAGAGGTCATGCTGAGAGGAAAATTTTAGTCACTAAAAATCACACTGAAAGTTTGTCTTCAACCACTATCAATCATTTTGGGGACACGTCATTGATCACTGCTAGTCATATTAATGACAAGTCACCAGTTCCTGTGAGTCATACTGGATACACCAGATTAGCCACTTCAAGTCATGCTGATGGATTTGACATTGTCGACAAACCCATTAAAAGGAAGTATGATTTCCCTTGCAAGTTTTGTGAGGGATACCATCTTACTTACTTGTGCCATGTACTTCCAGAAGTGCAAAAAGTGTGGTCCTTAGTTCAAAATTCTTTTGCTTTTGAGCAACCAACCACTGTTGGTCATGCTGGGGGAAAACTATCAACCAATGCTAGTCATGATGAGAGTACTAACGTTGTAAAGGAGTCTCGACCTATAGCACGGAAACCAATGTTCCCTTGTAAACTTTGTAAGGGAGATCACCTTAGTCACCGATGCCCTATCATTCCATAGGAACGAAGAGTTTGGTCCATGTTTGAAGGAATCTATGTTCCTAAGTTGTCTATAGATTCCCTACAATCAGATCAACCTTTGGTTGATAAAGTGTTTGAACGAATGCAATATTTGGTCAACCCCACTCTTCCTTCGGAGAGTGAAGTGATTGAGTCGATGCAATCTTCGACCGATCCCATCAGTCCTGCAAAGATTGATGCACCTACTGCGGAATTCTTTTGCATTACCAGTTTGGATGTTCCTGAAAAAGGGGGCACTTCATATGTGTCATGTGAACCCCTACCAAGCCCTAGGATCGTTTCCTTTGATTGGAATAGTCTAGCCAAACCTTGTCTTCCTTCTTCGACACCTTTCCAGATAAAGGTTGATATCGGGAGCCACACGGTTGATCGATGCATTGTAGATGAAGGAGCTTTTGTTAGTATCTTATCCGCTTATGCTTGGAGAGATTTGGGTTTCCCTAATGTTATTCCAACTGTTAATTGGTCGTTGACCTTCGATAGAAGACCTAGTGAACCGTTCGGATTCCTCCGTCAACTACCTACTACTTTGGGTGGAAAAATAGTCTTAGTCGATTTTATGGTTTTAAAGGACCCTATGGACTTTGATATGATCCTCGGGCGTGATTACATTTATGCTATGCATGTTGTGGTGTCTACGCTCTTTTGTGTGATGTATTTTCCTCATAACAAAAGCATCGTCCCTATCGACCAACTTGCATTCGTTGATCCTCCTTATTACCCAGTTGTAGACCAGTTAGATCCCTCATCATTAGGCACTACTATGTCAAATGGGATTTATGTGGCATATTGTTCCTTGAGTTCAACTGCTACTAAGAAGAAGTCTCTGAGTTCATGCTTACCTTCTCAGGACTTAGTCCCAGCTTTTGACCAAGTGACACCTCCATTTGAATGTTTAGATATGTGTTCTATCTAGTACGATATACTTCCTTTCGATGAAGTTTTCCTAGAGTCCATAGTACAGTCTGCCATTCATTTGGATGTTGATCCAATCACAGTTATGTCCAACCCTGGTTTGACCTTAAAGACTGATCTTCCTACTTTTGAGTCTTTGCACTCTCCTATAGATCCGCAAATTGGTGTTCCTGCTGAGATTGATTCTGCTTCTAGAATTTTCAACTCCCATGATGATGAATTGGTTTCTGCAGATTCCATCATGTCCTTCAACTTTGATCTTCATCCTGAAGTTGATCTTGTTGATTGAAACTCCTCGGGTTTGGGTACTATAGAATTTTCATCTGAAAACTCTGCCTTGTTTATGCCTATTGTTGATGATAGTGAAGTTGAAAGTATTTCTACCACAGTGACTTGTATCGGGTATTTCTTTACAAATGTTCTAGATATGATCTTGGTACTAATGTTTCTTGGAGATAGGATTCTTAGTTGGATTTATACTTGCTTAATGGTCCTTTTCGACACCTTGTGCAACCATGTCAGGTATATTCGAAACCTTGCATATAGGTTTAGGCTTCCCTGCTGTTATGTTGCATTTGCACATTTTTCCATCTGGATTCGCCATAGGGTCGAACCTGTTGAATATTGGTGTGTTAGCCATCTCTTTATGCATTGCGCACCAATCCGAGAGCAGAGCCTACTTAACATGGGTCACCCTAGTCAACACCCTTATGCCATTTTGGTGCCCATGCTGAGTTTTTCTCATAGGCTCGGGAGCCTTTTTAGATTTACCATGACTTTGAGAAGAAGCCTCATATCATTCTTCCTCATATATTTATGGCCATCCATGATAAGGCTCCCATCTTTGTGTTCAAGTTGCATATGCATTTGTTATGATCCTGCTTGCGCTAATGACCTTGATGCCAACTTCCACGCTTTTAGCTCGTTGTATAAGCCTCCATCTCTGATCTCATTTCTGCTAATCCCTGTATCATTTTGCCTTCATAATTTGACAACTTTTACCTGCAGGAGACACACCCTGAGTGTCCTTATCTTGCTCATGTTCCTTGCATTAGGCATAGCTTTGTTCCATGTGCTTGGAGCTAGTTTTGCATGTCCCAACACTCGTCTCCTCCCATAACAAGCAATCTTCTACCTTTACTTCAAGCTCGTTAAAAACAGTAAAGAGGCTACAAGCATTTCTTTCATCTTCACTTCGAGCTCGTTAAAAATAGTAAGGAAGTTATGAGCATTCTTTCACCTTTCCTTCGAGCTCGTTAAAAACAGTAAGGAGGCTACGAGCATTCTTTCACCTTTCCTTCGATCTCGTTAAAAACAGTAAGGAGGATACGAGCATTTCTTTCATCTTCACTTCGAGCTCGTTAAAAATAGTAAGGAAGTTATGAGCATTTTTTTGTAGCTCCTTTGAGCTCGTTAAAGACAATAAGGAGGTCACGAATTTACTTTGTCAGGCTCATTAAACCTTTACAGAAAAGATCCCTATGGAGTTCTTTTAAGCCCTTTTCAGACTCCTTAAATAGGAAAAGTTTGCCAAGCATAGTTGTCTTTTCAGGCTCGTTAAAATAACTGAACCGACATCCACTTCGGTATAGAATTATCCCTTTTACGGGCCTTGGTGGATAATTTACGGAAAAGGTAGACTCTAGGTATACTCTGGTATGTGCTAGAAGAGTTCTTCTTCCATTATTTTATACTTTTTCGGGGAAGGAGACTAACTTTACAAAAAAGGACCTTTGGAGTCATCTTTAGGGTTTTCAGACTCTCGAAATGTGAAAACACCAAGCGAGCATTCACCTACTCAGGCTCGATGTGAAATCCACGAGATGGTTGATAGAGGGCTGTTTAATTTTTTCAACTCTATAAGCAAGAAAACACCACCAAGCACAGACCAATCAGGGCTCGATATAAAATCCATGGATAGGTGTATGGAGTTTTCTTCTAGGTTTTTTAGACTCCTTAAATATGAAAATACCATCGAGAATGCTTTAGTTCTTTGTCAAGCTCGTTAAAAAATGAAAAAGGAAAGGGAAGGGAAGAATGCTAAAATATCTTTCAATATGATGGCAGCAAGTCAACTATCTCCATGAACAAAGCACATGTTTTGAGTCTATCAAACAAGTTGGGTTCTAGTGTTGGCCTTAGGATAAACCTGATCTCAGAGTTCTTACTCCTCCATTTGGTTAGTCTTCCAATCATATGGAGAATCTGTTAATGTCTCCTACATTGCAGATTTGCATCGTGGTCTCTTTGTGTTAAAAGATGCCTAAGTCACTTTTGTGTCGTGCTCACTGTTCAAGGATATAACCTATGTAGGCCATTCTATAGTTTCCTTGACCTCATGCATCGGCCATTCCTTGGTGTCAGTATGTTTCATCATGTGTTTAGCCCTACTCCAAATCAGCTCATACTTGTTGAGTGTCCCTTGTGTTGGATGATGGAGGATGCTTTTGTTAAATTTTGAGCATTAATTCACAATACTCTAGGATCTTTACTGAGAGAATAACATGTACAGTATATCAAGGCATATCAATCATAACAAGCATGTCAATCATCACAAGAATCAAAAGCATGAGAGACAAGAGACATAGAGTTTCCATGGGGAAAACCCTAAGGTGAAAAACCCCACAACTTCCTCAGAGATAGAGAGAGCAATGGTTCAACCAAAGTAAAACCAAAATACACAGAGATAGTCTCCTAGTAGCAGATGATCCTCCTCCTCACTAGTGCGCCACTTTCTGAGTGAGAGAAGTGTGAGTTTTTGAATGATCCAAATAGAGATCTCCCAATCTCTATTTATACTTAACCTGTTTTCCAAATATCCTTATGGGGCCGACTTGTCTAGTGTTAAAATTTGAGCATTTATTCACAATACTCTAGCATATTCACTGAGAGAATAACATATACTGTATATCAATGCATGACAATCACAATAAGCATGACAAGCATCACAAGAATCAAAAGCATAAGAGACAAGAGACACAAAGTTTCTGTGGGGAAAACCCTAAGGTGAAAAACCCCACAACTTCCTCAGAGATAGAGAGAGCAATGGCTCAACCAAAGTACAACCAAAATACACTGAGATAGTCTCCTAGTAGCAGATGATCCTCCTCCTCACTAGTGCACCACTTTCTGAGTGAGAGAGATGTACTTTTCTGAATGATCTAAATAGAGATCACCTGATCTCTATTTATACTAATCTGTTTTCCCAGTGACCTTATAGGTCCGACTTGTATAGCTAGGTACATCCACATTATAATATATATAATTTAGGGCCGACCCAACATGGTGGTCTAATAACCCATCGACAAGTACACACACTTGCTACACTTGTCAATCCACATGACGACACTTCCTTATAGAGGAATAACACATCTCTAATAAGGGTACAATAAATATATATGAAATACATTCCGAAGTTACATATACATCGACATCTAGTAAGGTACATCAATTACATATTACATAAAATAGGGCCGACCCCACACATGGTGGTCTAATAACCCATTGGCAAGTTAACATACTTGCGACACTTGTCAATACACATGACGACACTTTCTTATAGAGGAATAACACATCTCTTATAAGGGTACAATAAATATATATGAAATATATTTCGAAGTTACATATACATCAACACTCCTTCTTAACTCGGATGGTATTTCTCGACACAGATCTGCTGGCACAAGTCTTCTTCTCTGGATCATCGTCATCGATGCACCATCACTGCTACTGCTATCTCAACCAATCTCTGAATATACTCGTCATAGGAAGTTCTACAGAGCCAGTCCTTTTTCATACTGGATGTAGGCCCACCACTTGCAGGTCTTCATCATCACTGGCCATACTGTGGAATCCTCAGGACTTATTACGTGCATCACAAAACCTTAAAAGAGTCTCTTGACTTGCAATAACCCTAAAGAGCATTTGAGGCCTTTTTCATCATGTCTAAATCTCCAGGACTTATTACATGTGACTATCACAAAACCTTAAAAGAGTGTCCCAGGAACATTTATTTGCATAGCAGGACCGATAAGAACTCTAAAGAGCATCCCAGGAACATTTATGTTCCTAACAAGGACCGGCAAGATCTCGAGGACTGATTACATGTGACCTCTGCTATAAACCCTCGAAAGAGCATCCCAAGACTCATTACGGGCACACAGCCCAACCTATCGGATCTCCCAGGTCTTATATGTAGCAGCCCACCACAAACCCTCGAAAGAGCATCCCAGGACTTATTACAGGCACACAGCCCAACCTATCGGATCTCCCAGGTCTTACATGTGGTCCACTATCACAAACCCTCGAAAGAGCATCCCAAGCTATTACGGGTACACAACTCCAACCTATAGGATCTCCCAGGTCTTACATGTGATACACAGTGCTAGTCCTTTTTCATACTGGATGTGACCTAGAACAAATCTAGGATTTCCTTTGCACAACCTGTCCACGGCCATAGAGTATCAACTTGATACTCAACATACATCATCCTGATGTACACATGATCATCCTGATCATCATCACTGCAACATCCTACTACATGTCATCTGGAGCAACATCCTGAGGCTCATCATCTATGATCATCCTGATCATACACTGCATCCACTTGATGCATACCAAGTATCTACCTAATACATATCATCATACATGAGCCACCTAATACATACATAGATACATGATCCACAGAATGCATCTAACTGATATATATAAACATACATGATCTACCTGATGATACATAGTATCCACTTGATACATATACAGATACATGGTCCAAGCATCCAACATGATGCATATACAAAATACATACAAATGATCCTACTGATCATATCTAGCATCCAACATGATGCATACATACATATACATATAAATGATCCAACTGATCATTCAGAGCAGAAACTCGAACATTGTCCTAATGTTCATCATCCAACGCTTACATCCATAGCCATGTGAAGGATCCTCCTTCCAACATGATTGGAATGGCTTCAGCAAAGGTGTCCATCACTTCTTTCTTGAAGTGTTGTCAATCTGAAGAACACCAATCCTCTCTCTGAAGTACTCGAACTTCACTCTTGCTAGTGGCTTCATCAGCACATCTGCAATCTGCTCATCCGTCGCAACATATAGGAGCTTCACTGCTCTTCTCCGCACCATATCCTTGATATAGTGATATTTGATCTTTATGTGTTTTGACCTGTCATGGAACACCGGCTTCTTAGATAGCTTCACACAACTCTGGTTGTCACAAAAGATACCAGTAGCCTCCAGCGGGAGATCAAATAACTCAGACAGTAGATTCCGGAGCCATACTGCCTCACAACTAGCTGAATAGGCTGCGACATACTCTGCCTCAGCTATACTTAGTGCTACGCAGGACTGCTTCTTGCTAAACTAGGAGATCACACTTGATCCCATACTGAAGCAGCACCCAAATGTGCTCTTCCTATCTGCAACACTGCCTGCCCAATCTGAATCAACATAACCTTGCAGGTTAAACTTTTGATTCGCTTCATACTTGAGCCCATAATCAACTATACCCTTCAGGTACCTCAGAATATGCTTTACAGCAACCAGGTGAACACTCCTCAGATCCTTCAGGAACTGGCTCAATGTGTTCACCGCAAAGCAAATATCTAGTCTCATATTCGTCAGGTACATCAAGGACCCAATCATATGACGATACATAGAGACATCAACCAGCTCAGATGAAGTATCACATAGAAGCTTCAGATCCACTGCCATAGGTGTAGCCATGGCCTTACAATCCATCATCCCGAACCTCTTCAGGATATCTACAGTGTACTTCCCTTGTCCAAGGAAGATCCCATCTATACTCTGCCACACCTCCATACCAAGGAAATAGTGCATCATCCCCAAGTCTTTCATATCAAATTCGGCAACAAGCTTCCTCTTTGTATCTGCAAACAATCTGTCATCTCCTATTACAAACAGGTCATCCACATATAGGAGTAGAACCATAGGATTCCCTTCCTCAACCTTGTAGTAAAGGTTGGAATCCGCTTTACTCTTGGTAAAGCCCAAACTAGATAGGAAACTATCCATCCTACCATACCAAGTTCTGGGAGCTTGCTTCAAGCCATACAAGGCTTTCTTCAATCTGCACACATATGACTCCCTATCATGTGTTTCGAAACCAAGTGGTTGCTCCGCATATACTTCCTCTTTAACTACACCATTCAAGAAAGCAGTCTTGAAATCCATCTGGTGTATTTTCCATTTCATCGCTACAGCCAGGGAAAGTATTGTTTTGATGGAAATATACTTGGCTACAGGTGCAAAAGTTTCTTCGTAATCTATTCCCTCTTTCTGAGAGAAGCCACGAGCTATGAATCTTGCCTTGTATTTTTCTACGCTGCCATCTGCAGCATGCTTGATTTTGTAGATCCATTTGGAAGTCACAAAAGACTTCTCTTTAGGTCTTGGGACAACATCCCAAATATCATTCTTCATTATTGATTGGTATTCCTCGACCATGGCATCCTTCCATTCTTTCTTTTCTGCTGCTTCCTCATAACTGGAAGGTTTTTTATTCATGATGTCACAGAGTAAAGCAACATAGCTGGTATGTGATCTGGTTCTCTTCTTTTCTCTGTGTTCTTCTTCTGGAATGCCAAATATTTCCATATCTTGATTGAGCTCTCTAGCCCATGCAGGTTTCCTCTTGTGAGAGTTATCCTCACGGGGTGGTTCTACAGGTTCTTGCAGATCTTTAAACGCACGAGCAACTTCTGGAATTGCTTGAGTCATGGTAGTGTCTTGAAATCTAGTTTCTTTAGGTTCTTCATAAACTTCGATAGGCGCCTTCCTTGATTTGATAAATGTTGAATTTTCATCAAATGTTACATCCCTGCTAACATCAATCTTCTTGAATCCTATAAAGTATATTTTGTAAGCCTTCGAGCTTTCACTGTAACCCACAAAGATACCCTTCTTTCCTGAAGGATCTAGTTTGGTCCTCTTTTCCTTTGGGAATGAGTGTATACTGGACAACCAAATATTCTGAGATGGATGACTTCGGGTTTCTTACCAGAAAAGACCTCTTCTAGTGTCTTATTGTCCAATCTCTTGTGGGGTGTTCTGTTCTGCACATATACAACTGTTCTAGCTGCTTCTGCCCATAGATGCATAGGTAGATCTTGGTCATCTTGAATTGCCCTTGCTACTTCCATGATTGTTCTGTTCTTCCTTTCTGCAACTCCATTTTGTTGTGGATTGTAAGGAGCAGTCAACTCCCTCTTAATCCCTGAATCACTGCAAAGCTTCTTGAAGTCACCTAAGGTGAATTCTCCACCTTTGTAGGATTTGAATGTTTTGATCTTTTTATCAGTTTGATTCTCCATCAATGTTTTGAATTCCTTAAACTTATCAAATACTTCATCTTTGTTCTTCAAGAAGTAAACCCAAGTCTTCCTTGAGAAGTCATCTATGAAAGAGACATAGTAAACATACCCACTTAGAGAACTGGATGACATAGGACCACATACATCTGAGTGGATGATTTCCAAGATACCTTTTGCCTTGATTTCACTGCTTGGGAAAGCCTTCTTAATGTTCTTACCTTTTGCACATTCTTTGCAAACACCTTCATACTTGTTCTTGATTTCAGGAAGACCTTCTACAGCCTTACTTGCAATTTGTAGTGCCCTATAGTGCATATGTGCAAGCCTTCTATGCCAAAGTTCACTTGGCTCCATGGAATCTTGCACCATGGCATGTTCAAGTTGTCCTTTCAATTTATACAAACCTCCCTCTTGCTCTCCAATCACTACTGTATCATTGAATGATTTACCCTTTGGCCACATTAGGAATTGTCCATCCACAAATGCAACCCTCATACCTTTTGCATCCAATGCAGAGATGGAGAGTAGGCTCTTCTTGACCCCAGGTACATAAAGGACTTCCTTCATCTTCAAATATTTTCCAGAATCTAGGTTGTAGGAGGCTTCACGACTTCCTTTGATTGGATATTGATAATCATCACCAATTTTCACTTTATGGGGTGATTCATGTTTAGACAGATTTACAAAAGATTCTTTAAACCCAGTCATGTGTTTAGAAGCCCCACTGTCAATTAACCAATCATTACAACCATGGGAGATAGTACCTATGAGAGCAGATATTAGAACATACTCTTCTTCACTTGATGTGTCATCATCACTTTCTACCCTAGCTTTCTTCTTTGGAGGTTCATCATCTTCAGCGGCATGAGCATGGTACCTTCTTTTGTTGCCCTTCTTCTTCTTGCTGGAGTTGTTGTTGTTGTGGTTATCCCTTTTGTTCTTGGGAAATTCTGAAGCAAAGTGAACCTTCTCATTGCAAGTGAAGCATCTAATATTTTTCTTATCCTTATGAGAATGGTGATGTGAAGATCCCCTGAAGTGGGATGGATCTCTTTTAGATTTTCCTTTCTTGGTGTGTGCTGTGAGAGCTTGATCTTCATTCCCCGTATTTTCTTCTCTTGCCACAATCCTTGCTTCTTCTTGAGAACCCTCCAATAGTCTACTAAAGGAGATTGATTTCTTTCTTGCACAGATCCCCTGGATAAAAGAGTCCCATGACCTAGGTAGGCCATTCAAAGTCGTCATAACAATTTCACCATTCTCCACCATTTCATCTACAGCTTCAAGTTGTTCCTTGATCTGAGATACCTTGGAGAAATAAGATTGAATGGTTTCTCCATTCGACATCTTGACCCCTTTCAATTAATTCCGTAGGGTCATCTTTCGATTTATGTTCTTCCCTTCAAACAACTTGGTCAAAGAGTCAAACATAGCCTTGGGTGTCTTTAGAAATGACACATGTGGAATAAGATGGTCCTTGATAGAAGCAACAATGATGCTTTTTTCCTTGACCAAGTTCTTCTTATGCAATATTTTAGCCTTTTCATCCTCTGGGATAGGGATGTCTTTTTTTACATGTGAGTCCAACTCATTCTCTTCCTAGATTAACCCAATCCTATACTTCCAAGCTTGTAAGTTATCATCCCCTTCAAGCTTATCCTCAAGCTTGGTGTGCTGAGACATCTTTAAGAGTACTTCAAATGGAAATAGAAAAGATTTAGTTATTACCACTTGAATTGTTGAAAACTGGATCTGGTCCTAGATTAGGGTTTGTCGAAAAAACCCTAAAAATTCAAAATGTAAATTTCAACTTTCTGAAAGGATAGAAAGATGCGCCTTGATGAGTTGATCAACCTGATGTATTCATAATTTGAGATCTGCAAAGCTACACGCTTCAAAACTGTCTTTTTGTCTTCCTAGATTCACTGAGGAGAGCCCTGAATTAGGGTTTGAGTTTCCCGGAGATCTAGCCAAAAATCTCGATCCAAGGCTGTAAACTTCAATTTTTGCAAGGAGCTTCCAGCTATGTCTTCAGATTCTAGAAATTCCTATTTTTGTGGAAACCATAAGTTTTAGGGCCAAATCTAAAAATGCTCAGAATTGAATTCTGATTGGACAGATAGATTCTCCTTGATGAGTAGAGTCAATCTACTATACTACTTTTCCAAAATCTGTGGAGAGAAACCCAATAAACAAGAAACCCTAGTTTCTGTCACTGCATAATGTCTTCTTCTCAGGTTAGCTCTGATACCATGTTAAATTTTGAGCATTAATTCACAATACTCTAATATATTTACTGAGAGAATAACATGTACAATATATCAATGCATATCAATCATAACAAGCATGTCAATCATCACAAGAATAAAAAGCATGAGAGAGAAGAGACACAGAGTTTCTGTGGGGAAAACCCTAAGGTGAAAAACCCCACAACTTCCTTAGAGGTAGAGAGAGCAATGGCTCAACCAAAGTACAACCAAAATACATAGAGATAGTGTCCTAGTAGCAGATGATCCTCCTCCTCACTAGTGCACCACTTTCTGAGTGAGAGAAGTGTGAGTTTTCAAATGATCCAAATAGAGATCTCCCGATCTCTATTTATACTTAACCTGTTTTCCCAATGTGCTTATGGGGCCAACTTGTCTAGTTAGGTACATCAATTACATATTACATAAAATAGGGCTGACCCCACACATGGTGGTCTAATAACCCATCGGCAAGTTAACATACTTGTGACACTTGTCAATACACATGAAGACACTTCCTTATAAAGGAATAACACATCTCTTATAAGGGTACAATAAATATATATGAATTACATTCCGAAGTTACATATACATCAACATCCTTAAGGCCTCCCTTCCAACGGACTTCTTCCCATCGACTTCAACTCATTGTGCTCTGGGAATGAAGTTTAGAGTTTCGGTTAGTACCTTGAGGATTGCAGTCATTAGTGGTAGTTTCCCTCGCTATTGGATAGATGGGAATACATCAATGTCTCCTATCCAATAGATTCTTCAAGTGTTCGACGTCAAGACCATTTATTCGCACTTGCTTGAATGTACTAGGTACCTTGGGTTCCATTTTAATTATTGGTGGATTCCCTCGCATTTTTTAACAGTATCCATCAATGACTGGAAATCAAACGATTCCTCCCATGTTCAACATCAACTCATTTATGCACATGGATAGGTTTGTACCTTGGGTTAGTTTTGGATGAAGACCTTGGGATCCTCGATAGCATCACCTTATTTATGTTATCACCCAAGTCGTGCAAGACTGAGCCACACTCTTTTTTGGCTCTTAATGAGACATAGATCCAACTTGTTCTCTATGGCTACGTTCTCCTGTTTTGACATAGATCCACCTTGTATATATGTGGCCATGATATATGCATCAGTATTTGGATCATTATTGTATCCTCTTGGAGGTCATGTTCCACTATTTGAACATAGACATTTACCCTAAGGATAAGTTTGTCTGACATTGCCTTTTCTTTCAGATACTTCATTTGAGCCTATGATTCCTGGTTTCTCCAGTTCCTCTGCTTCCATGATTTCAACTCTTTATAATTTATAATGTATTTCAGCCATCATTTCGCTCACTCCCTCTGACCTCATACATTAGGGGGAATATGTTATAGCTTAAAATGACACTTCTCCATCTGTGACGACACTTGCATCGCTTGGTCGCATGACGACACTTCTTGAGATCAAGTTTAGTCACACAACAGGACACTTGTGGATCGAAGGGTCATTAGGGGCACTGAATATGGTTGAAATTACCTCACTCTTGGCCCATTTGATAGTTATAACCCTTAGCAACACTTTTCCAGACCAAACCACCTCCTGAAAATCATTACAAAACCCTGTGTTTGGCCATTTTTACACAAAAACGCTGGTATCCTATGAAAGAGTAGTGTTTTTTCCCATGAAAAACTCTACTCTACTTCATAAAAGTAGTGTTTTTTACTGAAGCAGTCAAAATCTTGAATTTTGGTTGAAATTGAGTTAGTTTTGGAACCTCCTGATCGGTTATAACTACTTTACCTCTCCTTCATTGACTATATAAGGAAGGTAGAAGGGCCATGAAGGTGGACCAAGCCCATAACAATGTTATGCTGGAGGAATGGAGACCCTCATCCCCCTCTCTTGTGCCTCAGTTTCTGATAAACCCTAGCACAGCTGATTAGAGGTTGGGATCCTTGGAGAAGAGAAGTAGGAGACCTGGAATCTAGGTTTCCTGAAGTGCCAAGCTTGAAGGAAGGTATAATTTTAAGTACTTGCTTCATTCATTAATAAAAATTAGATGTTTTTCCCTTTCCAAATATGACTTACTTATGTGTGTCTCAGATTTGATTATAGTTTGTTCATAGTTTGATGTCTTCTTTTATCATGAATATAAATATTATATATGTATTCAAATGTATTTGAGAAAGGTATGAAGTTGTTTTGCAGGTGTGAGCATTGCGACACTGAATAGCATTGAAGAGAAAGGAAGAGAGAGGCTTGGATCAACCTTCTAAATAAGGTGCACATCTTTCTAACCCTAATCTCTTTGCTTACTAGTTGTACTTCCAAAACATTTGTATGTCTATTTTTCATACCTAAAGTTGGTAGTTTCTCCCCTGAACTATAGGTATATTTCCCTCACAACACCATGATGATCAACTCATCAAGGTGCATCTTTCTATCCTTTCAGAAAGTTGAAATTCACATTTTGAATTTTTAGGGTTTCTCTAACAAATCCTAATCCGACACCAGATGCAGATTTCTGCAAATCAAGTGGTAAGACCTAAATATTTTCTATTTCCATTTGAAGTACTCTTTAAGATGTCTCACCACACCAAGTTTGAGGATAATCTTGAAGGGGATGATAACTTCTGAGCATGGAAGTATAGGATTGGGTTAATCCTAGAAGAAAATGAATTGGATACTTACATAAGTTCTGAGGTCCCTTTCCAAGAAGAAGAAGAGGCTAAGGCCTTGCATAAGAAGAACTCGGTCAAGGAAAAGAGGATCATTGCTAATTCTATCAAAGACCATCTCATACCACATGTGTCATCTCTGAAGACACCCAAGGAGATGTTTGATTCCCTGACCAAGCTATTTGAAGGAAAGAACATAAATCGGAAGATGACTCTGCGGAATCAATTGAAAGGGGTAAAGCTTCAAAATGGAGAGACCATTCAATCCTACTTCTCTAAGGTCTCTCAGATCAAGGAACAACTTGGAGCTGTGGATGAAGTAGTGGACAATGGTGAAGTTGTCATGACCACTCTGAATGGCCTACCTAGGTCATGGGATTCTTTTATTCAAGGAATTTGTGCAAGAAGGAAGTTGATCTCCTTCAGTAGACTGTGGGATGAATGTTCACAAGAAGAGGCTAGGCTTGTAGCCCGTGAAGAAAAGATGGGAAGTGAAGATCAAGCTCTCGCATCTCACACCAAAAGAAGCAAGCCCAAGAAGGAGCACTCTCATTACAAGAGATCCGCTCACAACCATCTAAATAATAAGAAGGATCTAAGATGCTTTACATGTAATGATAAGGGACACTTTCCTACAGATTGTCCCAAGAGCAAAAGGGACAACAACAACAACAACTTCAACAACAAGAAGAAGAATAACAAAAGAATATATCCTGCTCATGCTGCTGAGGATGATGAACCTCCCAAGAAGAAGGCTATATCAGAAATTGATGACTCATCAAGCGAAGATGAATATGTTCTAATCTTTGCTCTCACAGTTACTATCTCTCATGGTTGTAATGATTGGCTTATTGATAGTGGGGCTTCCAAACACATGACTGGGTTTAAAGAATGTTTTGTAAACCTATCTGAACATGAGTAACCCCATAAGGTGAAACTTGGGGATGACTACCAATATCCTATCAAAGGAAATGGTGAAGCTTCTTACAACCTAGAATCTGGAAAGTCTTTGAAGATGAAAGAGGTTCTATATGTACCTAGGCTCAAGAAGAATCTACTCTCCATATCTGCATTAGATGGAAAAAGCATGAGGGTTGCATTTGTAGATGGCCAAGTACTCATGTGGCCAAAGGGAAAGACCATAGATGATGTAGTAGTGATTGGAGAGAAAGAGGGAGGATTGTACAAATTGAAGGGACAACCTGAACATGCTATGGTACATGAATCCATGGAGCCAAGTGAACTTTGGAATAGAAGGATTGCACATGTGCACTATAGAGCACTACCAATTGCAAGCAAAGCTATAGAAGGTCTTCCTGAAATCAAGACAAAGCATGAAGGTGTTTGCAAAGGATGTGGAAAAGGAAATAACATTAAGAAGGAATTTCCAAGCAATGAAAGCAAAGCAAAAGGAATCTTGAATATTATCCACTCTAATGTATGCAGTCCGATGTCATCGAGTTATCTGAGTGGGTATGTATAATATGTCTCTTTCATTGATGATTTATCTAGGAATACTTGGGTTTAATTCTTGAAGAACAAAGATGAAGTGTTTGATAAGTTCAAGGAATTTAAATCCTTGATGGAAAATCAAAATGATAAGAAGATCAAAACATTCAGATCTGACAATGGAAAAGAATTCACTTTAGGTGATTTCAAGAAGTTATGCAGTGATTCAGGGATTAAGAGGGAGTCGACTGCTCCCTACAATCCACAACAGAATGGAGTTCCAGAAAGGAAAAACAGAACAATCATGGAAGCAACACAAGCAATGTTGCATGACCAGGATCTGCCTATGCATCTTTGGGAAGAAGTAGCTAGGACAGCTATATATGTGCTGAACAGAACACCTCACAAGATATTGGACAACAAGACACCAGAAGAGGTATTCTCTAGTAACAAACCTCAAGTTAACCATCTCATAATATTTGGTTTCCCTGTATACACTCATGTTCCAAAAGAAAAGAGGACAAAGCTAGATCCTTCAGGAAAGAAGGGCATCTTTGTGGGGTATAGTCAAAGCTCGAAGGCTTACAGAATATACTTTCCAAGGTTCAAGAAGATTGATGTCAGCAGGGATGTAACATTTGATGAAAACGTAGCTTTCATCAAGTCAAGGAAGGCACTTGTTGAACATCATGAAGAACCAAAGGAAACCAAATTTCAAGACATCATCATGAATGAATCAATTCCAGAAGAAGATAGTGAGGTTGAAGATCCACAAATACCTGTAGATTCACCTCATGAGGAGAACTCTCACAAGAGGAAACCCACATGGGATAGAGAGCTCATTCAAGATGCAGAAAGGTACAACATTCTAGAAGAATAGCACAAAGCAAGGAAGATAACTAGATCTCATACCAGCTATGCTGCCTTACTCTATGAAATTATGAACAAAGAACCTTCCAGATATGAAGAAGCAGCAGAAAAGAAAGAATGGAAGGATGCCATGGTCGAGGAATACCAGACGATCATGAAGAATGTTGTTTGGGATGTAGTCCGAAGGCCTGAAGGGAAGTCTGTTGTGACTTCCAAATGGATCTACAAGATCAAGCATGCCGCAGATGGCAGCACAGAGAAATACAAAGCGAGATTTGTTGCTCGTGGCTTCTCCCAGAAAGAAGGGATTGATTATGAAGAGACTTTTGCTCCTGTGGCCAGATACACTTCCATTAGATCAATACTTTCTCTAGCTGTAGTGATGAAATGGAAGATACACCAAATGGATGTCAAGGCAGCTTCCTTGAATGGTGTAGTCGAGGAGGAAGTGTATGTGGAGTAGCCACAAGGTTTTGAGACACATGGCAGGGAGTCATATGTGTGTAGATTGAAGAAAGCCTTTTATGGCTTGAAGCAAGCTCCCAGAACTTGGTATGGTAGGATAGACACCTTTCTATCCAGTTTGGCCTTTACTAAGAGTAAAGAAGACTCCAACCTTTACTACAAGGTTGAGGAAGGCAATCCTATGATACTATTCTTGTATGTGGATGACCTATTTGTAACAGGTGAGGATAGATTGATTGCCGACACGAAGAGGAAGCTTGCTGCTGAGTTCAAGATGAAGGACTTGGGGATGATGCACTATTCTCTAGGCATGGAGGTGTAGCAGAGTGTAGATGGAATCTTCCCTGGACAAGGGAAGTATGCAGTAGAGATCCTGAAGAGGTTCGGGATGATGGACTGCAAGGCCATGGCCACACTTAAGGCATCAAACCTGAAGCTTCCGTGTGATGCTTCATGTGATCCGGTTGATGTCACTCTGTATCGTCAGATGATTGGGTCCTTAATGTACCTGACAAACATGAGACCAGATATTTGCTTTGTGGTGAACACATTGAGCCAGTTCCTGATGGATCCCAGAGGTGTTCACTTGGTTGCTGTAAAGCATATTCTAAGGTAGCTGAAGGGTACAATTGATTATGGGCTCAAGTATGATGCGAATCAAAAGTTTAACCTGTAGGGTTATGTTGATTCATACTGGGTAGGCAGTGCTGTAGATATCAAGAGCACTTTAGGGTGTTGCTTTAGTATGGGATCAGGTGTGATCTCTTGGTTTAGCAGGAAGCAGTCCTACATAGCACTGAGTATAGCCGAAGTAGAGTATGTTGCAGCTTGTTCGGCTAGTTGTGAGGTAGTATGGCTAAGGAAGCCACTGTCTGATTTATTTGATCTCCCGTTGGATGCTACTGGTATCTTTTGTGACAACCAGAGTTGTGTGAAGTTGTTTGAGAACATGGTGTTCCAAGATAGGTTGAAACACATTGAGATCAAATTTCACTATATTAGGGATATGGTGCAGAGAGGAGCAGTGAAGCTCCTATATGTTGCGACGGATGAGCGGGTTGCAAATGTGTTGACGAAGCCACTAGCCAGAGTGAAGTTCGAGTACTTTAGAGGGAGGCTTGGTTTTCTTCAGATTGATGACACTTCGAGGAAGAAGTGATGGACACATTTGCAGGATCCATTCTGAGCATGGTGAGAGGAGGATCCTTCCATGGCTGTGGATGTAAGCGTTGGATGATGAGCATCAGGATGATGCTCCAGTTACTGCTATGTATATGCATCATGTTGGATGCTTGTTATGATCAATTGGATCATGTATATGTGTATGCATCATGTTGGATGCTTGTTATGATCAGTTGGATCATGTATATGTATATGCATCATGTTGGATGCTTGTTATGATCAGTTGGATAATGTATATGTATATGTATATGCATCATGTTGGATGCTTATTATGATCAGGTAGATCATGTATTTGTATATGTATCAGGTGGATACATTGTATGATCAGGTAGATCATGTATGATGATATGTATCAAGTAGATATTGTGTATGCATCAGGTGGATGCATTCTATGATCAGGATGATCATGGAAGATGAGCTTCAGGATGTTGCTTGAGATGATATGCACCAGGATGATGCTATGATGATGATTAGGATGACCATGTGATGATGTACATCAGGATGATGTATGGTGAGTATCAGGTTGATACTCTATGGTCGTGGACAGGTTGTGTAGATAAGCATATAATTTGGCCCTGGGAGGTTTGCAGATAGTCTTTCAAGGTTTTGCCTATGGCATATAATGTGGCCCTGGGATATATAGCAAATGCTCTTTCGAGGTTTTTCTTGGAGGATATATATGTTCACCCTGGGAGGTTTGCAGATAGTCTTTCGAGGTTTTTCCTATGGCATGTAATATGGCCCTAGGATATCTGGCAAATGATCTTTTGATATTTTGTCTTATGGCATATAATATGTCCTTGTGAGATCTGATAGGTTGGGCTGTGTACCCGTAATAAGTCTTTGGATGCTCTTGCAAGGTTTTTCCATGACCACATGTAATTTGGCCTTGGGAGATCCTATAGGTAGGGCTATGTGCCTATAAAAGCTTGGGATGTTCTTGCAAGGTTTTGTGGTGACCAAAATGTAATATATGTCCCTGCGATATCCTATAGGTAGAGCTATGTGCTTGTAACATCTTGGGATGCTCTTGCGAGGTTTTGTGGTGAGGTCGATTATAATATGTCCCTAGGAGATCCTACAGGTAGAGCTGTGTGCTCATAACATCCTGGGATGCTCTTGCAAGGTTTTGTGACACACGTAATAAGTCCTGAGGATTCCACAGTATGGCCAGTGATGAAGACCTGCAGGTGGTGGGCCTACATCCAGTACGAAAAAGGAATGGCTCTCTAGAACTTCCTATGATGAGTAGATCAGATATTGATGGAGACAACAGCAAGCATGACGATGACAATGATTCAATGATGATGACGATGATCTAGAGAAGAAGACTTGTGCAAGCAGATCTGTGTCGAGAAATACCTTCTTAGTTAAGAGGGAGTGTTGATGTATATGTAACTTCAGAATGTATTTCACCAATGTATATTGTACTCCTATAGAGATGTTATTATTTCTCTATATGGCAGTGTCGTCATTTGTATTGACAAGTGTCACAAGTGTCATAACTTCCAATGCAGTGATGGGTTATTAGACCACCAAGTGTGGAGTTGGACCTGATTAGTTTAATCATGGGTTATTAGACTGAGTTAGACAAGTCGGCCTTGCTAGGTTATTGGGCAGGACAGGTCATATATAAATATAGAGCGGGAGATCTATATTTTTTTCATCTCATTATTCAATCCTACATCACTCGAAAAGTGGAGGACTAGTTGAGGAGGAAGAGTAGTTGCCAGTAGAAGACTATCTCTTATACTTTGGTTGTATCATTGCTCTTTCTATCTCTGAGGAAGTTGTGGTGTTTTTCACCTTTATGGTTTTCCCCAGTGAAACTCTGTGTGTCTATTGTCTCATGTGATTGGTTGGTGTGATTGATATGCATTGTTATACTTGATATGCTATACATGTTATTCTTTCAGTAAAGATCCTAGAGTATATTGAATTAATACTAAAAAATTAACAAAATTTCATATTCAGCACAAAATAACCTCGCCATATCATCCACAGGCCAATGGCCAAGTGGAAAGTTCAAACAAGGTCATCAAAGCTATTTTCACAAAGACAATGAAAAGCAATCGTAAAGATTGGGCTGAGAGACTTTTAGAGGCACTGTGGGCCTATTGCACTACATGGTGTAACATCACTGGTTTTTCCCCATATGAATTGGTGTATGGTAAGAATGTTGTTTTCCCAATTGAATTTGAAATCATAACTTTGAAAACAACTGTAAAAGCAAATCTTTATCTATCAGAAGCACAGAGGAACCGACTGAATCAACTTAATGAATTGGATGAGAAGCGCACAGCCGCAGTGAATCAAACAACTTTGATCTAACAACAATGCTCGAAATGGCATGATGGATTTATAAAGAAGAAAGTCTTCCGAGAAGGAGACTGGGCTCTGTTATATGATTCTCGGTTTAAGAGGGATTTCAAGGGAAAACTATGCACTCGTTGGTTGGGACCTTATCAAATAGATCGAGTATTTGAAAATGGAAAGGTTTGGTTGATCACCATTGATGAAAACAAGACACCATTATTCGCAAATGGTCATCGGCTACGATTGTATCACAAACCGATCTCAAAGGATGCTTTCGTTTCACATGTTCCAGCTGATCGAGAATATCAGTTAATGCCAGGAAATGGATTTTTCTCAACCCCTATGAATTTTTAAGAGCTGCAATGTCCACACATAGTTTGTACCTAAATAATTTATTTTTCATTCTGTATTTTATCTATTTTTCATTTTGCACTTGATCGGGTTTGTTTTGAAGAATTGTGTGCAGGAATTAATTTGAGGAACAATAGTCATGACTAGGCCAGACGATTGCAGACACCTTACATTGTTTCCTGATCTAATAAATTTCTTTTGAAGAATATAGATGATTCGTTAGTTTTCAGCAGCTAGCTGAAAAATCCACTTGTTACTCATTTTGCATAGCTGCAAATCCTTACCTTGCCCATTCTTCTAATTTTTGCAGCTGTAACCTCCCTATTTCCCATTCACTTCACTTTTCCAACAGCTGCGACTCCTCTATTTTTGCTTTTTTTCCAAGTTTCACAGCTGCAACTCCACTATTTTTATCCCTTTCACTTTTTCTAGCAGCTGCAACTCCGCTGTTTTTGCCCATTCTGCCAAAATTTAGCAACTGCGACTCTGCTATTTCCATTTCATTTTCACCTTTTTCCAGCAGCTTCAACTCCGCTACTTTTTCCTATTTCTCCAAACTGTAGCAGCTGCAACACCACTATTCTTGCCTATTCCGCCAAGTCTAGCAGCTGTGACCCCGCTACTTTTTCCTATTTCGCAAAGTTTAGCAGCTGCAACACCGCTATTTTCACCTATTATCCAATTTTTTTTTTCAGCTGGAACTCCACCATATTTTACTGAACTCTGCTCAAGTCTTAATTCTTATCTCCTCTTATTCATCGAGTGCAAATCCCCTAGATTGTTTGTCTCCTAGAACAGTCTCGTCGCTCATGATTTGACCAGGCTCTAATTTAAATGATGACTCCATAGCTCGAATTGCAGTCTGCCAAGAACGATGATAACTGTTGGGCCATCCTGCATACCTGTCAGCATGAATGCACATATCATCCCGGTTGGCAGTGTCCAACTCATCTCGGCACATGTGTATTTTACCAGCGATGCTACTATGAATATAATGCCATGTCATAATGGAGGCTCAAGCATTAAATCCTAAAGGTACGGGTTCTAACTATAATCATGATTAGGCATCTATTGATGTCGCAAGAAATAATGGTTATACTCATTATTTACCCCTGTCATTGATCCATAGCAAATCAACTGAACCAAAATCACGTTTAAAGCTACTACCCGTACTTATGACTATGACCGCCGTTCTACTTGACTTGTGTGATAATCCTGCCACGGGTTTTCTCCCAAAACTAACTGTGCCACCTTTCCAAAAATGCTCAATTCAAACTTCGACTATCCATCAACCGTATCTACATGCAGTCAGTTCGATGTTTTAAATTGTAATTGGTGCATTCGTTACAATATTTTGCAAAAAACCTCAGTGGTATGGGTATCCCTATGAGGCATGATCCTTTAACAATAGAATCTTTGTATAAGAATAGAGATGTCTTTGTTATTTTTCAAGAAGTAGGGTGGATAGATTATTTTCAATGCTTGAATGGTTTTCATGAGGAAACAACCCTTGAATTTGCTCAAAATTTGATGAGCACTCATTCAGAGGTTCGAGGCATAAGGGTAGATGTTTCAAAGGTAATCCTGGTGGAGGTAACGGGACTTCCTAGAAGCAGGCAATGCTAGTTTAGTCAGAAACGCTATCACCCGAATGCAACTAAGGATTTCCTTATGGCAAGGGAGAGTGTTCAACCACGGGGTAGAGGAACAACACTGGAGAGTCTTCCGAGTCCTTGGGATCAAGTTACACTCTTCTTAAAGAAATATTTCACATGTGAAGGGAGGTACAGTGTTGTTTACATTTATGAATTTTTCCTCCTATCACATTTACGTTATCGCAAGATGCTAAATATGCCATAATATCTTCTTAGATCCTTGCAACTCATGGCTTATTATGCTAAAAGAGCTCAACACCCCTTATCATCCCTCTCAAATCATGGGATAATTAAACTATTAATGTTACGGGCCCTTGCATATAACAAGTTGACCTAGGGGCAACTTCTGGTTCGTCCAGGGGCACCTCGTGAATTCTCTACAAAGATAGTGGATGAGGACTGGAGTTCCTCAAACTCAGTTGAGGGGAAGATTGGAATACCAGAAGTTGGATTGGAGGATGAAGAGGAGATTGAAATTGGGGCAGCTAAAATTAAAATAGAAGAAGATGAACACCAGGAGAAAGCAGTAGCAGAAAGTGGTCCAGAAGCTTTGAATGTGGAAATCTCCCCTAAAATAAGAAGAACTTTAATTCAAAAGGAGGGATTTGGCCCTATTTCTAAGGTGATAGGATTTTTTCTTCCTTAGAGTAGAAAAGAAGGGCTAATGAGCAAGGGCCAAACATCCAGCCCAACGAAAAGGAGAAAAATAAAAAATAGCTACTACAGCAGAAACAGGTCAATTTATTGGGGTAGAAATTAGGATTTCCATCTTAAAACCCCGACCACCTGTTGATACATAAGAACCTGCTGTAGAAGAACCTCAAATACAGAATTTTCTATTTGAAAATGAGCTGTTAAGGGAGGAGGTGCAAGTGCTTCTTGCAGAAATAGAAAAATGGAAGGAGACATGCCGGAAACAGGCACAGAAATATGTGAAAGCAATGGTGGAGGCTACAGACCATTTGGGGAATTTATCGTCCATTCATGGGAATGAAGGACAACAAGAAATGATATGCTCGGAATGTGGAGATATTTTTAATATGACAAGGCTTAAATTTACAGTAGTAGACCTAGGATTACAGAAACCTGCAGGAGCAAGACAATCAGAGGAATTATCCCAAGGCACAACCTCATTGTTTCAGGAACATTGAACTGATTCAGCAGGCCAAAAGAATCAAGAAACAAGACGTTGTTACACAAGAACCAGCATACTCAATTTTTTTTTTTGTTGGAATTACAACTCAGGAAGAAGATGCTGAGACGGGGATACAAGGAAAAGGTATTGTTTTCAAAAGGACCAATACAATTGAAAATCTGGTGAGTTCCAAAGTAAGATGAAACTGCTAAGGGTAAGGAGAGGCTGTCACACAAGAACTAGCGTTTCCAATGACTAATTGTCAAAACAGATTCCTTCAACTCACTTGCATAATATGAACGGGGATTAGAGTCAGGATCGAACTAATCGATAGTTGCATGAGGACATGCAATTGGATAGTTGGGGGGAGATGTTGGGTCCTGGGAATGCCCCTTTTTGACCATACCTATTTCATCATTTTTCCCAGTTACACCCTACTTTCATAAACCATATAGATGCCTTTTTCCAGAACAATCAGCAATCCTGACAAGGTATAATTTCTTATTGCTTCATTTAATTAAATGCTAAGATTGTTATGGTTATGAATTCCATCCTTTGATTTATGCTAACTTGTGTTGATTTCATTAAGTTAAGATCAAAGAACATGTGTATCAGTCGATTTGCCTTGGGAAAGAATCATACGTGGTGCCAAATGTTACTCTTCTTATTTAATTCCTCATATTTCAAGGGACAACGCATCTCTCCACGTGAAGCTGTAATAGGTCGCTCAAATAGAGCATAGCTGCAACATATAGGATGCCTCCCAATTTGTTAAACCATTGATCCATTGACTGGCAGAGTAACACCATCCTTCATGATTAATGGCCTCATTCATTATGGCTGTAACAGTTTAGCTATAACTCTGAATCACAAAGATCAGAGATCTTCATTGCTGCACAAAATTAAAGGATCACAAACTGTATTTTGCATGTATAAATATGGGCAGGATTTCAGAGTTTGGAGTTGGATAATTATCAGTTTGTGCGGGTTGTAATAGAGAACTGAGACTGTGAATTACCATCTTTAATGAAGAGCAGAGTTACTTCTATTTCTGTGTTTTAATTTGTGGTAGTTCACGGCATCTCTGTTAGAAGGCCATGGCCCTCCTTCTCACAGATATTGCCGAGTTAAGTAGGTAGTTAAATTTATTCATTTCCTGTTGTGTGTTGTGGAATTGCATTAGGCATATTTCTGATAGCTACAACAGAGATTTATAATTGCATTCTTTATTGGTAGTTTATTCTTTACATTAAGAATAGCTACAACTGTGTGGTGTGACAGTCGACTATGTAGGTTATTTTGATTAATGCATGTGTTATAGAATCAACTGTTATAGCCAAGCTCATCTTCCAATTCCTTTTAGTCATTTATGCTTCCTAGGATTTCCAATGATTATCAATTTAGAGTTCAAGTTTATTTTATAATTCTACTTGTTGTTGTATCTTTAATTGAATTCATAGATTAAGCAGATTATGATCAAGTTACAGTAGTTGCTGGATGAATCATTTTGGTAAATATTGAATACTGTAGTTTGATAATTATAGGATTTAACTTCTTGCAAAAGTAATCTAGTTCATTTCTATTCTTAGATTAGTAACAGCTAGGTTGATTTCTATAGGAAGGTAGCTGCACTTTGAATTCCTAGATGTATGAGTTAGATTAGTTTTCTTTATGGAATGAATTTGGCTGAGCAGATAGGTAGGATTATTATCTCCATTCAGTTAATCAACTACTTGAAATGTTTATGCATAGATTGTGCTTATTGCCATTGAAATAAAAAATTCCCTGGGTTGACAATTCATATTGAGCATCCTATGTGTTAGTTGTAATTAAGTAACATATAGGGTGACCAACAACTGTATTTCTTATAAGATGAGTGAGTGATCCACTCAAGCAAGAAAATCATGGCATCATAGGTATAGTCTACATAGAATCATAACACGGCTATATGGACTATTACCCACCATCTTCAAACTCAATATTTCCATTCATTATTTTAGGAAAGAAATAACCTCTTAAAACTTAAATGAGGAATCTATGGTATCAACCTTGAAGTATTTGTAGTTAGAACATTGTGAAATGGTGCAAATTGTAGATGGATGTCAATGCCAAAAGCTTTCAAAATTCCATCAAGCAAGTTCCCCAACAGTGCTTTCCCTATTACAAATTTCACAAGGTGAGGCATTAGACAACCAAAGAAAAGTTCAAAAGAAGTTTACCTTCCCCAAATTCAACTAAAAATTTATCAAAGTAGAAACAACAAACCATAAATTCCTTATGGGGGATTGATATCCTTACTAAGGGAAACATGGGGATAGATTTTCAATACCTGAGGTGCTTCATAACTCCCATTGTTTGCATCTGATGTTATTCACGCTTCAAATTCCAACACCAAATTCCATGAATCCAACAAAAATAGACCCATTCCAACAGATCCTCTAGATGCGTTGATCATATTGCTCCACACTACCATCCCTTTCCCTTCTGAACCTCTTTAGCACCACTCAACTTGTATGCAAAACTCATCCAATTTCTTTCCTCAATTTTTAATTTCCCCAAATATATTTTTAATTTTGGATCTTTTAAAATTTGTTAATATTAACTATAAATATTTATATATTAAAAACATATTATATTAATATTGTACATTAAACCCCTAGACTAAATTAGTCATTGTTATAATATTTTAGTTCTGTCCATGTTACAATTCTCTTAAAACCGGGCAAACCATCCCATGAGAGAACCTTGATTTGGAGGAATGAACAAGAATTTTCCAAAAGAATTACCCTAATCGAACCCATAGATTCATGTAGAAATTATTTTTATCCCTTTGCACAATCTTTCCTACCCTATTACCAATTTCAGGAAAAAAACTAATATTTTCTATATGTTTTTTTAATATATATATACTAATATATTATTAAATAAATAACTATATTATATTATACCTACTACATTTAAATATATACAAATATATATTATAACTATTACATACATGTATAAATGTTATATATATTAATATATAAGTGTTTTATGATATATGACTATTATATATATAACAACAATTTCATAATTTTTAATTTCCAACTCTGTTTTTACTTACGAAACATTTTTATTTCAATTTTTCTTTGTAATTGTTATAGCAGTCATGAAAGAAAACTTAAAAATATTTCCAAGCACAATAAAGACTAATATCATGAGGTAGATAAGCAATTAAAATAATATTGACAATGTATGACATTCATTACTAAAATGAGTGTGTGGGTCACCATGGATTTGCTTATGCATGGTAGAACCGAGTCTAAAGAGCACTTTATTTAACGTGTTGTCGAGTTCATCCAGCTTTCACGATTAAGTCATTTTATCATCACGGTGTTGTTCCCTAGTAAGAAATGTTAGCATGCACCCCAAGTATATGTAGTAAGAAAGTAAATTATATTAAAGATGATAATAATTTCCACAAATGACCAAAATTGAGTAATTGAAATGAAAATTTACTTCTAGTATAATGATTAGAGGAAGTGCATTGGTCATCTTATCCCTAAGTTTTCAAAACAAAAAAAAAAGTATATGATATTTGTAGCTAGGGTAACAGACTACAAAGTATAATTGAGCACATTTAGAAATATTCCTATGGCACTTGACAGTTCTAAAGGAGCTACTGAAATATTTTCAAGAATGGGAAAGATTCATGTATATTCTTAAAAATGATAAAGTTGCTAGGTATACAAATTTCTTACAATGACGTTGCCTTCATTATAAATTAATTATTAATGGAACAACTAGTTGTCAAGAGAGCTATTAATTTAAGCTTTGATTAGTTGAAAATATATCATATATTACTTTGCATTTGTCAAAGCTCTCCGAGAGCATTCTATGTTCATACTATTTTTGGAAAAAAACAATTCCAGGTCAAACGCATCTGATGTTTAGAATCCCAACATAGTTGTACTTACATGAAATAGGGTCTATGTAAACACTCTTATTTTTATCATCATTTATAAAGTTATAAAAATATTCAGAAAGAATGGCATTTACTAACCTGAAAATATGTAACGGGTGGATGGGAAGTATCAAATTTAACTCCAACACTACATAATCCTTGTTCTGCATCTTTACGAGCCTCTAAGTTCTATCCAATGTGACTTTATGCATTGCAACAATGGCTAATATTAAATTGTATAAATCCATTGTCAAAATTGTAATTTTCCATTTCCTGGGGGACACTACTAAAAATTACTAACATAAACGACTAATTCCTAATCTTAATTGTTGTTAGCTAGTCATGTGTATTCATGTGACTAAATTAGTCATTTATGCTATTAATTTTTATTTTTAGTCACTTGTTATCTATTCAGATATTTAATCACGTGACTAAATTAGTCATTTTTAGTTGGATCACTTAAAATTGCTCAATTTTAGTCATTTATCCCTTAAAAAAACTGTGATGACTAAATTTTTAAGTCACCTAGTCACTTATCTCTCATTTTTTACTAGTGTATTGAATAGCAATATGTGTGCTACCCAAGGTGATGTACTTGGTCATCTCAACCCTCTATCTAATTATTCTTGTAATTGCATCTTGAATTCACCCAACTCATTAGTTTGCAATATATTCTAGGCCGTAGATATTGGCATTGTGTTATGCTATGATTTATTGTTGCCATTATTGTCCATTAGAAGCCACTTGAGTCACCCTTCACATAAAGGGGAAAACAATGAGAAGAAAGGGTGATGGAATGAAAATAACTAGCATGTTGAAATTGAAAGGAAAATTTTAATTTTTGGTGTTACAGATCTCAAAATTACCAACATATCCCACTTATGGTTGAAATATTCCGTCTATAGAGATTATGTGATGTTTCAAGGCCTAAAGCATCACTCGTGACAAAAAAAGGGAATTGTAATTACATATAGGCTAGATATTCCATATGTAGGTCATATGTGGCAGTATAGGTTAACATGCATGAACCATCAACCCCATAGCAAACTAATATGGTATTAGGCCCGAAAACTAGTTCATAGTCCATGGCTACAAGAACCATCATCAATGTTGCAAATATTGAAATGGCCACCATATCTCGCTTGTAATGTAAAGTAATTATGTCTAGGGCCCTACACATGGACCATGAGTCATATAGTAAATTTATTAACCATGGACCATTATTTAGGTTATGAGAACCATTATTGGTTTATGTTACCTATTAATATTAAACCATGGTTGGTTTATTGGTTTACAAAACCATGGACAAACCAACAACAACAATGACAGTGACAACGATGACAATGATGATCACGATGATCTCACATGTACGCTAGAGATTCTTATGTGGTAATCTAGGTTAACATTGCATGGACCATCAACCCCATGGAAAGTTAACATGGAATTAGACCCTAAGTTTAGTTCATAGTACATGGTCTAGGCCGTGAGAACTATCCTCAATGTTACAAATACTGAAATGGCCACCACGGTTCAAAATGCATTTGTGCTTAGTTGGGTATTTTTATGTTGGAACAATGGTTAATGTTCTCTCATTAGGTATTCAATCAAATTATTTATCAATTTTAGAGGGTTTAGCCTTACGGCTTTCCCATTTGCCTTTCGGCTCCCGTGCATAGGACATTGTAATAAAAAGGAAACCCTTTGGTTCCTATTTAAAGAATAAAAAGATCTATGTTTATGTTTGTAGAGTTTATCATTCTATTTAACCAAGCCTTTCGGCTCTATTTTTAAGTATTTTGTATATATATAAGCCTTCCGGCTCTATATAAATGAGACTCTAATAGTCTTAATATTTTGTCTCTGTATATTAATATGTTAGATCTTAAATACTTTTAAATAGGTCTTTATGTATGAATAAGATGTTAAGCCTCACATCTTTGTATAAGAATCATTTTTCTCTTAAGTCATATGCATAATATAGCCCTTCGACATCTATACTCTTTGTTATAATGCGGAAGCCTTTCGGTTCGTGAAACCCTTGACTTCTTACAAAGCTTGTTTCGACTGTATATAATATTTCTATTATCGATTTTGGAGTTCGTAGTAATATTTTGATTTCTCAGCCTCTCGGCTCTATACAATAATGATTTATCATGATACTTTTGACTTTGGTATAAAATCGTGTTTGAGCGTCTCTGCTTCTTGTATGAAGTGTTTTAGTTGTAGTATAAATATGAGTTGATAATTCTATACTAGTGAATGTTATTGTGATACATTTGGCTCTGTTTAAAATACCTATAAATTTAAATTTGTATAAGAAATAAATATCGTATTTCCTATTAATGCATATACATTATATAAAACTAAAACCCTAATCTATAATTTCTCAGTTTATCATATCAAACAAAATTATGAACAGAAGCTCAAAATTTACAACCTAAGATAGTTATCATACATAGGATAGTTATAATGTAATCTTGAGAGCATATAATAATATAATATTAGTATATTTCAAAAATCAAATAGTAAAACATTGATAATTAGATATACAATACAACATATTGAAATGAACAATATACAACAGTGAAATACTAAATACAATTAAACACATAATAAGAACCTGACAATAAGAGCAAACCGAATCCAATCTAAAGGTCATCGTTCCTGCCAACAAATCTTCCAGAATAGCCAATATTACTTTCTCTGAAAACCCCAAGCTTGTTCACTAGGCCACAAGGACAAAGACTATTGAAACCAGTTTTGAACCATCACTCAGTTCCAGTCATTTACTCAACAATAATAATTTCCCTATTCCATCCAAGCCTCCTGCTTGTGTGATGGGAATGCATATTTAACTTTGCCTAGGACTTAGGTCTCTGATGAGCCTCCTTCTATAGAAAATCCATATGTAGTTATGACCTAAAATATAGGGATGATTCCTCATGCACCTATTGAGGTATTAAATATATGTTTTCACCGCTAAGCGAATTTTCTCAAACACTTGTCATTTCTTGTTGTGGGCTAGCAAACACTCTTTCAACAGCTACTTCAGATTGGATTCTCCTATTTATATTTATTAAATAATAATAATAATAATTCAAAATCCTCATACAAGTGTCTTTGAGCACACTTAGTCAAATAATTGTTCAACAATAATTAAAACAATATTACAAAGTATTAAACTTTAGTCAAGGTTATAGGGGTATTACATACACCCCCCTTTAAAGATAACACTGTCCTCGGTGTTATTCAATATTCCATGGTTTCTTCCTGGAACAGAATTGGATATTCCTCTCACATATTAATTTCCGATTCCCAAGTAGCTTCTTCTGGGATAAGGTGCATCCATTTCACCTTTACCTACCCAATGATGCAGTTCCGAAGAATAATCTCCCTCGTGTTGAGGATGCATTCTGGTTCCACTTGGAATTATCCTTCTAGTTCCACCTAAATAACATTCCAATCCACAGCATGAGTAGCATTATGTACATAATTCTTTAACAAAGAAATGTGAAAAACATTATGTACCTTTACCGTAGGTGGTAATGCCAACCGATAAGCTACCAGTCCAACCCAGTCTAATATCTCAAAAGGGCCACAATACCTTAGTGCTAATTTAGGACATTTTCCCAGTCTCAAAGAACTCTTCCTTGGTTTTACTTTTACATATACATGATCCACTATCTGGAACTTTGTTTGAGTTCTTTTTAAGTATGCATGCTCTTTTGTCTATCTTGAGCTATCTTCAAATTACGTTGTACCTATTTCATGGTTAGTTCCATATCCTTTAACACTTCGGGAGCTAATATTAGTCTATCAACTGGACTAGTGCAAGAAATTGGAGTGTTACATTTTTTACCATAAAGTATTTCAAATGGACTCATCTTATCAAAAGCTTGAAAATGATTATTGTATTCATATTCAACAAAATGTAAGTAGTCTTCTCATTTTCCTTGTTTATCCATGGCATACATTATAAGCATGTCTTCTAAGATCTGATTTACTCTTTTTGTGTGCATCCATTTGAGGATGAAAAACAATACTGAAATTTAGTTCAGTATCTAATCCTTTAAACAAATCCTTCCAAAAATTTCCAGTTAACTTTGAATCTCTTACAGAAATTACTATCTTAGGTATACCATGCAATATGAAAATTTCTTTCATAAAGATCTCAACAATATGAATAGCTTTGTATGTAGATTTAACAGGAATAAAATGTGTTTCCTTACTCAAATTACATATAACAACCATTATAGACTCATTTTGTTTAGTATTTATAGGTAAACCGGTTATTAATTCCATACTAATGACTTCCCATTCCTTTCGGGAATGGGTAAGGGATGCAATAAAACTACTAGATGTTGATGTCCAGCTTTAACTTGCTGACATTCCATGCATTTCTCTATGTATTATGCAAGTTTGTTTTTCATATTAGGCCAAAGAATTCTTTCCTAAGCATGGTAATCATTTTATGGTATCTAGGATGTCCTGAATACGGTTTCTTATGAATTTCATTCATAATTAACAGCTAACTTTGTCAGAATTGGGTACATATAATCTTCCCTTATACATCAATAATGCTTTTCTGTTCAATTTAAAATATGTTTTTATTTGTCTTGCTTCATTTTTTGTTCTTTTATCTTTCAATCTCTGATATTCATCATCCAATCTTGTTGTTATTTGTATTTTTATCTCTAAATCTATTTCGTAACTGCTGCTTGTAGTTACATATAACATATTAGCATGACGGATCAAAGCGCCTGCTACTTTATTCTCTTTCCCTTGTATGTGTTTTATTTTGAAATCATATTCTCTTAGAAAAGGCAGCCATGTAGCTTGTATTGCATTTAGATTCTGCCGGTCAAAAAGATATTTTAGACTAACATTATCAGATTTTAGTAAAAATCGTCTACCAATAAGATAATGTCGACATATTTTTAGTGCGTGTATTATAGCAGCTATTGTTAGGGAAATTATCCCATAGCATGGGAGAGACTACCAACATACTGATATGAAAAACTAGATATATAGTGTTTTGCATATACATATACTAAGCAAAAGAATAGGGTAAGAAAGATGTGTACCTTATTCTGAAGGTTTATCCAACCCTTTCTCCTCCTTTTCTCTTCAATGCACCAATCCTACAAAACATCCCTAAACCTTCCTCAAACCATCTTGACTACAAATAAATAGATTGACGTTTACAATAACATGAAACGTCGACTTGTAATCAGATTTGCAACATGTGAGAACAAATTATATTGGGAAAGGAAGAATATCTTATCTTTATTAATGGATAGAACAAGTACATAAATTATACCTGACTGCAACAAGCACTGTCGTAACAAGGCCTTGAGCTCCTACTCCTCTGTCTTGAGTTAGAATTCCTCCAGCATGACATTACCAAAGATAGGCTATCCTTCTCCAAGGCCTTCCTCTTGTATTTATGGCTAGAGGAGGATGATAATTTTGAAGGGTGGTTGGAATACGTAGTTGAGGAAGTTGGAATAACTCCCAAAACTAATCCATAATTAGTGTTCTGATATATTTTTTCAAGTTTTCTTAAGATACCCGCGACTATGATATAGGGAAACCAGTGAGTGACTCGCAGTTATCCCAACTTGCATCTAGTAGGTGCAATGTTTTAGGGGATACCCGCGGGTTGTCAGTATAGATACCCACAGCTAACCCACTTGTTGGCAATAATAAGGGTTGCGGTGATGCTCTAAAGTAGTTAGGAAAAATATTTTTTGAGGAAAGGACTGCAAGGTGCATCTCTAAGTCATCTGAGGTCAAGCAAGATCTTCCATGCATAGTGTCCTTTTGTGTGAATGACAAAGCAATGTGGTCATGGACAGAGAAGTTTTATTTTGACCGATAACATATGCCCCCTAATGTATGATGTCAGAGTGATGAATATGGACGAAATACATTACAATCCACCTAAGAGGAGGAGTAAGGAAACTACATGATGAGATCACCAACAGTACCTGAAATAGAACAAGGACAGTCATTAAGTACAATCTTGATATCAAGAGATGTTCAGAATGGTAGAACATGATCTCCAATACATAGAAAATACGTGTATATAGCATGACCACTGAAATACAAGTGTGTATACATGTCGAAACAGGAGATCATATCCATAACAACAATTTTGATTTATGTCTCATCAAGAGCCAAAATGGGTGTGGCCGAGTCTTGCGCAGCTTGGGAAATAACGGAATATGATGATTCTATTATAGTCCCAACTTCTTCATCCAAACCGTCTCAAGCTACGAGTCCTAATCATGCGAATAAAGGAGTTGAGGTCGAACATGAAGGACATTGTTTGATTACTGGCCATTGATGTGGACCATAAACAAACACAAGGGCACCCACCAATCATGAAAATGAATCCCAAGGTACCTAGTACATTCTAACAAGTGCGAATAAGGGGCCTTGAAGTCGAACACTTGAATAATCCATCAAGTAGGAGACATTGATGTATTTCCACTACTCAATAGTGAGGGAAATTGCCACTGATGATTGCAATCTCCAAGGTACTACCTAAAACTCTAAACATCATTCCCAAAGCAATATGAGTTGAATTTAATGAGAAGAAGTCCATTGGAAGGGAGGACTTACGGAATCTCCCATCATCCAAGAATAGATACAATCAAAGGTTGATCTGATCTGAAGTAGGACTGAATAACTAATGAAATATACTGACAACAAGGAATGAACGACACATGGGGTCAAGGGAACTGCAGAATGGCCGACATAGGTTATATCCTTGAAGAGTGAGCACGAAATAGGAGCGACTGAGGAAGCTTTGAAGACAAAGGGACTATGATATAAATTTGCAATGTAGGAGACATTAATAGATTCTCTAAATGATTGGAAGAGTAACCAATCGTAGGAGTAAAAACTCTAAGATCAGGTTTTATCCTAAAGCCAAAATTAGAACCCAACTTGTTTGATAGACTCAAAAAGCTGCTTTGTTCTAGGACATAAGTGAGTTTCTTCCATTTCATTGAAAGATGACTGATGTTCTCCCTTCCCTTTCCTCTTTTTGTTAAAAAATGTCCTTCTTATAAATTTTAATGATTCTAAAAATCAAACTCAATAGTCCTTCTTCATTTTTTAAAACAAGCTCGAAGAGGGGAGATAAGAATGCTTGGTATAAGTCCAACCATGTGTAATTTAACGAGTCCATGGGAGGGAAAATCAGAACCTTATTCATGTTTTAACGAGTTCGAAGAAGAGATAGACTAGTACTCGATAACACTGGTCCATGGATTTTAATATCGATTATGGATCTGTTCATGCTCGTTGGTGTTTTCAATTTTAAGGAGTCTGAAAAAATTAAACATTAAATCCATACACCTACTCGTGGATTTTAATATCGATCATGAGTTTATATATGCTCACCTATGTTTTTATATTTAAAGAGTCTGAAAAACTTAAACAAGAACTCTATATACCCTCTCGTGGATTTCAGATCGAGCCCGAGTTGGTCAATTCTTGCTGGTGTTTTCATAAATTTCAGAGTCTGAAAATACTAAAGAAGAATCCAAAGGGTTTTTTTTTGTAAAGTTAGTCTCCTCACCCGAAAAAGTGTAAGACAATGAGAGAAGAATTCTTCTAGCCAAGTATGACTAGAGTATACCTTTTTCGTAAATAATCCACCAAGGTCCGGAAAAGGGGTAAAATTATACCAAAGTGGATGACTATTCAAATCCTTTAACGAGTCTGAACAAGACAATTGTACTCGACAATGTTGTTATATTTAAAGAGTCTAACAAGAGCATGACAGAACTCTATATGTAACAGGGAACTTAATATTAGGTAAAAAATATATACAATGTATAATTTACTTGATATGTCAACTAACGGAAAGGATGTAGATAGAATGAAGACCACCGGATTAATAGAAAATGACATATAAAGATGAACAAAGGATATTTCAATATGACATAAAATGACAAACAGATCTAATATGTTGAACTTAACTGACATGCCAAAAAGAAAAACAAACCCTTGTATGGTCACCCATTGCAAAGAAACTGAGAGAGTTATTTTTAGAGCTTCACCTAATAAAAAACAACTTGAAAAAAGTCAATAGGATTAAATCAAGTTAAAAATAATTTTGAAACTATATGAAAGTGGGTAAAAATTTGAAATCATTTTTATAAAAAGTGTCAAAATGAAAACATAAATCACAAAGTCGTTTCATTGGAGAAAAGGAGACAAAAAAAACCCTTACTTCAACTGCTGATAGTGATCGCTCCGGGACACGAAATCAACTTCCTCCACTTGCAAGTAAGTTACCAATTCCTCGTCTATTAATTCAATCCATTATTTTAAATTTTTAGTGGTGCTTTTTTATTTTTTATATGGGTTTAAAATTTAGGGCTTTGCACCCGCGAGTCTAGCTATGTTAAAGTCACGATTACGTGGAAAGTGCGCGGGTTTAGCATAAGCAGACCCATGGGTACCCTCCTCTATTGTAGAGGTGAAGCTGCGGGTACCGATGTTTAAAATGAAAAAATAAAAAACTAATGCATGGAATGGGGTGAATGATGCAGGATGGTATTAACCTGGAGGAAAAGAGAGCATGAATCCATGGATAGGTATTCCATGGGGGATCCCCTGACCTTGAATGTACTATGAAGATGCGGGCTTCTCAAATTTTTCTTCACAACAAGTATGCATGCACAAATGCACTTACTGCAAATGCTCGTCAACTACTCGGATGAAGATCAGGGGATGTTTGATCTCCAAGGGGAGATGCTTGATATCACAATAGATGATATATATTTCATCACCAGTTTATCCCGACGAGGTGAGCGATTCAACCTTAAGGGAAAATTTCGAGGGGTAGGTGCTTTGTCTATCCAAGACTACATCAATGCCTAATGCTTGTCTGTAACTGAGAAGAGAGGAAGCCAAGTTCTGATTGGGTCCATTGCGAGCTTCCAACTGAAATTGATATTGAGCACACTTAACAGGATTGGAGGGAGTGCCGCACAACATTTGGCCTCTTGAAACTATATGCAAATAGGGGTTGAGTGTTTGTGTGATGTTATATGTTATTGGTGTTCGGGCCTACTGGTGAATATGAAACACCAGTTTAAAAAGTGTAAAATCGGGAAGAAAAAGAACTTTGGATACAGAAGTATCTTGTGTACCTTATTCAAGAGAGAGTACCCACTCTAAGTCCGGGGGTATCTCTACCGGTGTTGGATCTCCACAAGCCACTGATGACTCAGTAACTGCACTATACTCAACTACATTATTCGTCGTATGGCCCAAACAAGAACCTCTTAAAGAAACCAAGCTGGCCAGAGGATGAGTAAATAAACCAAGTTGTTGAATCCAACTGACGAGTGTGGTGACTAGTGTTGTCAACAAATCCTATGAAGTACTCGTTTGTCATCTGAAAACACAATCCAGAAGACATATAAGGCAATAAATCCAAAAAATAAAGAACTCTACAAAAAATGTACACCTATAGTACAAGAAAATGCATGTATGCCTAAGAGTAATACTTTTTCAGGTGGAGCCCATTTCTAGGATTAGGAAACTTATAACCATCGTAATATATTAGCTCATAAGCTCCCTTCTTCAATAGTTTAAAAACAATGTAAGGCCCGACCCACATAGATTTAAACTTGCCTGCCACCAATGGATCCTTGTCTTAATCATAGAGAAAAACAACGTCTCCTTCAAGAAAACCCTTGATTTTACAGACTTATCATACTGATGCTTGAATAAGCTCTTGTGAACTTTGTTTGCAATAAGAACATATCGGCGTTGTTCATATAAGTGCTCTAAATGAAGAAAACGATCTTCTAAAGAAGAAGTTTCAAGAATTAGTTGGATATACAACTTCAAAGACGAAATATCTCATTCAACTAGAATAATTGCCTCCAACCCATGAATGGGTTGAAAAGGTGAGAAACCCATAGTGGCATTAACATTGGATTAGTATGCCCAAAGAGACGGATACAACATGATGTGCCAGTTGTTGATGTATATGTAACTTTGGAATGTATTTCACATATATGTATATTGTATTCCTATAGAGATGTTATTATTCCTCTATACGGAAGTGGTTGTATTCCTATAGAGATGTTATTATTCCTCTATACGGAAGTGTCGTCATTTATATTGTAAGTGTCGTAACTTATACTTGATGGGTTATTAGACCGCCTTGTTGGGGTCGGCCCTGTAGAAGTCATGTGGGTCAAAGGGTTATTAGAACACCCTATTGGGGGTTGGCCATGTGGGTCGAAGGGTTATTAGACCACCCTATTGGAGGTCGGCCTAGTCAGCATTATGTTATGTGGTTAAGTTCGAGCCTACATGAGTTAGGTAAAAGGCAAGTCAAGTCAAGTATAAATAGAGTTCGGGAGGCACTCTATTTGATTACTCACTTCTCACTCATGCACTCAAGGAGGAGTGGCACACTTATGGAGGAGGATCTGCTGCTAGGATATGTCTATCTCTTATGGTTGGGTTGTATCATTGCTCTATCTATCTCTGAGGAAGTTATTGGGATTTTTCACCTTTATGGTTTTCCCCAAGTAAATCTTTGTGTCTCTTGTGTGCTTGCATTATTGTCTCCATGATTTCTATGTTGTAGATATGATGTACATGTTGTTCTCTCAGTTAAGATCCTAGATCATATTGAAGTAAATTCTGAAAATTTAACATGGTATCAGAGCTAGCCTAAAAGAAGGCATGATATGGCATGTATGACACTTGTTGCACTTACGATGCTAGGGCTTGATATAGCAAACACCAGTCATCATAGCACTTTCTCTATAAATCCATTTTGGTGACGTTTTTGGATCTGAAATATTTACAAGTCGAATATTAAATCCCCATGTACCTTGTGTCCAAAGGACAACCTCTAATTCATTGTACTTTGTGATTTATGATCTGTACAATATAGGGTTTCTGCCTCTTCCATATCTGAGTCAAAATCAGGTGACCATGGAAAAAAGGTCATAACTTGGGCTAGGAAGATCCAAATGAAATTTCATAAAAAGTGACAGGTAGTACACAGACAGTACTATCTCAGGAAAAGTTTGCAGAGGCCGAAGTTGAACCAGGGACATGTGGCACGCCATACAAGTTCGCTCTCCTGTATTATCCCATAAACAGGTCACGTTGCGACACTTGGCATAACTCTCTCTCAGAGAGTACAATTGAGGTCAGACCTATCAGGATGGAAATATAACAGGTGGAGCTATCTCAAAAAAAAAAATTTAGAGGCCGAAGTTCAAACAGTGACACGTGGCATGCCGTACAAGTTCGCTCTCCTGTATTATCCCAAAACAGGTCACGTTGCGACATTTGGCGTAACTCTCTCTCGGAGAATCCAATTGAGGTCAGACCTGTCAGGATGGAAAGATAACAGGTCAGGCTATCTCAGGAAACGTTTTCAGACCCTGTGGATTGAAAATCTCAGAGTTACACTAGAAACAATCAGGTACATATTTATGTCAAAACAGAATTATTTTTTACTACCTTCATTCATGGCTTCCGGAATTTAGGGCTTTGGAGAAAGTTGGAATTTTTGTAATCGGAGACCACGGCTGAATGCTACTCATAAAAATAAAAATTTAGAGACCAAGATCAAAATTTTGGGATGGGCAGAAGGCCGGGCTTGATCAAACCCTAATTCGGGACTTTGATCAGAAAAGTGGAAAATTAGGGCTTCTGTAAAAATGGGAATTTTTTGAAATCTGTAACCACGGCTGGAAGCTCCTCATAAAAATAGAAGCTTAGAACTTTGGATCAAACCTTTTTATTGGGAAGAAGAGTGGGCTTCATCAAACCCCAGTTCAGGGTCACGTCCAGTGAATCCGGAAGTTTCAAAGGAAAAATTGAGGAGTGAAACTTTGCAGTTTCCAAATTCTGAATATACCAGTTTGATCAGCTCATCAAGACGCATATTTCTATCCTTTCGGAAGTTTGAAATTCAAAGTTTTAATTTTTGGGCGTTCTCTGACAAACCCATATCCATCTCTAGGTCCAGTTCTTGCAAATCAAGTGGATTGGGTTAATCCTAGAAGAAAATGGATTGGTCACCTGCATAAGTGAAGAAGTTCCTATTTCAGAGGGAGATGAGGCTAAGGCCTTACATAAGAAGATTACAAGCGATATCGATAGGTATGACTCATCGAGGTATGTTTTGAGATTTGTTCATGATAAAGTTTATGGTATGTTTGTCTTCATGTTATTACGGTTAGTACAATCTTGATTTTTGACTTGACATATCACCTTAATAAAATTATGAATGCACGATAGAAAATATTCATTGATTAGGGTGTTGACACTTTTGATTGTACTAATGCATTATGGTGTTGTATGAGGCTTATGTTGTCTACCAACATGAAAGGTACACCAAGAAAGACAAATCATGTTCTGGTTCAAAAACATATGATCATGATGACATGAGGACAAATATTCATCCATTGTCATGGATCTCATAGAAGATCCATTTACGAGGTATGTATAACTTGGTTTTTTAATGGTTAACCTATGAGATATATAGGTTACTAGCACAAGTCATTGAAGAAGAACAAGAAGACATCATGTGAGTATGTTAGACATAACTAGCTAGCATGCTAATCCAGGTATGTTTTTCCTATATCAAGATAGAATCCTACCTTGTGTTAGGATCTTATACTATTGTCTTGTTGATAATGATTATTCATGAAGTCATAGGTTTGAATAGTCATGGTTGTATGCATATTGTAATTGATGATATGACTAACCAGAAGAATCATGAAGGTATAGGTTTGAGTAATCACGGATTTTATGCATATTATATCTCTTATCTTGATTGATGATTTACTAACCAAAAGAGTCCTAGGATCAAATAAGAATATGCATGAGTAAAAGGAGACTTCCCTGAAACCTTGAACACTAATGTTTATTATCTATGTTTGAAATGATCCTGACTATTCATGCTTGAGATTATTGTGATTATACTAATGAATGTTTGATTACATATGAGACCTATAGGATAACACAATGGTGATACTAACAAGCATGCATAGGGATCGAGAATGAATATAAGTTCAAGAACAAGTAATCCAGGAAGCAAAGATCAAGCGGGAGTACACTCCAGTGGTTTTTGCAAGGATGTAGATATTCAGAGGGAGTTGACCATCTCTCTACATTCCACATCAAAAGGTGTAGAAGAAGCTACTTCAGATTAGGACTCCAGTAGCTCCTGCAAGGAAGCGCAGACTCAGAGGGAGTCCACCCAACGAACAAACAAAGATAAGTATTTGAATTGTCATTTCTTAAATAATATTGTTCAATAATGTATATACTCATGTTCCTAGACTTAGGTTGTGTATTATGCATATTAGAATAATTGCATTGATGAACAGCATACTACTAATATGCATGGGTAAGTGGCCTATGGCACTGTACAACATTCCATTGCTACTTATCTAGAATGAAACCTCTTTGCTGACATGTTGGGAGTTGTACACACTCTTAACAATGTTCTGGTATAGATTGGAAGGCATCTAGAAAGTTAAGGGATATGGATAAATGTTGTATTGAAGCATTGGCTAAGACAATTGCATGACTGTATGACATATTTCTTTATGTGTAAGAATTTGTTCTGAAAACTATGAGATGTTTTCTAATCATGCAATTTAACTTGTTGTGTAGGAAAGATCATATGCCATCACCTACAAAAGAAGAACTACAACATTTGTTCAGCAACAAAATTATCTATTGAAGATATTGAAGTTCCCAGGATCTGGGATGAAGAAATGGAATGCCATGATCCGTCGATCATGAAGAAGATGTTTGGGATGCAGTCCCAAGACCTAACAGGGAGTCACATGTGTGCAGATTGAAGGAAGCCTTGTATGGCTTAAAGCAAGCTCCCAGAACTTGGTATGGTAGGATGGACAGTTTCCTATCTAGTTTGGGCTTTACCAAGAGTAAAGCGGATTCTAACCTTTACTATAAGGTTGAGGAAGGGAATCATGTGATTCTACTCCTGTATGTGGATGACTTACTTGTAACAAGAGATGACAGACTGATTGCAGATACTAAGGGGAAGCTTGCTGCTTAATTCGATATGAAAGATTTGGGAATGATGCACTATTTCCTAGGGATGGAGGTGTGGTAGAGTGCAGGTGGGATCTTCCTTGGTCAAGGGAAGTATACAGCAGAGATCCTGAAGATGTTCGGGATGATGGATTGCAAGGCCATGGCCACACCTATGGCATCGAATCTGAAGCTTCTTTGTGATGCTTCATCTGAGGCAGCCGATGTCTCTATGCATCGTCAGATGATTAGGTCCTTGATGTACTTGACGAACATGAGACCAGATATTTGCTTTGCGGTGAACACATTGAGCCAGTTCCTGATAGATCCGAGGAGTGTTCACCTGGTTGCTGTAAAGCATATTCTGAGGTACCTGAAAGGTACAGTGGATTATGGGCTCAAGTATGAAGCGAATCAAAAGTTTAACCTACAGGGTTATGTTGATTCAGATTGGGCAGGCAGTGTTGCAGATAGGAAGAGCACATCTGGGTGCTGCTTCAGTATGGGATCAGGTGTGATCTCTTAGTTTAGCATGAAGCAGTCTTGCGTAGCGTTGAGTACAGCTAAGGCTGAGTATGTTGCAGCTTGTTCAGCTAGTTGTGAGGCAGTATGGCTATGGAAGCTATTGTCTGAGTTATTTCATCTCCTGTTGGATGCTACTGGTATCTTCTGTGATAACCAGATTTGTGTAAAGCTATCCGAGAACCCAGTGTTTCATGACAGCTCGAAACACATAGAGATCAAATATCACTATATCAGGGATCTGGTGCAGAGAGGAGCTGTGAAGTTCCTGTATGTTGCGACGGATGAGCAGATTGCAGATGTGCTGACGAATCCACTAGCTAGGGTGAAGTTCGAGTACTTCAGAGAGAGGCTTGGAGTTCTTTAGGTCGAGGACACTTCGAGGAAGAAGTGATGGACACATTTGTTGAAGCCATTCCAAGCATGTTGGAAGGGGGATCCTTCACATGGTTGTGGATGTAAGCGCTAGATGATGAGCATCAGGATGATGTTCTGGTTTCTTCTTATGTATGTATGCATCATGTTGGATGCTGGATATGATCAGTTGGATCATTTTTTTGTATATGTATGTATGCATCATGTTGGATGCTAGATATGATCAGTTGGATCATTTATATGTATGTACGCATCATGTTGGATGCTGGATATGATCGGTTGGATCATTTGTATGTATTGTGGATATGCATCATGTTGGATGCTTCTACCATGTATCTGTATATGTATCAGGTGGATACATTGTGTGATCAGGTAGATCATGTATATTGATATGTATCAGGTATGATCATGTAGATCATGTATGTTGATGGATACATTGTGTGGATCATGTATCTATGTATCAGGTGGATACACTATGTATGATGATATGTATCACGTAGATACGTGGTGTGCATCAGATGGATGCATTGTATGATCAGGATGATTGTGGATGATGAGCTTCTCCAGATGACATGCAGCAGGATGTTGCAGTGATGATGATCAGAGTGATCATGTGTACATCAGGTTGATGTATGGTGAGTATCAGATGATACTTTGTGGCCGTCGATTAGGTTGTGCAGGTAAGCATGTAATTTGTGCCCTGGGAGATTTGCAGATGGTCTTTCGAGGTTTTTCCTATGGCATGTAATTCGGTGCCCTGGGACATCTGGCAAATGCTCTTTCAAGGTTTTGCTTGGGAGGACATATAATTTGTGCCCTGGGAGATCTGCAGATAGTCTTTCGAGGCTTTGCCTATGGCATGTAATTTGGTGCCCTGGGATATCTGGAAGATGCTCTTTCGAGGTTTTGTCCTATGGCATGTAATTTGCTCCTGGGAGATCTAGACAGGATGAAAAAGGCCTCAGATGCTTCAGCCAGGTTTTGCCATGACCACATGTAATTTCCTCCTGGGAGATCTAGACAGGATGAAAAAGGGCTCAGATGCTTCAGCCAGGTTTTGTGGTGAGATCACATGTAATGTGCTCCTGGGAGATCTGACAGGTAGAGATGTGTGCTCTTAACAGGCTGGGATGCTTCAGCCAGGTTTTGTGATGGGTCACATGTAATGTGCTCCTAGGAGATCCTACAGGTAGAGTTGTGTGCTCATAATAGCCTGGGATGCTACAGCCAGGTTTTGTGACGCATGTAATAAGTCCTGAGAATTCCACAGTATGGCTAGTGATGATGAAGACCTGCAGGTGGTGGGCCTACATCCAGTATGAAAAAGGACTGGCTCTGTAGAACTTCCTATGACGAGTAGATTCAGAGATTGATTGAGATAGTAGCAGTAGTGACGATGATGATGACTCGATGATGATTATCCAGTGACGATGATCCAGAGAAGATGACTTGTGCTAGAAGACCTGTGTGGAGAAATACCTTCCTAGTTAAGAGGGAGTGTTGATGTATATGTAACTTTGGAATGTATTTCACATATATGTATATTGTATTCCTATAGAGATGTTATTATTCCTCTGTACGAAAGTGGTTGTATTCCTATAGAGATGTTATTATTCCTCTATACGGAAGTGTCGTCATTTATATTGTAAGTGTCGTAACTTCTACTTGATGGGTTATTAGACCACCTTGTTGGGGTCGGCCCTGTATAAGTCATGTGGGTCAAAGAGTTATTAGACCACCCTATTCGCGGTCGGCCATGTGGGTCGAAGGGTTATTAGACCACCCTATTAGGGGTCAGCCTAGTCAGCATTATGTTATGTGGTTAAGTTCGAGCCTACATGAGTTAGGTAAAAGGCAAGTCAATTCAAGTATAAATAGAGTACGGGAGGCACTCTATTTGATCACTCACTTCTCACTCATGCACTCAAGGAGGAGTGGCGCACTTATGGAGGAGGAGGATCTACTTCTAGGATATGTCTATCTCTTATGGTTGGGTTGTATCATTGCTCTATCTATCTCTGAGGAAGTTATTGGGGTTTTTCACCTTTATGGTTTTCCCCAAGTAAATCTTTGTGTCTCTTGTGTGCTTGCATTATTGTCTCCATGATTGATATGTTGTAGATATGCTATACATGTTGTTCTCTCAATTAAGATCCTAGATCAGATTGAAGTAAATTATGAAAATTTAACACCAGTTTGATCTACTCACATTAACGATCCATTGAAGAATAGTCTTCAGAGTCTTGTTGATCACTTTGACTTGCCCATTCGCCTGCGGATAGAATGAGGATGAGTTTTCTTGTTGAAAAACTAGCATGGTGTATAACTCAATCATCATGTAGTTTTGGAAATGTCTACCATGGTTAGTGACAGTATCCTTAGGTATACCAAATCTAGCCATGATCTGATTAAAAACGAAGTAAGCTACAGTTTCTCCATCTACTTTCATAGTGGGAATTGCCTCAGCTCACTACATAAAGTAGTCGACAACAATGATGATGTGGTGATGTCCTCTAGAAGACACTAGATTACAAGTCATGAAGTCAATCCCCCACTTGATGAAGGGACCTACTGTGATCAAAGAGTGAAGAGGAGTTGGGTGTGCTCACATTTTCTTGTTGAAAAATTGACATGGATGATAGTGTTTCACAGCTTCCATGCACTCTTTGAAGATGGTGGGCAAAAAATACCCAGCACGTAGTATTTTTTGTGTTGTTTCCAACCAAGAAAAATGACCCCAGCAGGATCCACTATGGGCATAAATCAATACCGATTATGCTTCCTCCAAAGTCAAACAACGGCATAAACTAGAATGTACCCCACGTCTATAAATCATGTTAGAAATGATGAGGTAGTTCTTAGCATGAGCTCTAATATTTTGTCACTCATCTCTAGACAAAGTGGGCGGACACTTCGATTTTTGGAGATATATTAAAATGTCTCCATACCATGGGTGAGAGGTCGCAATCAGGAAAATATGTTCATCAGGTAATGACGGATCTTCCTCATTGATAATTACATCACTAGAGAACTCTTGTAACGTCCCCTTCCATCAATCCGACGCAAGGAAGGAAACATTACCAAGCTACTAGGCTTATTGGAAAACTCAACCCTGTTCATTAATAAGAGATTCATAACGAATAAAAACTTATGTGTGCAAATACATAATCAATATAAACACAATAGAAAAAAACACAATTGCAAACACACAAATAGTAATGCATCAGCTTATTTAACCCAGGCAGATGATGAATCAACATGTAGAGAATTTAGTCTTGTCCTCATGCTATGCACAGACTTCATGTTGATTTCATTAAGACAATCATTTCATTTCATTAACATGGGAAATTATCATTCAAAATTAACACACTGCAAAACACATAATGCATATAATGTGAATCACAGAAAACACTTATCTTGAAGATGAAGCTGTCCAAACAATTGGCTACGTGAGAGCAACGTTCCACCCAACCATAGATCTTTGTTCAGCCTATATTCTTTCAGCTGAGAGATCACCCCCAAGTAGGGTTGTGTATCCACTAAGGAGGAACTGGATGGGCTCATTCGCAGTCATAGTTCCACTCAAATAGTCATGCTAATCCAACACACAGTTGGGCTTATCAAGCCTCACCCAACACAAGAAAGGTCTCCTTCTCTGTTGCGTAGTCCCTCAAGTGTCCCTTCTCTCCAGTGCTCTTTAGGATAAGCATAGAAAGGTCCTAGTTGCTAAATCCTTGAGATTACAATTTTCACTGGGTTTATGAAGCAAACCCAACATCTGTTCAAACATCCACACTTGAATTTCTCACCATTCTGTCAACGAATAACTCAATCCCGTCACTGGTTTTCTGGGCTATCAAAACTGGGTTTTCCAATGGATTTTGGGGTAGCTAATGCTCCCAAATTCTCCCCAAGGTTTATACCTATGGATCCCCCATTGGATTTCACTGTCCAATACCAATTTTGGGCGTTTATGGCTCTTCAAAACATGGGTTCTTGCAAAGTTGCGATTTCTGGTTTTTCTCACTGCTGGGAATTCATTTTTGGATGGGAAATGATGCTGGGTCTTCAACCATGGAATGGGAATGAGGAAGAAGCAATCCCCACGAGGTAGAGTGACTTGTGGTACAAGAAAATAGAGCCCATACTCTGCAATACTAATTTCTGGGCTGCCCATGCTCCATTGAAGCTATGGACTGAAATCTTCAACTACTTCCTTACAACAGAACTAAATGTCATCAAGGAAGGTCAAATGGGTTCTCAAGGTGACATTTGGCAGCTTATGGATCAATCCCACAACCCCCTCACCACTCCCCAGTGGATACACATGGCCCCTTCTCATTCGTTGGCTCCATAGCCAGTTTTGGTATTTTATTGCATGATACTTATTTTCATCATTTTACAATGTTCCATGGATAAATAGCACATGGATAACATAATATCTAATACTTTCATTTTTAAATAAAAATCCGAGCATCCACTAGTGGGGCCTTGTCCTTGAGATCCACGCTAGGAAGACATACATCACATGTATACAATATTTACATTAAAAGATAATATATCCTAAGGGTAAAAATGGGGTATTACAATCCCCTCCCCTTAGAATAACACTGTCCTCAGTGTTCCAAGACTTAGGAATACATATACAATTTACACATCCAAAATTTTCAAAAATTTTGCAGATCTGCCCTACGTTCTATCCTTTACTTTGAACTTTCAGGACCAAGTCCCTTGACTTCCATGAGATTCTTCTGTTGGTTCTGATCTTTCAGCTCATCCACAAGTATGAAAACTTTATGGCTGCTACCCTCTTGTTGTTCCCTTGTTGGGAAGTTGCAGATGCAATGATGTCCTCCACATTTCCAACATTTCACTGGCTGCTTCATCTTTACTTGCTCAATTTCCTTTGAGTCTTCATGTCAGGAATGTTTATTAATGGACTGATTAGATGAATGCCTCATCATTGATCCACTTTCCTTTCGCTTACAGATTGTTCTCATAATGTTTTTTACCTCCCTTTGCAGACAAATAGAGTCCCGAAAAACCTTGTGGTTCATCTCATTCTGTTGCTTTTGTAGCTTGAGTAGTTCTCCAAGATTTTCTTGGGTCTTGGACACTATTTGAAGAAGACTTTCAACCAATTCCAACAACCTATGGTCTGCTGCCATGGTCTTTGTGCACAACTAGCTTTCACTTTGCTCACAAACAACACTTGCTTTGCAACAATTGTAATAAATTAGCTTCACTTTCTCACTTGTGAAATTCATCATTATAATTTTGTTAGGTCAAGCATAACATAACATTAAAATAATTCAGTCAATTAGCTTCCCAATTGATATGAAATCCCATGCTTTGTCCATGAGACTTTCATACTTTTCATGCTTGCCCAACAGGCACATGAGCTCATTCATGTCCATTCTGTCATAGGGAATTAACTACTTCAGCATTCACAATTTATTTCAAGCAAATAAACACACTCTACTTTCAACCATACATGCATTCAACAATTTTCTATTTTTATCAATGCATCAATAAAAAGGAAAGAGAGAGCACTAAGAGTTTTCTCCTCTTAGTCTTGTTCCATTTTGGAACACACACCACCACTGTAGTTTTCATGCTCCTAGTCACTTTCACTTCCATGTGAATGCTCGACCAACCCTTCTTGGCTATGAAACTTAGTGTTTATGGTCTATTTGAAACCTCTCAACCATGGAGTCCCTGTTAGAAAAATAGGATCGCAGAGCAATAACAATAAATGAAAATGAAAATATAATCACACATACACATTACAAGAGAGACACAGATATATCGTGGTTCACCCAACTTGGGCTACATCCACACTAAATTTTCCAGTCCTTATTATTATTATCATCTAGCAAGGTGAAGGGATACAACCTGCAGCACAACCGCTGCACTTCCTCTTCTCTGTTGCACAACCTCTCTCCTGATCTCAGATATCTTTACAATGCATAAAACCTAATATATCATCATACCCTAGCCGTATTACAATGTATTTATTTTATAAGGAAAATACAATGGGAAAATACCACAGGATACCCAAAACCACGGGCCCGCAAAACAGCTGGCGAAAACAACCCCAAAAATTTTCTTCGGGGGCTGGCCCCCGGACCCCCCAGCCAGGGGGGATGATCCCCCCTGGAACCTCGTGGGGGGGCGATGCCCCCCCACTGGGGTGACTGTACAGTCCACCTACATATTATATAAAACTGGGGTACAAACACAACTAATACAATATCATGTATGAGACTAGAAGATCTGGCTCCACAACCAACAATCTCCCACTTGGAGACTGATCACAGCAACTCCACGGCTGCTGCACTTGCTGGACTTGGACTTGGAAAATTTCTCCTCTTCACCTTCATGCTAGAAGGCCAACTGAAACCGAGCACGAACTCAGTTTCTCTCTGGTCACTACCTTTTTGAACATGTCTACAGGATTCTGGCTAGTATGTATCTTTTCCAGCTTTAACAGTTCCTCTTCCAGAATAGAGCATATGAAATGGTACTTAAGCTGTATAAGTTTATTCCTGGGATGGAATGCTGAGTTCTTTGCAAGGTGAATGGCACTTTGGCTGTCACTATACAATCTGCTATCCTTCTGCTTCTTACCCACTTCCTCCATAAACCTCTGCAACCAAATCATCTCTTTACTAGCCTCTGTAATGGCAACATACTTTTCTTCTGTTGTTGAAAGTGCAACAATTTTCTGTAGCTTCAAAATCCAGCTTACTACTATTCCACCTACAGTAAACACATACCTTGTGGTGCTCCTCCTGCTATCCTTGTCACCTGCCATATCTGCATCAACATATCCCTGTAGAACAGTGTCTGAACCTCCAAAAGATAATGCCTCAGTGGTAGTACCTCTCAAATACCTGAGAATCCATTGTACTGCCTTCCAATGTTCTTTACCTAGATTGTTCATATATCTACTCACAACTCCCACTGCATGTGCAATATCTGGTCTTGTGCACACCATGGCATATATCAAGCTGCCAACTGCTGATTGATAGGGAATATTGGACATGTAATCTGTCTCTTCTTGTGTCTTGGGACACATTTCCTTACTTAGACTGAAATGGCTAGCCAAAGGTGTACTTACAGGTTTTGCATTCTGGATTCTGAACCTCTTCAACACCTTTTGTATGTACTCACTTTGAGATAATGTCAATTTGCGATTTTTCGTCTCTCTCGTTATTCTCATACCAAGGATTTGCTTTGCAGCACCCAAATCCTTCATCGCAAATGAATTAGCTAGCTTCCTTTTGAGTACATTTATATCTTGCATGTGAGACCCTGCAACAAGCATGTCATCCACATACAATAACAAGATAATATATCTTCCATCGTCTAGCTTCTTGAAATAAACACAGTGGTCAGAATGACATCTACTATAACCTTGTTCTGTCATAAACTGTCAAACTTTAGATACCACTACCTTGGAGCTTGCTTCAAGCCATACAAGCTCTTTTTCAACCTGCATACCAGATCCTCCTTACCTTTGATTTCATACCCTTGTGGCTACTGCATATATATTTCTTCCTCCAAATCCCCATGGAGGAAGGCTGTTTTTACATCTAACTATTCAAGATGCAAATCTTCTACCACCACTAGACTTAAGATAGTCCTAATTGAAGTCATCTTAACAACAGGAAAAAATATTTCATCAAAATCTATACCTTTCTTCTGTGCAAACCCCTTTAGAACAAGTCTGGCCTTGTACTGCTTCTTCCTCCTTCTTCTTCCTTCAACCTGTAAATCCATTTGTTTTGCAATGCTCTTTTACCAGCAGGCAACTGAACCAAATCCCAAGTCTGGTTTCCTACCAATGAGTCCATCTCCTCATTCATGCCTTGCTCCCATTTCTTTCTAGTTTCCACCTGCATTGCTTCTTCATAACATTCTGGTTCACCAGGATCAGTTATCAATAAATAATACATTGAAGGAGAGTATCGTTCAGGGAGTCTACTTATCCTGGTAGATCTTCTTACAGTTGCAGGAGTTTCAGGTACTTGCTGCTGCTCTTGATTTTCTGACACCTTCGGAACTTCATTTTCTTTAATTTAATCAAGCACTATGTACTCTATGTTTTCATTTTCCTGTTTCTTTCCCTACAACTGATCTTTATACATGACCTTTTCATTGAATATCACATTTCTACTCCTGATGATTTTGTTATTTTCATAATCCCATAAACGATAACGAAATTCATCAACCCCATATCCAATAAAGGTACATTTCTTGGATTTAGCTTCAAGCTTGTTCTATTTTCTTTATCAATATGGACAAATGCTTCACAACCAAATGTTCTCAGAAATGAATAGTTTACCTTTTTATCTATCCATGCTTTCTCTGGAATACCACCATCCAAAGCACTTGAAGGTCCTCTGTTTATTAAATAAATAGCAGTATTTACAGCATCTGCCCAAAACTGTAACGGAAACCCTGCATGCAGTCTCATACACCTTGCACGCTCCATGATCGTTCTGTTCATCCTTTCTGACACACCATTTTCCTGTGGTGTTCCTGGGACTTTGTTCTCTCTACGAATCCCATGGTATGAATAGTAACTATCAAACTCCTTCTTGTAGTACTCACCTCCATTATCAGATCTGAGACACTTCAATATTTTTCCTGTCTCATTCACAACTAAATCTTTCCACTTCTTAAAAGTAGCAAATACATCAGATTTCTGTCTAATGCAATAAACCCAAGTTTTTCTAGTTGCATCATCAATAAATGTAACATAATAATGAGAGACGCTAAGAGATTGTACCTGAGTCGGTCCCCATACATCTGTATGCACAAGCTCTAATTTTTCATTCTTCTTCTGTTTCCCAACCCTGAGAAATCTGACTCTCTTCTGTTTTCCATAAACACAGTTTTCACAGAATTTCAAACTTACCTGCTTCAAATCCGGCTGCAACTTCCTTGAGTGGAGAATCTGCATCCCCTTCTCACTCATGTGGCCAAGCCTATGATGCAACAATGTTGTATCTGTTCCTATGGAAGATAAAGAGATAGAATGGTCAGTACTATGAGGACATAAATACAACGTACCTACTCTATCTCCTTTTGCTATCACCATTGATCATTTAGTGATCTTCCACCACTTTTCTCCGAACGTAGATAGACATCCGCCATCTCCCACCTGCCCTGTTGAGATCAGATTTCTTTTCATAGCAGGAATATGCCTAACTTCTTTCAACAACCAATCAGTTGCATTCTTAACTTTTATCCATACCTTACCCATTCCAACAATTTTACATGGCTCATCATCACCCAATAAAACATGTCCAAAGTCGCCAGGAACATACTCATGAAAGTATTTCCTATGGGGTGTAGCATGACATGAAGCTCCTGAATCTACTACCCAATAATCACTAGTATTATCTAATGCAAGGATCAAAGGATCTTGTAACACATCACCTGCTACATTTGCTTCCTGGGTAGTTTCCTTCTGTGCATCTCCTTTCTTCTTTAGAGATTTGCAGTCTTTCTTCAGATGTCCTTTCTTTCCACAGTTCCAGCACTCTATCATTCCCAGTCTAGACTTGGATTAGACTTTCCACGATTACCTTGGATCTTTCCTCTCTCCTTTTGTCTTCCCCTGCTCTCCATGGTCAATGCATTACCTGATGCCTCACCTGTGCTTTTTCTTCGCATTTCCTCGCTAAGAATAACACCAATAACATCATCAAATTTCAAGGTGTTTGAACCAGAGACAGAGTTACTTATAGCCATGACCAAGCTATTCCAGCTTTCTGGCAATGAACACAAGATTAGAAGAGCCCTAACCTCATCATCAAAGTTCACACTTACAGAACTTAGCTGATTTGTAACTATATTAAACTCATTTAAATGATCAGTAATAGATCCACCTTCAGACATCTTCATATTAAATAAACGCTTGATTAGAAATAACTTGTTGGAGGCCGAGGGTTTTTCATACAACTTACCCAATGCGCTCATCAAACCCTCTGTTGTAGTTTCTTTTGAGATATTGAAAGCCACCAACGAAGCCAAGCTCAACCGTATTGTTCCCAGAGCCTTTCTGTCAACAACCTCCCATTCTTCATCCTTCATAGCCGTCAGCTGCTTTGCTTTTCCTCCCAACGGTAAGAATAGATCCTTCTGGTACAGACAGTCCTCCATTTGCATCTTCCATAACCTGAAGTTTTGGATGTTAAACTTTCCTTCTTCTGCCATTGCTCCCATTCGAACCAGAAACCCTAGCTTCCTGCGGGTTTAACTGCCAAATAGACCTTTGGCTCTGATACCAATTGTTAGAAAAATGGGATCGCAGAGCAATAACAATAAACAGAAATGCAAATATAATCACACGTACACATTACAAGAGAGACACAGATATATCGTGGTTCACCCAACTTGGGCTACGTCCACACTGAATTTGCCAGTCCTTATTATTATTACCGTTTAGCAAGGTGAAGGGATACAACCTACAGCACAACCGCTGCACTTCCTCTTCTCTGTTGCACAGTCTCTCTCTTGATCTCAGAGATATTTAGAATGCATAAAACCTAATACATCATCATACCCTAGCCATATTACAATGTATTTATTTTATAAGGGAAATACAATGGAAAAATACCACGGGATACCCAAAACCATGGGCCCACAAAACAGCTGGCGAAAACAGCACCAAAAATTTTCTTCGGGGGCGTTGTCCCTGAACCCCCATTTCTCAGGGGTGCTGCCTTGGAACCCCATGGGGGGCGATGCCCCCCCGCTGGGGTGACTGTATAGTCCACCTACATATCATATAAAACTGGGGTACAAACACGACTAATACAATATCATCTATGAGACTAGAATATATGGCTCCACAACCAACAATCCCTCCACATGGTTTTTCTAGAACTCCTTTGGCTGCTAGGACCCCCACAAGTCCACTAGTGCCATCATTCATTTATGCGCAAGTTGAGCCTTTTAGCACAGTCACATGTTGACACGCATCCTTAAGAAGCTTTCATAGTCCTTGCTTCCAGCAATGCCTACACTTAAACATCAAATCAATTCACATGTTTAGTTTAGTTTCGTAGGTTTTATCTCTAAACAAGAGTTTAGGAAATCATGACCAAATCACGTACACATGAATATTCATAAGCAAGAAATTACAAGATATCCAAATACTTATCTGCATTGGATGTCTTCACTTTATTCTATAGGGTCCTTCTTTGCTTTACAAGCCTTGGGATCGCCTATGGACTTGGATGTTTGTCCAGTGCGCAGACTGCTCCACAACATCAAATAATCTTGTATGTTTGGCCAGCACGCAGGCTGCTCCACAATCATCAAATAGTCTGGTATGTTTGGCCAGCACGCAGGCTACTCCACAACATCAAATAGTATTGTATGTTTGGTCAGCACGCAGGCTGCTCCACAACATCAAATAGTCTTGTATGTTTGGCCAGCACGTAGGCTGCTCCACAACATCAAATAGTTAATGCTCAACCAATCACTCTCTGGATTTACCAAGCAATTTATAGTTCTTTTAGGGTCCTTGCTTCATGTAATATGCGTTTCCAACCAAGGAACAACAGTGTATCAGCTTAGCTGTTAGAAGACTTATACCTGACATCTTTAATATTTCAAACAAGAAATAAATGGAAATGAATACTTATCTATACTATGCATTTCTTCTCTAGTCTACAGGGTCCTGCTTTTACTTTATAAGCCTTGGGATTCTCCTGCAGACTGGGATGTTTGGTCGGCATGCAGGCTGCTCCAAATCATCAAATAATTAATGCCCAACCAGTACACCTTCACGCCGATTGGATTTACCAAGCATTTGGTGGTGTCCAACCAGTCCCATACCTGGTTGGCCCTCTCCATTTCCAAGCCAGCACATCCATCTGGGTCATCGGACAATGGAAGGTAACTGTGCCACTAACCATTATAGGTCAAGGCTCTACTACTCTGCCTTAGGCTTGCATCAACCTTTCACATGTGTCACAATCTCTCAATGTGCATAACAATTCACCACCCACACAAGGGTGGTACTTCTTCTCTTGTGAAAATCGGCGGTTCCCTTTTAGGAACTCTTTAGGTGACTTCCTTAACTGCAGGCTATCATGGCCCCATGATACCCACTCTCACTACACAAAGGTTACCACTTCTCATACAGTCCTCTTGAGTACCCTTTTCTTCACTTGCCCCTTTAATGTGCGACACCAATTTTCATATATATAACCTGACAACACAAAATGGATAAGCAAGCTCATCACTATCGTTGCTCTAAAACGGTAAACATATTTCATAACATTCACTATCCAACATTGAAACACCAGGAATGCGTCGATTCCCCTAAGGCATAGTCAATATTGGCAACCTTGTCATAACCCAACATCAGAAAAGTGTGCACCCCTTTTTGATGTGAGCCATGGAGGCCCTACTCATATTCAAGCAATCTGCCATAATGGAAATAAAATCAAAACATGCTCTGCATATTTAATCTAACAATTAAACACGCATATTCTTAGCTAGGGTCAGAGAACACTTATCCATTTGCAAATGTAGTCTTTCTTTATTAATGAGGAATGCGGGATCCTTCTCTGAGTTGACAATCCCTTAGTTTGCCATCCCAACTCCTTTTGTGTTACATAACCCTCATATGTCTTACTGACACAATCTTTACCATCTCACTCATATTGTTTACCAATCATGCAGTGCAGATGGGAGATTATCAAAATGTCCAATGGTGTTTCACCCGAAACCCATTTCCAAGATATGGGATCCTTCCCATGAATTTTGGCTTCTGTAGGCCCTCTCTCATGGTCTTACTGCAATGTGTCTTCCTGGCACACTTATTAAATAGCCAAATAGTCAGCAACATTTAACATTAAACTTCAAACCTGATTGTTTCATAACCAATCAATGGCACTAATAATCAAATTCAATATGAATTTGCAATTCTGTTTACTACAGAAATTGATTTGCTTAGTCCTGAGGCTATCCAAATATTGTTTGGCTCCTGTAAGTGACACCACTTCTCCCATCATGGTCTTATGCTCACTGCCATACATGAGCATTCACTTACAACATGTCCTCCTGAAACATTTCATATAAGCCAAATAGTCATTAGTCATTTATTAGCAAAAATTCCAAATCTGAGATTTACAAACTGAGATTTGAAAATATGTAATTCACAATTCTTCTTTCTAATATAATTTAAAGTTTGCAATCATGAGTTCCTTCTCATGAGGTTTGGCTCTTTCACATGGTAGATTCCATCCTCCATCATGGACTTGCCCATATTGCCATGCCTAGAACAATCTCCCTGTAATTAGAAACTTCAATCAACCAAACACTTGGAAGTCTGCTTGCATAAAATATTTCATTGCTGCAACAGTCACTGAAGCATTGTTCAAAATTATAACATTCCATAATTCAAACACTTCCAGTTGTTAACATCAATATCACCAAAACTCATTTACTTCACGTGCATCATTATCATACTAAAATTGCAAGGTACAGTCACATCATTTATGCAATCAACTTAAAGTTTTTAAATGCTCATTAATTCATAGCCATATCATTTATACAACTCTGTCCTTCCAACAGACCACTCTGGAAGCTTGTCAATCATGACTACCTCCATGTAATTCTTCCCCTGCATTCATAGCAACTCATGAAATGATCTTAGAATTATCATTAATTCATCATTTCATCTATTGCTCAATTGTAATGAAACATATACATATATCACAATCATGCATGCACGCAATACATCTCCTCAGGTGTAACTACCCACATGCATGCATATTCACAACATTTACTCAAGTTTTTCTTATGCATTCACTCAATGCTTAACTACAAGATTTATAAAATATCTTAATGCACATCCACTCAATGCCACCTTGCATTGTTTCATGAGTACTATGCATTCAAGCATATTATGACTTAATCATGACAATCTCATATAACATGCATTACCATAATCAAGACCACCAATCCTCACTTGCTTTTGTTATTAAGCTCATAACCCACATACACATGGCATGATGTATTTTATATGAATGCAATCTAAATTTCTAAACAGCCACATGGTATGAGGCCTCTTTCCTTCACCACTTCATGCTCCGCCACACTATGGAAGTATGGTGTTCACATGAATGCATTTCAACTCTAAATGCATACCATTTTATGATCCATCTCATACCCCATGTGTCTTCTCTAAAGACACCCAAAGAGATGTTTGACTTTTTGACCAAGCTATTTGAAGGGAAGAACATAAATTGGAAGATGACCCTATGGAACCAATTGAAAGGGGTAAAGTTTCAGAATGGACAAACCATTCAATCTTATTTTTCAAGAGTCTCCCAGATCAAGGAACAACTAGAAGTAGTGGATGAAATGGTAGAGAATGGTGAAGTTGTCATGACCACTCTGAATGGTTTACCTAGGTCATGGGACTCCTTCATTCAAGGAATCTGTGCAAGGAAGAAGTTGATTTCCTTCAGTAGAATACGGGAAGAATGCTCACAAGAAGAAGCAAGGCATGTGGCACGAGAAAAAAAGATGGGGAATGAAGATCAAGCTCTCACAGCTCACACCAAGAAAGGGATGTCCAAGAGAGAGTCATCTCACTCCAAGAAATCTTCTCATCACTTCAAGAAAGAAGAATATGATTCACCTGTAATGAGAAAGGACATATTGCCATAAATTGTCCCAAGAACAAGAAGGACAACAACAACTCCAACAAGAAGAAGAAGGGCAGCAAAAGAAGGTTTCATTCTCATGCTGCTGAGGATGATGAACCACCCAAGAAGAATGCTGGGGCAGTAAGTGACGATAACTCATCAAGTGAAGAAGAGTATGTTCTGATCTCTACTCTCACAGGTACCATCTCCCATGGTTGTAATGATTGGTTGATTGATAGTGGGGCTTCCAAACACATGACTGGGTTTAAGGAATCTTTTGTGAATCTATCTGAACATGAATCACCCCATAAGGTGAAACTTGGGGATGATTATCAATACCCAATCAAAGGAAGTGGTCAAGCCTCCTACAACCTAGATTCTGGAAAATCTTTGAAGATGAAAGGGAAATAACATAGATGATGCAATAGTGATTGGAGAGCAAGAGGGAGGTTTGTATAAATTGAAGGGACAACCTGAACATGCCATGGTACATGAATCCATGGAGCCAAGTGAACTTTGGCATAGAAGACTTGCTCATATGCACTATAGAGCACTTCCACTTGCAAGCAAGGCTATAGAGAGTCTTCCTGAAATCAAGACCAAACATGTAGGTGTTTTTAAAGGATGTGCAAAAGGTAAGAACATTAAGAAGGCTTTCCCAAGTAGTGAAAGCAAGGCAAAAGACATCCAGGAAATCATCCACTTAAATGTATGTGGTCCTATGTCATCCAGTTCTCTAAGTGGGTATGTTTACTATGTCTCATTTATTGATGACTTCTCCAAGAAGACTTGGGTATACTTCTTGAAGAACAAAGATGAGGTGTTTGATATGTTTAAGGAATTGAAAACCTTGATGGAGAATCAAACTGACAAGAAGATCAAAACATTCAGATCCGACAATGGTGGAGAATTCACCTCAGGTGACTTCAAGAAGCTTTGCAGTGATTCAGGGATTAAGAGGGAGTTGACTGCTTCTTACAATCCGCAACAGAATGGAGTTGCAGAAAGGAAGAACAAAACAATCATGGAAGCAGCAAGAGCAATGCTCCATGACCAGGATCTACCTATGCATCTATGGGAAGAAGCAGCTAGAATAGCTGTATATGCGCAGAATAGAACACCCCACAAGATATTGGACAACAAGACACCAGAAGAGGTATTTTCTGGTAAGAAACCTAAAGTTAGCCATCTCAGAATATTTGGTTGTCCAGTATTCACTCATGTCCGAAAGGAAAAGAGGACCAAACTAGATCCTTCATGAAAGAAGGGTATCTTTGTGGGTTACAGTGAAAGCTCGAAGGCTTACGGAATATACTTTTCAGGGTTCAAGAAGATTGATGTCAACAGGGATGTGACATTTGATGAGAATTCAGCATTCATCAAATCAAGGAAGCCACTGATCGAAGTTTATGAAGAACCTAAGGAAACTAGATTTCAAGACACTACCATGATTGAAGCAGTTCCAGAAGTTGTTTTTGAGTTTGAAGATCCGCAAGAACCTATAGATCCACCCCGTGAGGATAACTCTCACAAGAGGAAACCTGCATGGGCTAGAGAGTTCATTCAAGATGCAGATTATTTGGCATTCCAGAAGAGGAACACAGACCAAAGAAGAGAACCAGATCACATACCAGCTATGTTGCTTTACTCTGTGACATTATGAACAAAGAGCCTTCCAGTTATGAAGAAGCAGTGGAAAAGAAACAATGGAAGGATGTCATGGTTGAGGAATATCAATCAATGATGAAGAATGATGTTTGGGATGTTGTCCCAAGACCTAAAGAGAAGTCTGTTGTGACTTCCAAATGGATTTACAAAATCAAGCATGTTGCAGATGGCAGTGTGGAGAAATACAAGGCAAGATTCGTAGCTCGTGGCTTCTCTCAGAAAGAAGGGATAGATTATGAAGAAACTTTTGCACCTGTAGCTAGGTATACTTCCATGAGAACAGTACTTTCTGGATGCAGCGATTGAAATGGAAAATACACCAGATGGATGTCAAGACTGCTTTCTTGAATGTGGAGCAGCCACTCGATTTTGAAATACATGACAGGGAGTCATATGTATGCAGATTGAAGAAAGCCTTGTATGGCTTAAACAAGCTCCAGAACTTGGTATGGTAGGATGGATAGTTTCTTATCTAGTTTGGGCTTTACCAAGAGTAAAGCGGATTCCAACCTTTACTACAAGGTTGAAGAAGGGAATCCTGTGGTTCTACTCTTGTATGTGGATGATTTATTTGTAACAGGAGATGACAAATTGATTGCGGATACTATGAGGAAGCTTGCTGCTGAGTTCGATATGAAAGATTTGGGAATGATGCATTATTTTCTAGGTATGGAGGTGTGGCAGAGTGTAGGTGGGATCTTCCTTGTTCAAGGGAAGTACACAGTAAATATGCTGAAGAGATTCAGGATGATGGATTGCAAGGCCATGGCCACACCTATGGCATCGAATCTCAAGCTTCTATGCGATGCTTCATCTGAGCCGGTTGATGTCTCTATGTATCGTCAGATGATTGGGGTCCTTGATGTACCTGACGAACACGAGACCGGACATTTGCTTTGCTGTGAACACATTGAGCCAGTTCCTGATGGATCCGAGGAGTGTTCACCTGGTTGCTGTAAAGCATGTTCTGAGGTACCTGAAGGGTATAGTGGATATGGGCTCAAGTATGAAGCGAGTCAAAAGTTTAACCTACAAGGTTATGTTGATTCATATTGGGCTGGCAGTGCTGCAGTTAGGAAGAGCACATTTGGGTGCTGCTTCAGTATGGGATCAGCTGTGATCTCTTGGTTTAGCAGGAAGCAGTCCTACGTAGCACTGAGTACAGCTGAGGCAGAGTATGTTGCAGCCTGTTCAGTTAGTTGTGAGGGAGTATGGCTATGGAAGCTACTGTCTGAGTTATTTGATCTCCCATTGGATGCTACTAGTATCTTCTGTGATAAGTAGAGTTGTGTGAAGCTGTCCAAGAATCCATTGTTTCATGACAGGTCGAAACACATAGAGATCAAATATCAACTATATCAAAGATATGGTGCAGAGAGGAGCTGTGAAGCTCCTGTATGTTGCGACGGACGAGCAGATTGTAGATGTGCTGACGAAGCCACTAGCCAGGATGAAGTTTGAGTACTTCAAGGAGAGGCTTGGTGTTTTTCAGATCAAGGACACTTTGAGGAAGAAGTGATGGACACATTTGCTGAAGCCATTCCAAGCATGTTGGAAGGAGGATCCTTCACATCGCTATGGATGTAAGCGCTGGATGATGGGCATCAGGATGATGTTTTGGGTTTCTTCTTTGTGTGATCAGTGGGATCATTTTTATGTATGTATGTAGGCATCATGTTGGATGCTGGATATGATTAGTTGGATCATTTATATGTATGTACGCATCATGTTGGATGCTGGATATGATTCGGTTGGATCACGTGTATGTATTTTGTATATGCATCATGTTGGATGCTTGGACCATGTATCTGTATATGTATCAGGTGGATACATTGTATGATCAGGTAGATCAGGCATATTGATATGTATCAGGTATGATAAGGTAGATCATGTATGTTGATGGATACATTGTGTGGATCATGTATCTATGTATCAGGTGGATACACTTTGTATGATGATATGCATCAGGTAGATACTTGGTGTGCATTAGATGGATGCATTGTATGATCAGGGTGATCGTGGATGATGAGCTTCTCCAGATGACAAGCAACAGAATTTGCAGTGATGATGAGCAAGATGATCATGTGTACATCAGGTTGATGTATGATGAGTATCAGATGATACTTTGTGGCCGTGGATCAGGTTGTGCAAATGAGCATGTCTGGGAGATCCTATAGGTCGGAGTTGCGTACCTATAACAACATGGGATGCTCTTTCGAGACATTGCTCTGGGAGGACATGTAATTTGTGCCCTGGGAGATCTTTAGGTCAGAGTTGTGTAGCCGTAACATCCTGAGATGCTATTGCGAGGTTTTTTCCTATGGCATGTAATTTGCTCCTGGGAGATCTGGATAGGATGAAAAAGGCCTCAGATGCTTCAGCCAGATTTTTCCATGACCACATGTAATTTGCTCCTGGGAGATCTGGACAGGATGAAAAAGGCCTTAGATGCTTCAGCCAGGTTTTTGGTCGACCACATGTGATGTGCTCCTGGGATATCCGACAGGTAGAGCTGTGTGCTCGTAACAGCCTGGGATGCTTCAGTCAGGTTTTGTGGTGAGATCACATGTAATGTGCTCCTGGGAGATCCGACAGGTAGAGCCGTGTGCTCGTAATAGCCTGGGATGCTTCAACCAGGTTTTGTGATGGCTCACATGTAATGTGCTCCTAGGAGATCCTACAGGTAGAGGAGCTGTGTGCTCGTAATAGCCTGGGATGCTGCAACCAGGTTTTGTGACGGACGTAATAAGTCCTGAGAATTCCATAGTATGGCCAGTGATGATGAAGACCTGCAGGAGGTGGGCCTACATCTAGTATGAAAAAGGACTGGCTCTATACAACTTCCTATGATGAGTAGAGTCAGAGATTGGTTGAGATAGCAGCAGCAGTGACGATGATGATAACGATGCATCAATGACGATGATCTTGAGAAGAAGACTTGTCTAGCAGATCTGTGTCGAGAAATACCTTCCTAGTTAAGAGGGAGTGTTGATGTATATGTAACTTTGGAATGTATTTCATCTGTGTATTTTATATATATTTATTGTACCCTTATAAGATGTTGGATGCTTTTTGGACAGACCCGGGTTTTCAGGATGCGCAGCAACAAACACCCCTTGGCGCACTGGCCCTCTCGGCAACGAGCTGCATAGCAGCCCAAAGTCTCACCCGAAGTGGCTATGGGGGGGGTAAGGAATCAGGCTTCCTTAACCTAGGCGATGCGGAGACTGGAATCTTCCCCCTCTCTCTTCTGGGAGGATTCCTCAAAGCAAAACTTCTTACTCTTCCGCAGACCTCTCAGTGCAACAGTGCTGAAACTCATGCTCACCAGCCTAGCTGCGCGGTATCTCCGCTCCTGCACATGAGGCGATTACCCACTATGTCCGATACACTATGTATTGTCTTTTCTTGCAGTAACGCATTCCTTAAGAGCTGTGGCGATAGTGCTCTTACCGACCCCCTCGATAGTGCCCGAATATAACTTCGAAAGGAACTTCAAGGACTTGCTGTAGATACTCATTCATAAAGATAACGAAACATTCATGTAAACATGGATAGTAAAACATAAGTATGCATTCACACAACACATTATGATAACAATGAGAATTATGTGGTTTGCCTTCACGGGCAAAATCACATTCGTGGGAACTGTATTATGTATTAACGAAAAATGGGAATTACACAATACGCTATGCACACAGCTGCAGCCTTAGATATTTCTGGGAAACTCCATGCACACAGCTGGGAGCCCTTCTCTTAGATCTATTCTCTTCTTCTACAGAGATTACAATGA